>VRYO01000690.1:3002197-3047491 GCA_009812075.1 Sialia sialis | reverse complement strand
GCTAGCCCAGGGTGCCCGCAGGTGGCCCCCTGGCCGCGCTGCTAGCCCTGCCGAGGCGCAGCAGCCGGCGGCGCGGCGGCGGCCGGCGGGGGAGGGCAGAGCAGAGCCACTCCCAGGAACAGTAGTGAAATCGCCCCGACACTTGAACTGTCAATCAGGATTAATGGGGTATAAAACCTCCCCAGCGCCGCGGCCCTGAGCGGCAGAGACAGCAATAGGCAGAAATGAGTAAGAGCCAGAGCTGAACTAGTGCACGGCGTAATTCCTGCTCTGTGATCAGACACTCCAAGGGAAAAAACCGGGAGAGGGGGCACAGAGAGGCACTGACCGGCTCAACCTCTGCGACCGGCTCGGGACAGAACGTCTATAGATATTTATAGATACTAAAACAAAAACAACCTCACCCTGAATTGAGCCTTTCTTAAAAAGAAGGTCCTGGCAATTCTGTCTTATTTAAGCAATTTCCTGAGTCTAAGAATAGAAATGAGCTGCCTGGAAGGCACTGCAGGCTGAAATTTGGAGGCACAGGCTGCTTTATTTTATTTTTCCAAATGTAAAAGCCTTTCGTTTGGATACTGGATTTTTATGTGGGTCTCTGCAGCGGAGGGATGTATGGTTACTTTTAATTCTACTTTTTTTTTCCTCTCTTCAAATTAAGGAAAAAAAAAAAAAAAAGCTTTCCAGTTAAAAAGCAAGGAAGCTGATTTACCTGCGTGTGACAATCTCAGAGGACACCGATCAAGAAACAGGGGAGTGACTTGGTCTTCTGCATTACTTTACTCCTACCCCCATTTTTTTTTAGGGGGAGAGAAGGATTTTTCCAGTCCAAGAACCTCTTGCCCCCAAGTTTTGGAAGGGGGCTGAAGAACTGTCACCCATCTGGGGGTGCATGAAGGGCATTGTTTTCCTCTCTCTGTCACCTTGGTTTCGTGGCGGTTTGGAAGAGAACTTTGCCGGGGAGAAGAGGATGATGTGGAAGTGGCTGGGCGCCCTGCTGCTGTTCCCGGTGCAGATGCTGTACCTGGTGGTGAAAGCTGCCGTGTGCCTGGTGCTGCCGCCCCGGCTGCGAGACCTGTCCCGGGAGAACGTGCTGGTCACCGGCGGGGGCCGGGGCATCGGCCGCCACCTGGCCCGGGAGTTCGCCAGGAGAGGAGCCAGGAAGGTGAGCAGGGAGGGGAGGGGAGCCCTGCTCCCATCTCTAGGTGGGATTGCTGGGATCCCTTGGAAAAGGTGAGACAGGCTCTCACTTTGCACAGCTGAGCCATTACATCACTTACATTTCAGAAGTTGCCCACTCCTCCTTCCCTGCATCCTGCCTTTGCCCATCCCATCCGTGAACACGCGGTTGTGAGGAAAGTCCCCTCGTGAGTCCCCCTCTGCTGACAAAGGAGAGGTTTCCACCTCAGCCCAGGTTTCCTGAGGCAGGGGAAGGAGAGCTGAACAATTGCTATGCATGGAGCCAGTGCTCACTTCCATTGCTGTTTCCTGGGCTGCTTCCCGGCGTTGCTGGACATGGGGATCATGTACAGTGAGCCCTCATCTGTCAGGGTCGTGTCCAGGTGTATCACCCCAGAGGGCAGGTGGGAGAAATGTTCCCTTTCACCCTGGTGGGTTTCCATTTGTGAAATTAATTTCTTGTGCTTCCTGAAGTCTCTTGTATTTTACTTCTGGACAGCCCAGAGCTGTTCAAAGGGAAGATGAATGAGAACCTGGCAAGAAGAGCACAACTTGAGTGGAAGCTGTGGGATTATTTGCATGTTCCTTTAGCAGAGAGGCTGAGAGTGGCACAGCAGCCCAGAAGTGCCAGTGTAGCTGGTGGGTCCATTCTCCTTCTCAGGAACTGGTGGTTTACCTTGAAACCTGGTGGTTTTGTAAGTGCAGGTATGTCCCTATGTGTGAATCAGTCAGGGATACAGAAACACACATCCCTGAAATGAGTCTTGGGATGGAAAGTTTCATCTCCCCTTTTATTGGTAATTAAGGGGGGACTGGTGAAATTGGACAGCTGCGCAAATACTTCTCTGTGTGAGGATGAATGAGAGTAAATAGAGAAGAAAGAAGAGGAAAAATACAGAATGAGAGGCTATTTAAAGAAAAAAAAATTGGATTTAGTTCAGGATAGTGTTTTGTCACTTCCTTACACATGCATTACAGTTTTCTCTGTGTGGTACAGAGCTATTCTGGCATGTAACTCCGAGGTGTAAAATATGTCAGCATTGAACTTTAATGTTTGTCTGTGTTTGTGTTTAAACATCATGTTGAGATTTACACTTTCTGGGAGTCAGAGCAAACAAGTTGACTGACCTTTGGACCCAAGAAATTTGCTGAAAGTGTATTTATATTATCTGTTGGAATACCACGCCTCATTATTTATTTATTTAGAGTGGCTGGTTGCTATGCTGAGCTCTGGCATTAAAGTGCTACCATTTCTACAGCACATTTAAGAGCTTTTCTGCTGCAGCTGAGCTGGGAGCTGAACAATGGCCCTGGGGAACCAGGGGACAGGGGCCAAAAGGAGACAGGACCATTTGAGAGAGAGCTGAAGATGGAATTACTGTAAACAGACACACATTGTAGTCTATCTGTATGTCCTATCAACAAAATCTCTTATGTGTTTTACAAGGAAAAAATACATGAGAATAATTACTGGGAATGATGTTCTGAAATGCTCTGTGCTGCTAGTTATTGGTTAGAACTTTGGGGTGTTTTGGCTTTTGGGATGTTTTCATGTGTGTCATCAAGGTAGTTAAGTCTTTGCATTGACTCAATTCGAATTAGATTTATTTTTCAGTTACATCATGGTGTCCAGTCAGTTGTATATGGCACTCAGCAAGTCCTGATCCCCTGGCACTGCCTGTCAGTCTGTGGTGAGAACACCAAAGTTGGTTTATTCTCCTTAGCAGTTTTAATGCAAATTTTGCCTATGTGTGGTAGTTTCCATTCCTTTTCCTATGAGATTTCATTTCTTCCCTGCTTCTCTGCTCAACCATAAATTTGTGGATTTTATGCTGTCCACAACCTTCTGCTTGGCACTCCTCTTCAATTTTATGCTTTGCCTTGGACAATCAAATAGAAATGAAAAAGGGTTGCAGTATCTAGCAGGTCATCTTTTGATCTTGTGAAAATTGACTGTTTTTCTCTTTTTACACTGTTAACTATCTTACAATAATATGCAAAGCTTGAATTATTGAATTGAATTAGTGAATAACTTAGAGCAGACTCTGATTATCAGATGGTGTAGTCAATATATTTCAAGTTTAGAAGACTTCCAGCAGAGGCATGGAATTCTGGGGCCAAGCCCAGCATGCCATGGAGGTGGTTGGTGGCAGTGCCATGGGTTCAGGTTTTGCTGGAGGGTGTGCAGAGTGTCCTGACCAGGTTCAGGCCCACCTGGAAGAGGTGAAGTGTGTCCTGAGCAGGTTTAGGTTCTGCTGGAGGATGTGCAGTGTGTCCTGACCAGGCTTAGGTTCAGCTCTAAGGTGTGCAGTGTGTCCTGATAAGATTCAGGTCCTCTTCCAGGCTGTGCAGTGTGTCCTGATCAGGTTTAGGTTCTGCTGGAGGATGTGCAGTGTGTCCAGTGTGTCCTGACCAGGTTTAGGTTCTGCTGGAGGATGTGCAGTGTCTCCTGATGAGGTTCAGGTCCTGCTGGAGGGTGTGCAGTGTGTCCTGAGCAGGATTAGGTTCTGCTGGAGGGTGTGCAGTGTGTCCTGACCAGGTTCACATCCTCGTGCAGGGTGTGCAGTGTGTCCTGAGCAGGGGCTCCCAGCGCTTGCGCACACAGACATAGTGGCGGGCTTTTGGAGGTAGGCGGCGATATATAACCATATTTTTGAGATTAGAATCTTCAGAAAGATAAGTTAGTTGGGACTGTGAGGATATGAAACTCCTCTGGTAATTAGACTGGATGGGATTTCATCCTACACTCAGTTTCTGAGACTGGTTTTGTTGCTCACAAGTGAGATGTATCAGAGCCGTTTTCAAGCAAGGTAGCAAATGTATTTCACAAAGTTATGAATTGTCACATCTGCAACTCTTCTACTGTAAAATTTGATCTTGCATTTAAAGTTACGAAGATGACAAGAAATAAATCCCAAAAGGATTTATGCAAATGGAAATGTCTCGTGCTTGATTGATGAGCATGGAGACTAAAATTCTCAATCTAGTGGAATGGAAGTCTCTTGGGCATGATTTGTAAATCCATCCTGATTCCCATTCTTTACCCCCATTGCATTGCCATTGTGCCTCAAATGTGACTTTGATAGATGAATGTCTAGGAGACACTTCCTTCTCAAGTGATGTTTCTTTTCTCACAGTTGTTCATTGGCCTCTCTGAAGAAATGGTCAAGAAGGGCACAAAGCAGTGCCAGTCCTATTTGCAGTTTCCCAAGTGTATGTTCTGTTTTTTTTCAATTAAGACTGCCAGCAATCTTTAGGCAATGAGAGACTTTAATCATCAGCTCATTCCTGTTCAGGTGTACACTGAGACGTCAAAGGATCCATGCTCTATTTGTAATTTCAAGTAGTTGTCAAGAACTACTTGGTCCTGGGAGGCACTGTGTATTGAAATGCTTCCTGGAGCACTTCTGGAAAAGCCAAGAGCATGTAAATGAGCTGTGTGCAGGGATGAAGTGGTTACAGATGATCCAGGACATGTTAGTGTTATTATGAGGGATGAACAGCACTGACTTTTCTCCGGAAGTGCTCAAGTGTTGTAATCCAACTTCCCAGAGATGTGTCCAGATTCATAAGTGCTGCCTGAGAAGCTACTTTGCTGTGGCTGAATTGCTGCAGAAATTAACTTTCTGCTTTCAGTCCCTTCTTGGCTGCTTGCAAAATTCAAAATCCTCACTGTTGCTTGCTTTAACTCTGGAGAATTTGACTGTACCTTTAAAGTATTTGGTCAGTGAAGCATCACCTCTGCCTCAGTCTCCCATGCTGGTAGCCCTGTCAAGGCTCATAGCTGTTGATACTTTGGTGAGCCAAAATGGCAGAGAATGTCTGTGTTAATGAAATGGGAGAAGGAGAGACTTTTATGAGTTTATGATTTAATGCCTATGAAATAAAAATCCACTTCCAAAGCCTAACGGTGTTTTGCAAAGACTGTACTGTACAATCCAGTTAGTATTGGGAAGACTGGCCCCTTTGAACAGTATTTCTTGTGTTGGAGAGCAGCCCTGTGCAGATGTGAGCAGTCAGGGAGCATGGGGGCTGAATGGGTTCATTCACTGCTCAGCAGAGTGGGAAACTGTGCCTGTTTTCCTCAAAGCCATTTGCTTTTCCTACAGAAGTTTCATTATAGTGCCTTTGCCAGAAAGTTGTCAGCCCTGGTTCTGATGGTCTCTAGTGAAGTTTTGATTCCTATGTCTTTTGTATGTCTTGCTCTTTGTTAGATTTTTTTTTTGTTGTTTTTTTAGAAAACATCAATCTCTAAAAATTTTTACTTGTCATTTTAATTTACTTTGTTCACAGATTATCTAATTTGTAGTGTGATTGAACAGGGAAGGGATGCTTGGTTCTTAGGCAACAAGACTGTTAATATCAATGTTAAATGTCAACAAAACCTAATAAAAGTGACTAAAAAAAATATTAATGATAGGACAGAAACAGATTCCCCAACTCTAGTATGTAATTTAGTATTCTTGTTTATCTGGCAGTGACTTTGGTAGTTTCTTGGGTGTTTCCCAAAAAACTCAATAACCCTGAAATCTCAAATGTTCTTTCCATCAGTATTTTCACAGCATTTTTCTAAGTCAGATTTCAGAAATCTGCATTTTGGAAGATTTCCTGTCATTTGATATGCTGTCCTCTTTCCGTTCAGGGACAGTTGGGATGGGAGGAAGTAGCACCAAGGGAGGGATGGATGAGAGCTGTGCAAGCCCACACTGCTGCTGGAACCTGTGCTTCCCTTTCTCCAACAGAACTGAGAACCTCAGAGGAATTACAAGTGCTTGAGAGCCTTGTGTAACCAGAGGGGTTTAGCTGCATGAGATTTGAGGCTATTTTGTGTTTAGGCTGAGAGTGCTGGAAAGAGGTTATGTAAAAAAAAAAGGTATTAAGGTCTCAGAATTTAGCCTTGTATTCCCAGTAATGGAAAATCTGGCAGGTTCTGAGATGAGTTTATCAATGGCACGCTCCTCCCACACAAATTGCATCTGTAGGTCTATGAATATTTCACTTTGGTCTCTATGAATCACATTGACATATTATTTCACAGATTTCACTGAATTCTCTGAGTTGGAAGGGACCCTACAAGGATCAGAGTCCAACTCTTAAGTGAATGGCCCATATATTATTGTCCTGATTTGTGTGAGCCGTCTAAAAGCTTCTTTGTAACATGCCATATGATACAGGATTAACTGCACTGTGACTGGAGCTGGATATTAAATTAATATCAATCTCCTGAAGGGAGGGCACTCAGAGACAGCCACTGCTGCTGTTTCAGAGCTGTGACATTTTTTTGCGGTGCAGGACAAAAGCTCTGAGTGTGTCCCTTGGATTCTGTAGGAGTTCTTCTTCCAAAATATCTTAAAACATTGGTCATTCTCAAACCTTCATATCTGGTTGCACTTTCAGAGCCTGTGGCTCAGAGTCTTGCTGAACTGCACTGGGGAGCATCTCTTGCCTGGCATCAAATTCCTGCTGCATGGGAATGGGAATATTCCATTCCAGATGGGCTGTAGCATTCCAAACCTGAATCCTTTCTTCTGGAATGTCCCAAGGTGTATAGTTCCTGCTGGGGGAGTGGGGAAGGGAAGGCATGAGATCCCTGCAGCAGCCCCAGCAAGCCCTGCTGCTGTTAGCTTTAAAATCCACTCTGCTGGGCCAGTTGTCAAGGAGACACTTCTGTTCTGCAAGTAATAACTGATTTCTGACACATCCATTCCTTCTCAGTTCAGAACATGACTAGACCTGATCTGGCCACCCCAGAGAGCATTAGTCCTGATAGAAGGAAAAGAGCTGGTGTAAAATGACATGTTTTCAGAGCTGAGAGGACCTGATTTTCCTCAGAATCTGATTCATCACCATGTTCTTCTTTTTAACAGGCATCATGACCTAACACAATGAAATCAGAAAGCCTTTAAAATTAGTTTTATAAAAGAAATGGACACAGTTCTGATGTGCATTACCCAGTTCAGTATGCCAGTGTGGTGCACTACATTTAAGGTTGCCTGGTTTTAAAAGACTCAGTGTGAAATACATATAGATATATATTTAGATTTCAGTGCTAAGAAACTGTTGCCAGGTGAGCATCTGTCCCCATTCTGAATGCTTTTCCTGCCCTGTGGTGGTACCACAATAAAATACAGCCCATGTGTCTAATGGATTTCTGTGCAGTCTTTTTGAAATGCAAAGAAGTCAGTGAGCATTTGGGGAAGGCAACCTGACATTGTGTGAAAAGGATAATGTACTCTGAAAAGAAAGTGCACATTTTCTATGCTGCAGATATTTCATGTAATGAGAATATCTACCTGTAGTGCAAATACAAGGTTGTAAGTGATTAATCTCTGCTGTTGTGTGTGTGGTTGGAAAGAAACCACCATAAGAATGCAGCAGCTTCAGGGATATGTTAAATGATGGTTACTTTAATCTTCCTTAAATTTAAGCACTTAATCTTACAGTGAACTATTAGAGCATGTCACAACTTATCAGCAACCAAAAGTACATGAGAAGAGCTGGGGAGTGAATGTTTTTCCATGTCATGCAAAATAATACATTAATTTGAAACACTTGGCAAACTATGAGAGCACAGATCTGATTGGGTGGCTTTATGGTCTCCAGAAAGGCTTTATTTCTCCAAAGATTACATCCTGACAGCAGCTTTATTTAATGGCTTCCTGTTGGCAGCTCCCTACTTTGTTGATTGGATTTGAGGATGGGCAGAAGAGCCCTTGTTTGGAGTCCAGGCTGTGATGGCATGAAGCCTGTGCTGGTGCTGGTGCCAAGGCCAGCAGTTGGAATTACATGCTGAATAAGTGTCTTTGCCTGGCAGGCACCACCAGAATTTATCAGCTCTCAGATCTTTGGTGTCTGTGAAGCAGCTTGGGCTGGAGCTGTTTAAACTCATAATTTGGAACATACCTGTCTTTTGTTGCTGGGTATGTTGTAAAGAGAATAATGTTAACAAGAAGTGGAACTTGCAGAGTTGCAGTCTTGTCATCTGCCATCAAGATATGGTGATGTCATGAGAAAATATTGTCCCAGTGAGACCATGCTGTGTTGGCACACCAAGACCCAGCACTTTTTAACATGCTGAAGGTCTGGCATCAAGGCAGTTGAATGAGGCTTCCCACTAAATACAAGGACTGTGCCAATGCTGTAAAAAAAATCATAAAATTTTAAAGATGAGGTTATATATTAATGTCATTGCAGTGCCTCAAAAACTGACTTCACACCAAAAACTGCATAGAATAAAGATGCTAAATGTGCTCTGTAAGAACAACAGCAAAAGATGATGCTGGCCTCAGGGTTGGCAGGGATAAAACAAATAAATGTGACAGTGGAGATAAAAACCAAAAGGTGACAATGAGTACTAACACAGAACTCTGCTGATTAAAGCCAGAGACTGCAGCACCACTCATTTTGCCAGTTTAACGTTTTGGGGAAGGCATCACAGCAATAGAAGTTTTAAGTTGGGGTTTGAAAAGCAGCAGTAGAGTTTTGAAGAATGCTTAGAGAGGTGCAAGAAGTGTGATAGAAAAGAGACAGGTTGTTTTAAAAAGTAATGCTGGGAGGTAAAGGGAGGTGATGCTGCAGTAGAAGACCTGATGCTAAATGAAAGGTGATGGGAGTATGGGTAAAGTGAAAGTAAATACCTTAAAAGTGAAAACAGAGGCTCAGGACTGGCAAGCTGGAGGAGGCAGTGAAATTCAAAATGAGCTGACCTGGTCAAAGCAGTAGATGAGGTGCTTGATCTTGAGCAGAGGCTTGGACCAGAGGACATCCAGAGGTCCAGAGCCTCAACCACAGTCTGATTCCATAATTCCATGATTCTCAGTGTTATTTGTACCACAGGAAGGAAAAAGGTGGATTTTGTGAACTTCAGGGCTGACAGGAAGGTTTTGGGCTATGATGTTTCATGCCACTTCACTGAAGTGATTCATCCCTGTTTTATTTGCATCGTTTCATCACCTACAGTGATTTGTAAAAGTGCTGCTGTGTATTTATGTGGCATTTATGTCATGGCTCTGGCACAGGCCAGGAAAAAGTCTCAGATTTGTAGAAGTGTTTCCATCTGAAGGACTGTAGGTAGTTTTTACTGCATTATAAAAGAATCAAACATGCTGTTGAGCTAATGCCTAATTTAATTATCCAGGCACAGCAATTTGCTTTAAGAGTGACCATAATCCGTTGATACAGTCCTAAACATTTGACTAAAACATTTTAATGGAATCAAGGATTTTATTATTTTTAAGAATAATAAAATGCTGTGGAACCCTGCTTCATTAGAGTGATACTAGTAAAATTACAAAGGAGGAACTTAGAAAACTCTGAATTCCATTTTTCAAAGGGATCAGCAACATTCAAAGTTGGCACATCAAGAACTATCTGTTTTTACATCAGTCTGCCAGAGCAAAGACCAGGAACTTGGCCTGACAGTAACCTGAGAGGAATGAAAGTATTAAGGCAATTTAAAAAAAGACAAATAGATGATAATGATGAAGTTCACAGAAGCAGCCAATTAATTCTACAAGAGTGATGGGGAGAAGAAAAAAAGGTAACAATTCTCTTGATTTGCTTCCCATAAAATTGGACAAGGATCTAGAAACTCAGTATCTTTCCTTCTGGGCAGTTTGAAAATGTCAGCTAAGGATGATTGAGTATTTGAGTTTCAGCATTGAGTATAAGTTTGAGTATTTATTTTAAAATCCACTTAAATGCTAGTTAGTGTTTAGTGTTCACTTTCACTTTGATCCCTGTCCCAAACTGAAGATACAAATCTGACACAATTGCTGCTTCAAAGTTTTCTGCAGGAAAGGGAGACTGCAAAGAAAATCTCTTCAAGACAGAGAACAAGAGCCTCAGAGCTGACCACCGAGAGAGAACAAGCTCTGGCATTTTTAAACCCATGCTTATCAGGAATATAAAGCAGAAATTATTAGAGATTTTTTTTTTAGCTGGGCCCAGACTGTTCTTCAAAGCATCCTGTCAACATCCTGAAGAGTCAAACAAGTCAGACCCAGGCACTGCCAGATCCATTGGCTGATAACACTGACGCCAGCAGAAGAGGGTCAAATCCATGTTGTTTGACCTTTATCCCAGTGGGGATTAAATTGATTCTAATTAATAGACTTGGGAATAGATGGGTACCTTGGCAGAGTTTGTAATTAATTTAAATTGTTCATCCCATTAGCTTAGCCATAAACTATGCCTAATTACAATGGGATTTTGTGGACAGCCACCCTTATGTTGCCACCTTCTTAATTACAATTTATTGACTGCAGTGCTGCAGAGCTTATTTGTTTTGGTTAACACAGGGATTTCTGTTGTCTTACACTGCCTGAGCAAATGTGTCAGTGCTCATTCATGGCAGTAAAATCATGTTTGAAAGCACAAATGCAGCTCTGCTGGATCAGTGGTGCTTTAGGTGTGTGCCTGTGGGGTAAACCTGGCTCTCTGTATAACCAGTGACATTGTACCTCTGAGTACACATAACTAACACAGAATTGTACATATTTTGAGGTGGTATAAAAACCATGCCTGGAAAGAGTCTGTGATTATCCTGTAGCATGACACAGTTTTAGCTACAGATTAGAAAGAGTCTGTAGAAAGTCTGTGACAGTTGGTGTGACCTGGCTAATAATATATTATAATAATAATGTATTTCTTCCCTTATCTCAATGAAAGAGCCATTTAAAATAGATTAATTCTCCTTGAGTCATCTTCCCTTCTCTTAGGCAGCACAGGTATTTCCATGGGTACTCTGTCATTTTGGTAGGTCTTCTTTCCCACTAAGTCCTGGACGAGAATCCTGCTGTTGAAACTTCTGGGAGTACTGGCCAGTATCAGAAAGTCAAACTTCAGGCCTAGAGATCTTAGTTCAGTGTTTCTTAGAAGCTTCCTTAAGGAGCAAATGTCTCCTTGATGGCCAGGCCTACATTTAGAACACAGGAGTCAGCACTCCAACAACCATGATCTTTTGTGTGCTTATAATTAGGGTTTGTTTTATTAGCCCTTTGAATCACCAGGTACACCCAAGTTTTCTCTGTGTCTGAAGAGCTGACAAATTTGCACCATTTTACCTGAAAGCAGAAATTCTTAAATAATCTTTTTGCTGGACCTCAAGAAAAAACTCCTGTATACCAGCATGGGAGTGAAGAATGTTGCTGTAAGGACCCTGAGCAGTTTGTCTTTCCATGCTTTTCAGCAGCAATAGCAGTGGGCAGTCAGGTATTTTCTACATGAACATTAAATTAGTGTTTGTCTCCGAGCTGTCATTTCAGTCTCCTTGCTGGCAGTAAATACAGACAGCTTGTCTCTGATCCCTGGGCACAGCTTGGTGGAGAGGGAATGGAAAATCCTGACATCCCCTTTCAGCAACCTCCAATTCCCTGTACCCAGCTCCTAAAAAACCTTCCCAGTGAGGACAAACTCAGCCTTAAGGAGAGGAGGTCATGCTTCCAAGTGGGATATTAAAGACATCCAGCTGGTACAAGTGCTTCTTTCCCAAATGGTAATAGTTCAGGGCTGGCTCTGGCCACGGGGAGCTGTCAAGAATTATGTCAGAATATTTCCAAGGCCCATGGGAAATGCAGGAGTTGTGCCTCACTGAATCAAGCTGTTTCATTTTGGGTTTGGGACGTGCTAGTTGTGCAATGCAGCTTTCTGCTGCTTGTAACCCAGGCCCCTCGGAGACCACTGTCCATGCTGTGTTTGGATTTGATGTGCTTATGGAAGTAGGTTTGTCTCTTCAAAAGCAAAGCCTTCAGCCATCAAAAGGGCTTCCAGGGTTTATTTCCCTGGATGATGATGTGTAACTGTGGCAGATTGTTGTGTGACACCTTTTCTGATGAAAGGAGGGGGATGTGTGTGCACATGTGTGGGAAAGGATCTGGAGCTCTGCGTGTCCTTCATAGGCAGAGTTCAGCACTGGGTCAGCCAGCTCCTCCTGACATCACTGCACTTGTTTACAGCTCTCACTCAGCTTTCCTGGTGCCTTTCACCACTGACACTGTCTCATCTTAGTCCAGCACTTGTGCAAATCCAGAAATTTAGAACAGCATCTTGCATCTATAAAGGGATTTTAGTTTCTCTTCCTCACTGACTTGAAAGGCACAATAAGAGACAGAAAATTCTAAACCACTGAAAATAAATTATGTCAATAAAATAAATTCTATAAAACTATAAACTACACATTTTCAGGTTGAAATTGTAAATGCACTAAATAATCAGAATGCTGGTTATAGACTGAAAAAATATCCATCTCAGAGGGAGTTGATATATTAGGGATGAAGTTAGAATGGCTTCTTTAGCCACTGGAATCAGTAAAAACAGTTAAAACACTTTTGGTTTGCATTTGAGTCTCAGATTTAGGCCAAGTGTGTTATTTGTTTCAGGATCCAGGTTTCTAAGTGCGATTCCAACTGACAGTCCATCCCAGATCTCCCAGTGCTGCTCGTGGGGATTGCTGTCCTTCAGGCCATTGCTTCACTTGAGTTTGTCATTTATATTTCAGTGGTAGCAAAAAGTGAATGTGAGTCAACCAAAAATAGGCCTGTTTTTTTAGGGCTAAATTTCACACACTTTCTTGGAGCAGTTTCCAGATCCCCAATGCTCTGAAGCTGCTGGCAAGGAGGGAACCCTTTAGGCAAAGAGCTCTGCTTGTGGCTACCTTTGAACACACTGAGAATTATTGTGCCTCAGTATTCTATTTCTGCCCCTCAGCTCCATCTCAGGGACTGACCACATTACTTTGTATAGTTAATTTTATTGGAAAGTCAGGTTTTTCTTCCTGTTCGCTGATAACTTAATAGATTTTATGTTCACAGAAAAGTGAATTAACTTCATTTTGCATTGCAGAGGCCTGAAAAGCAAAGTCACCTGCAAAGGTGACTCCAGGCTATAGGTTAGGAGGGTGCTAAAGCTGGATTTGTGACTGCCTGACCAGCACCTCGTGTTTAAATATCTGCCATTGTGGCAGGATCTGAATTTGAATTTCTTTGATCATTTCTGGGTAAAAGTAATGAACATGTATATAAACTTTTGTTTCTGCATTTAGATATTTTATTTAACCACAGCTGTGCTGTTTTTCACATTTTTTGAAAGCAGGGTAGCTACTTTATCTTAACACTGTATTGCAAAAAATTGTATAATCAGTGAGAGACCCATTTTAAACCATGCTGTACCCCTGGGTGGGGGGTTGTGCTCTGGGAGCTCCCAGTCCTCTGATTTCCATCCTCCTTCTTTGACTTAATAGACTGAGAGAGTTAAATATGTCCTGAAAACTGCCATTTGTACAACTCATGAATAGATTTTAGAGATTCTGCCCTGTTGCATAGCAACAGCCACCATTAAAAAATAACATTTTGGAGAGCACATGAAAAGATAGGCAACCAGTTAAGCATTTCAATATTGAAGCTTTCTTCTAAGCAGAGCTCTTTATTTCTTCGACTACAATTCTTACAAGAAAGGCACCTTTTGACAGCTTTTATATGGTTTGAAAATGGTAGCAGCTCTCTTTTGCTGGAGGCAGAGAAAGGGGAGTTTGTCTGGAGCAGTTGCTGGTGTTCAGTTTATACACAAATTTAAGGCAGGCTATTTTAAATCCAATACTTCTGCAGTAGCCTCACGGGAGAAGTTATTTTTTCAGTCAAGACTTGCATCCTATTATGCACATGGATGATCTGGAGCATACTGTAGCCCTTTCTGGAGGGCAGTTTATAATGACAGCATTGGGAACATTATTCACCCTTAGGTTTCCATGGCTGTTTTTGTTGTAAACCTTTTCCCAGCTTAATTCAAGCCCTTCCCTAGTTTTCCTTTTCAGTGATGTTTTGAGTATAACATCTAATGGATAAATCTTTTTTTTTTTTTTTTATAGAGCTTGTAGAGGATTTTTTTTATATTCCCCAAAATAAGTGAAGTGCTGGTGAATTTCTCATCCTGATTTAGCTTAGAGCAAAACTGAAGGTGTTCTGAATTAAAGCTGACAATTCTTTAAACTGGTCATGCAGCATAACTAATGCTTTTATAATCCATGCAGGGTCTAGCCTAGGAGTCAGTGCTGTCCTGGGGGGATGCAGTGGCCAGCCTTTCCACTGGAACTTAAAACCACCCAGCATTTCAAGGTTATGCTGCTCTGCTGCTGAATTCATCTCAGAAATAGAAAGGCAAACTCTGCAGAAGAATCCCCTTCAGCTGGCACCCAGTTTGCAGGTCTTCAATTCTTCTTTTATATACATACATATTGTCAGGTTTTCTATTTTGTTATTAAAGAAGTAGCAGATTTTTCAGTTAATTGTTGGTTGAAGAGGCAATTCTGTGTTTTGTCCAGTCAGGTGAAATAATACTGTATTGGAGCCACTTTTTAATTTCACAGGTCCTTTTCTCTTAACATTATCTTGTAATCTAACTTTTTCATTTTTTTAGCTTTCCAAGAACAGTTAGTTCAGCATAGACATAACTTTGCATTGTAGTAAATATTTAACTCTCTTACATGAACATTTAACCTGCCACAGGCACTTTACCTGGAGAGTTATGTGCAATAAGTAAAAATAATAATGCAGCCTTTTGGAAGAAAAATGTGCACACGGTAACCTTCAGTGATGCTGAAATGTCCTGCTGCACCATTGTAGTAATTTCTTTTTCCCCTCTGAAATGCTATTTACTGATTTTCCATCCCTTCATCTGCTCTGCTGTGCTTGCAGGGCTTTCTGCACCTGCATATTTACCCTCCCCACAATTTCCTGAGATCTCTGTGGACATTTTTATAGGAATCTGGATTATAGGGATGCCATGCCAAGCAGCACACTAGTTATTTCTGCAGGGTGGAGCATGACATTTCTATTGGTGGATGTCTCCAAAGCCTTACCTCAAATACAGAACTTTTCTGAGCCCTCTCCCCAGCCACGCCACTTCTCCTGCTCTGCAGCCAGAGCATTTTACTGCGGGATATTTCTCACACATGGTGTGGCAGGACATTCACCATTAAAAATCTGTCCTTTCTTCCCCCCCCAGATGCTTGCAGGGACCTTCCAGGGTGACAGCTTGTGGCCACTTGGTGCTTTTTTGTTGGAACGTGCACTCGGTTTGACCCTGTCCCAGCGTTAATGGGATTGTAAAGGCTGACTCCTGCCTGACCTCTCCTTGCAAACAACCCTCACCCTTGCCCTTCCTCCTCTGCTCCTAGCAGAGCTGCCACAGTTGCTCCCAAGGCAGTCTGGAGTCTCAGTTCGTGATGCAGACGAAAGCAATTGGAAAAAAAAATCCCTGGGGAAAAAAAAAAAAAAAAAGTCATCATGGGGCCACCTGTCCTTACATAGTCCTGACTGTGAGAACAGTGGGCATTTGTTCCTTTCTTTAGGGGGAGCTGGTCTTAAATTCTTGTGTGCACACAGAAAATCACACATTTTCTTTCCAAGCAAGGCCTCTTGAACAGCAGGCAGGTGTTGACATACTCCTCTGTGATTTTTTTTTAGGTGCTGTTTGGTTTCTTTCAGAGGGAAAGAAAGGATGACTGGGATACAACTGGAACTGACTGTTGTTTAGGGGAATAAGGTTAATCCCACTGAGTGCTAAGCCAACATACAAACTTCTAAAAGTTCTGACTCTAGACTAAAAGGATTGGAATTCACTTCTAGTCTCCTCCTGAAGTCCCTTTAGCCCTAACTTTTAATCTCATTACTATATGTTACTCCTGGACTTAAACCAGTTTATAATAAAGTTTGTGGTTTGTGTTTACCAGGGTGGCTGTATTAAATTTAAATTCAATTCTTACAAGATTTACAACTGCTAAATAATAATGTAGAAAAGCCTGTGTGTAAAATAGATGCATAGGCTGACTTGCAGCCTTTCTCAGCCCTGTCCCTTGCAGCTTTGATACTCGCTGTGGGAACCGAGAGAAATTCGCCACTGGCCTGTTTTGTTTGCTTACCTTTATAGAAGTGTCACTAAGGGGCTGGGTTAAGTATTTTGACCTACTTGAGGCATCACAAGGTTCTTTTTTCTCCTCTCTGAAGCAAAGATTGGCTTTTCACACTGCAGGGCCACACCTTTCCCTCTTCCAGTAATGAGCCTTGAGCTGCCTCTCCCATCAGAACTCCTGAAAGAACTTGTCTGCCTTTGCCTGGGGCCAAGAAAGGGGAAGGGGTGGAGGAGAAAACCCTTCTGCCATTGACAGGCAAAAGACGAGGAGGTTTTGAGGCTGTGGGGTTTAGCTTCCCTTTCTCACGGTATGCAAAACTCTGCCAGGATTATGGGACACACTGGAATGCGTTTTTTCGGAGGACAGACTGCGAGTTAGTACTACCAGGCTTTGTAAATATAGGGGGATAAGACTGGCATACTTCAGTGGATTATCTACACTTTGTACTTCCTAAAAGTATGCAGGAACTCTGAGTGTGGGGAGCAGAAAGGCTTTCTGTGTTTGAACAAAGGTCTGTGCAATTACAGATACCAGCTCACACACAGCAACTTTTGTTCCCCTGGACTAGGAAGGAGCTTGAAAGGGGCAATGAAATGTGTTGACCTACCAACTAGTTCCTATCTCCTGATCTGGGGCTGGCAGTTGTGCTTGGTTTGTGGAGGCAGCAATAATGAGATCAGGCAGGGAGGGCATTCGTGTCTCTGCAGCACTTGAATCTTTCAGTGTCTTCAGATTGTATCAGACAATTGCTTCATGAATCGTAAAATGGAGAAGCTTTCAGGATGGAAGTTATATCTGCTAATCACAACCCACCTTGTCTCTAAAGTCCAAGAGTGAACATTTCTTTATCAAACACAACTCAGATAACCCAAGGGGAGTGTCTAGAAACATGTTGGGTCTCAAAACTGCAGCTGTAGGACACCTTTCCAGTACTGCTCCAGCTCATTGGAGGCAGAAATTCTAGCACAGCGGGTTTGCTGAAGAGACAGTGCCAAAATAATTGACAATGTAAAAAGGCAACATTCCTTTGTTGCTGTTCTTGAATTGTGCTAGCAATAAAATTGGACTGAACAAGTTAACTAGCCTTGTAAATGATGTAAACTTAGCTCTTTGTGTCCTGCACCAGTAACACCCTTCAGTCTCTGGAAGCACTGATCACATGTTTATATTGTGGTTGATAGCAGCTTCAGCCCAGACCAGTTTATACAGATTAAAGCCTTTATCTGATTTTGCGGTGGTCAGAAGCATAAATATCTTGTGTTATGGTTAAAGTCAGGCTTTGGCCCTGCAGTCAGGGTTGGGGCTTCTGGCACAGAGCCAGTGCAAGTCCCTGTTAGCCAGCCTTGCTTTGGTCCAACAGCAGCACAGCCCTTCCCTCTGACTCCCCTCTGACCTTGGGGCAGGCCTCATTAGCAGATTAAATTCAGAGTTAAACGAGTCCTCTGGGAGCAGGGGATGCAGTGCCTGCCCCTCCAGCTGAAAGGATTTTCTAAAGGTCAGATAAGGAGTTCTGTGACTCCAGATCGACAGATAAAGTTTGTTTTGCAAAAAAATCCGTGAATAAATCCTGGGAAAATCTGCACCAAGTGTGATGTCACAGCCCTTGCCTACTTTGAAGTTCATTAAGGGGAGGAGGGCACAGAGAGTTCCTCCATCACCATAAATCTCCTGTTCCCTGTGTGCAGTGGTGGGATGCTGCCCTGGCAGCCTGCAGTGTCAGGGATGGCTTTCCCATTCCACCTGCCTCCCTTTCTGGCCAGCCCGGGTCACACCGAGGTAAGATGGGCAGGAAGCCTTGGGGGGATTATCCACCTCCCCCAGCTCCTGCCCTCGCAATTTTCTGGTCAGTAACTCTGTGAAAGGAGAGCATGTCTGGTGCAGCAGGGACAGGCAGGCAGAGGAGAATTGCGAGAGATGAAGCAGGGGAAGAAATAAGGGCTGGATTCTTTCCAGGATGGAAAACTGTCTGTCCAAGAATTTATCCAAAATGCAAATTAAATATTCCTCTGTCCACCACTAAGTTATGGTGAATGGGTGGCTGTGCAGCATCCTGACAGGCTGGGAAATGATCAACACGGTGCCTCTCCTTATTCCTTCTCCAGACAGGAACTTCTGTGTCTGTTGGAATCATTCTCAGCTTCCATTTGGGACACACTTATTGCCAATTTAGACTTACACTTAGAAAGGAAAGAGGAGACAGCCCAGACTCTGAGCCCCATGTCTACATTTGAAAAATCGTGCTTCCTAATAAAATAGACCATTTCTGAAACTGCAGGTCTGGACTCCTCATGAGTGCAGAGCCCTGGAATCCCAGCTGGAGAACGATGAAGTGAAGTGATGCCTTTCTTGATGTTTACTGAGCAGAGAATAATCTGCCTGTATCCCAGGGGAAGTGAAGAGCCAAGTGTTTGGGTAACTGGAGCTCACAGGGCAGCAGCAAACAGCCCCAGGCTCACAGTGGCTCAGCAGGTCAGCAGGGAGCAGAAAGGTTTGTTCAGGAGTTTTGTGAACATGGATGATCATCCTTAATGCACATTTTGCACAAGAGGGTGAATGCAGGAGAGTAGGGAACTGAGGAGTTCGTAGAAAATCGCAGGAGGCAGTAGGAGAATAAGGACCCAGAAAAACATCAGAAAACTGCTGTAGTATCTCTAGAAAAAGTCTGAACCAAGCCCCCCTTAAAGATGTTCAGGAGCAACAGAAGCCTCAACTGTGAGACAAATCCAGACTTGTCTCGCTGTAAGATCTGATGTCCTGGGAGGCTGGGGGGAAGCCTGTGCCAATTCAGTCTGGCCAGATGTAAGAGAGAAATTGAAAGTCTCATATGATCTCATAGGAGCAGTCAAGCTTGAATTTGGACCAAAAGCACATTGTATTGAGTTCTGAGCTTTATCCATCTGTAAAAAGTAGCAGAAATGACGGCAGGAGCCCTCACTTCCCACTGGGTCATCAGGGACCTCTCACAAAGAATGGTCTTTTATTCACTGCCTTTCTCTTACACAGGCTGGAGCCTTCACCTGAGTATGGACAGTGTCAAAGACACAACAGCTTCTTATGGAAAGAAGTCAGTGCTGAAATTAATGTTGTCACAGGATAAGCAGCAAATTCTGTCTTCCCCAGATGGCCCAGATTTTAACGGGGTCACCTTGCAAGACCTGCCTCTGTAGGATATTAAAGATCCCAATGAAACTGTTGGGGCATAAAAAAATATTCTTTCCAAGAGCTGCATCACAGACAGATGTTCCTTTGACAGGTCCTCCTTTTCTTAACTGTTCTTCCATGAATATTTCCTGACATTCAATGCATCAGTGGCAGCTCCTGGGAATAGGAGGCTGTGTGGATGTTTGAAACAGATTGAAGTGAAGAGTGAAGGATCTACTTTTTATTTAGCAATAGCAGTGTGAAGCACTGGAGTATTAGATATGTGAGGGCAGTTTCCTGCCTTACACTCTCCTTGTCTGACACCTTATTTCTCTTTCTCTCCTCTTCCTGTCCTACCTTCCATTGCTCTTCAACAAGTCACTTCATTTTTTAGTGTGTGCATTGAACTAATCCAACCCTGCAAAAAGGGTGAAGTTCACCCGGATGCAAAACTCTGTGGGCATCAAACTCGATGTTTGCAGCTGACATTTTGTGGTGAGTTTTTCCTCCCCTTTCCATGTGGGTTGTGAAAGGGAGAGCAAGTGTGCATGTGCTCACAGCTGAACAGTATTTTGTAAATACTTCCTGAGAGCTTGTGAAATTTCTCACATGGTCTTGATTTCCCTTCAGTTCTGCAGCGTACACATGAAAAATAATCTTTGGTCTAGCCCTGGGATCAGAAGTGAGTAAATAGCCATCAGTTTTACAGGCTTTGAGGAGATGCCAAGCCCTGATGGCCAAGGGTGATACGCTGAGACTCTGCAAGCCAGGCCAATGCACAAGCTGCAATTTCAGCCATATGCTTTCCTACAGTTTTTAAGTGTGATCACAGCTTTTTCCTTGAAAATTACTTCCCCTGAGATAAGATTTCCCATGAAATGGCTCTGGCATATTTATACATGCTCTGAAGTTTCTGGTGAACCAGATTCGTTAGTGCTCTGGAGAATTTGAGGATATAAATCTTATCAGTCTGGGTGTGTTTGTGTTCGAAGATGTGCCAATGACATGGAAATGGGATTAATTGTAAATGTAACTCGTTTAGGAAATGGTTGGGGATTTGGGTACTTCTGCATTTTAGCCTTGCTCAGGCACATGAAGAGCTCTTTGACCCTGCCAGAGATTAGTTTTAGTACCGGTTATGAGATAAGCTTAGCTAGTCCTTAAAAATAAGCAGGTTAAAGCTCCCTGCCAGAGATTTGTTGTGGGGTAAGAATACTGCACACCTAATTTTTTTTCTGTTTATATTGCTGTTAATTAAGTTAGTTGCAGGGATTGAACTATAAGAAGTGATGCAATTCAGCTATTTTTCTTTCTGTTCTTTCAACTTCCAGAAAACTAAAAGATTCTTTAATCTTTGAAGTTTAAGTGTGCTTATTTTTAACCATTAAAAACATCAATATACTGGTCAGATTCATACAAACTCAGTACACAGTAGTGTGAGAAGGAACTATAATCCTGGATAACATGTGCTTGGAGATGGCACCATAATTTTGCATTTTCAATGTGGCAACTATTTCTTCTTTCTCTTGTGGATCTTGCTCTTAGAGTCACAGAGCAGTCAGCTGATTGCAGTAACATGCTCCATTCAGTAATAATTCATTTTTTGCAGAACAACAGTGACTCACCATTTATAACATGATGAATGCTGAGAAGACTTAGTTGAAGAGCAAAAGCAATAGATCAATTCATTCATAGATGTCTTAGGTAGCAGAGATGAAATTATATTCTTTCCAGTAGCCTTAAAAGAAATAGAAAATTAGGTTGTGTACTCAGAAAAAATACTAAAATCTGGTTAAATACTAAAATGGTTAAATCTGTTTAGCTGCAGATTAATATTTGAAGAACAGTGGTGGAAGCCCCATCTCAAACTTGATGGTTTTGCCTCACTAGAAAGAATTGTACTGGACAAAGCCCCATGATGAAAGTTAATGAACCTGATAACTTTTCAAGTTATTTCTGTATCTGACCTCACTGATGGTGTAGAAATGCAGATAGGGTTGGCTGGTTATGGCTCATTGTAAATCAGATCCATGCTCCATTATTTGAATGTTTGTTCCATGAATATTCAGAATTTTCTTTGTACAATAAGCAGTGTTTAATTTTTACCATGTTAAAGGGGAGTGGCAAGTGAAATTCTGCAAATAGGAACTGCAAAATAAATTCATGCTTGAAATTTCTCACTTCAGAAGTCTGTAGTGGGATGAACTCTTGTTTGAAATGCACCTGAGACACCAACCTGCAAATCAGCATTGCAAGTAATTACTAGGCTGAAAAAACACATTTTGCTGCAGAGCAGGTTTTAGCTTCAAATTTAAAACAAGAAGTAGAGAACACACAAGATATTCAGGAAGGTCTGTGGCTCTAGGATTAATTTGTCATTCTGTACGTGTGTATAGTAAAAACAGAGAGAGATTTGAAATGACAACGTTCCATTTACCGGTCACGTTAGGCTTAAGATCTGATTTTTTGTTTCAGCTTGTGTTGCTTGTAAAGAATCTGTAAACAGAGGATCAGCAGTGGGACACAGTACCCCACAGGATACTCCCCATGTAACAGAGAGCGATTGCTTGTCTTTAAGGAAGCCAAACAACAGCCCTGGCAATGAAAACACATCAAAGATTTCCATCACGCTGTCCAAGTCAGGAGCATCTTTTAATTATTCTAGATACCAAACAGAAGCAGTTCCACTCTAACAAAAGTTTCTTGCTGCAGATCATCCTGTGGGGTCGGACTGAGAAGTGCCTGAAGGAGACCACGGAGGAGATCAGGATGATGGGGACGGAGTGCCACTACTTCATCTGCGACGTGGGCAACCGCGAGGAGGTCTATCGGCAAGCCAAGGCCGTGCGCGAAAAGGTGGGAGAGCCCTGCTTGGGATGGGGCTGGGGGAGCTGGGGGGCATCACTGCAGAAAAGGAGGCTCAGGAGGGACCTTCTGGCTCTGCTCCCCGACAGTAGGGTGCAGCCAGGGGGGTCAGGCTCTGCTCCCAGGGAACAGGGACAGGATGAGAGGAAACGGCCTCAGGTTGCACCAAGGGAGGTTTAGATTGGATATTGGTGAAAACATGTTCATGGAAAGGGTTTAGATTGGATGTTACTGAAAACATGTTCGTGGAAAGGGTTTAGATTGGATATTACTGAAAACATGTACATGGAAAGGGTTTAGATTGGATATTAGTGAAAACATGTTCATGGAAAGGGTTTAGATTGGATATTAGTGAAAACATGTTCATGGAAAGGGTTTAGATTGGATATTACTGAAAACATGTTCATGGAAAGGGTTTAGATTGGATATTACTGAAAACATGTACATGGAAAGGGTTTAGATTGGATATTACTGAAAACATGTCCATGGATAGGGTTTAGATTGGATATTAGCGAAACCATGTTCATGGAAAGGCTTTAGGTTGTATATTAGTGAAAACATGTTCATAGAAAGGGTTTAGGTTGTGTATTAGTGAAAACATTTTCATGGAGAGGGTTTAGATTGGATATTAGTGAAAACATTTTCATGGATAGGGTTGTAAAGCATCAGAACAGGCTGCACATGGCACTTACACATCCCTGGAAGTGTTTAGAAACCACGTGAATGTGGCACCTGGGGACATGGGTTAGAGCTGAACACAGTGGTGGAGCTGGGTTGATGGTTAACTTGATGATCTCAAAGGTCTTTTGCAACATTCACAATTCACAATTCTGTGATTCAGTATTTGATGAGAAAAAACATATATATTGGGAAAAAAGAAATGTTACCATGCAGATAAGATTGTACAAAGTCCAGCTACCTCTGTGAGGTGACCCAAAGGATTACAAGGCCCACGAGCAAGAATGTCAAAAACTGAAAATAACAATTATTTGGGCAATAATGGCTATTCAACTCTAATAGAAATGGCTGATTTGTGAGGAGAGAAACCTTTTGTCACAAGTAATTTGCTTTTTTGCGCAGGTGGGGGACATCACCATCCTGGTGAACAACGCTGCTGTGGTCCATGGGAAGAGCCTGATGGACAGCGACGATGATGCCCTGCTCAAATCCCAGCACATAAACACCCTGGGACAGTTCTGGGTGAGATAAGCTCTTGTGTCCCATGGAGTTGGAGTTGGGAAGGAGAGGGACAGATTGCAGCCAGTAGGGATGCTTGGTAAAACCAGCTTGTCTTGAAAACAAGAGAGAAAAAACAATGTGAGGGGCAAAGACCAAAGAGGAAAGAGGTCAAAAAGAAACTTAATTTTTTTAGTAGTACTCAGTATGTGATGCTCTTTATTCCCATTCTGTGATTTCCAGTAAAACATTTGATGTCTTTGTCAAAGCCTGAGCCACAGAGGAGTTTCCTGTGAAGGGCACATCAGAGGAGCGTGGGACTGCAGGGAAGGGAGCTGTGAAACTCAGTCCATTTTGAATCAGACAATAGTAATGAAAAAGAGCTTCTTGTAATTTCATCACTTAGTTGAAGACTTTATCCCATAAAAGTTCTTAAGCATAGAAGGCACTCGGTTCATGGCCTTTATCTGGGAGTACTGCTTATGTATGTGTTAGGAAAGAGTTTTGTTGTGTTTCTACACAAACTTTGCCCACTTAGAACCTCAGAAAATGCCAAAGCAGCAAGGTCCTCTCCTGACGTAATGAACTGGACACTTGGGCTGTTGTGTCTGTATCACCTTATTTTTTTCAGTCAGTTCTGTTTTTGTTACGTGACTGCTGAGCAAATTATTTTTTTTTTCCTTTTCTTAACTCTCTTATCCTTCAGACCACCAAAGCATTCCTGCCAAGGATGCTGGAGCTGCAGAATGGGCACATTGTTTGCCTGAACTCTGTGCTGGCCCTGTCAGCCATCCCTGGTGCCATTGACTACTGCACCTCCAAAGCCTCGTCCTTTGCTTTCATGGAGAGCCTGACCCTGGGGCTGCTGGACTGTCCTGGAGTGAATGCCACCACAGTCCTGCCCTTCCACACCAGCACAGAGATGTTCCAGGGCATGAGAATCAGGTCAGTCCAGGGGAACTAGAATAAAGCATCTCATTTTAAATGAATCATCAGAATACACTCCTAATTAATGCTTCATTTAGTTAAGAGAATTTGATGTCTCATTTGGCTGCCTGGGAACAGAGGGTCACTTTAGGCCACCTGGGACTCATCAGACTGGTTCCCTGAGTGTGCTGGGATATTCCTGCAGCCTGTGCTGGGGGAGACACTGCTGCAGAGAGAACTGGAAGCTCTTTTCCCCTGCATGTCTTCAAGCCATACCAGAGAGAGAGGGGAATCAATCTACAATTGAGATCATGCAGAAGGACCAGTCTACAAATTACTTGAGAATTAACAGTACAAGTTCCTTCTTTATTCACTGGAATACTTAATTCTTTCCCACTGAAAGGAATGACAACCACTTACTGAAGTGAGCCTATCAGTGCCTGCTTTTTACCCCTGTCCAAGAGAACAAGTAATGGCTGTCCAAATTAATCTTTTACAATGGGTAAAATAATCTGTTAATACAGATTTTGCTCTCTTAGTCAAGAAAATCTGCAGTGTAAAGCTATTGCAGGAGCTGGGAGAAGCTTTATGTTTAGTATGAAAAGCAATGGAGGAAAATATTTGTCTTTCACCTGTCAAGGATTTGAATCAAGCAAAGAGGAACAGAGAGTAAAAGGAAAAATACCATCACTGAAAAGAAAGCATTTGGTATTGGTTTGCATTCAAATTAAGAAAAGCCCTGAATCAGGGCTCTGATTATTCTCTGCTACTTCTTCCTGAGGGCACCAACATGTACATTCTTAACTGTTTAGCTAACCCAGCAGTACTGGTTGGAACTGGGACTTCTGCTTTTGGGCTTTTTGGCTGGAGCTGGAATTTTCTGCCTTTTAGAGATATAGCTGGTTCTGGGCATGTTTGAGGGGCAGGAACCAGAAATAACTTAGAGTAACAGGACTTGGACAGTGACAGCTTACAGAAGGAGCTTCACATGTAATTATTTTATATTTTAATTCCTTTATTCAGGTTCCCTAGTCTTTTTCCTCCTCTCAAGCCAGAGACAGTGGCAAGGAGGACAGTAGAAGCTGTGCAGATGAATCAAGCCTTCCTGCTCCTTCCATGGACAATGCATGTTCTTGTTATCCTAAAAAGGTGAGTGTTTCCTTTGCCCAGCAGCAGCCTGGCCACGTAGGGAAGGTTGGCTCTGTGTCTGTTCCCTGAGGCAGAGCTCAGGCTGGCTGGAGCTGCTCTCTCATCCCTTCTCTTGAAACACAGTCATGGAAGCAAAAGGGAGACACTTTCTGAGATTCCCTTTCGAGATGTTTTCTCTTTGTATAATCCCCTGTGAAACCAGTTTCATTCCCAAAATTTGTATTCCTGAGGTGTAAACTGGACTTTTGTCTAGGCAATTTCATAATAATTAACTTACACAGGTAGTTGATGGGAATTTATTAAATCACTTTTTGGACTCCAGGCTTTTTATTGTTCAGCATTTCAGAACCATAAGGCTTGGACATTCCACCTGCATTTAGAGACAGCATTGCTGTGTTACATCAGTGAAACCATTAAATCAATTTTTTTGTGTATGATCAGGACTGAAATTTTAAGGTCCCTAAGGCAAAAAATCATAACTTCATGTCCTGGAACAGCCACAGAGAAAGGACATTCACTGTTGTGTTTCCATGATAGTTTGCACTAAAGCCAGTAGAAAAGCTGTCAGGAACTGAAACAAGGCAATGAGACTTCTGTGGAAAATAATTTCAGTATTGCATTTCAAGCAAGAAAAAATAATTCACAGTAAATGCTTTGCTCTGAATGTAAAATTTGGGGTAAAAGTTCCCACAGATTCTGTTGACAAGAAACTGGGCTGTTCTGTTTTATTGTAAGGATTAATAGGTTGTTTTCCATTGCAGTAGCTGTCAGGAGATCAGGTCTCTATCCTTACCTCAGGATAAGGAGGCCCCATGCCTTGCACAAGCAGGTGACAGGTCAGCCAGGGAATTCAGGTTAAATTTGTGTGTATCAGAGTATAGTGTTAAGAAGGAATAAAACATAACTGTATCTTTCAATTTACAGCTTTTACAGACTTTTTTGGATAAATATTTCTGTAGAGAAAGAGTGGATGGAGCTTTCTCCCTCACAGCAGGAAGCTGATGCCAGTTTTGTCTGTCTCTCACTATGATTTTTGAGCATTTGTATATTTATATATAAACTATATATAAATGCATATTTACATATCTCTCATTAGAACAGCTTGAGGGGTTTGTCTCATCTGCTCGTTTTTTTTCTGCTTCTATACCAGCATTCTTCCCCAGGCAGCACTTGAAGAAATCCACAAATTTTCTGGGAGCTACACCTGCATGAACACTTTCAAAGGACGAACATAGAGCTGATGGCACAAGGACTGTTCTGCAGTGACCCCAGCACGAGCAGGAAAATCCTACAGGACTGAATCAGCAAGTCTTGGCTTTCAGCCTGTTCATGTGACTTGTGCTGCTCTGAGGCAACACATTTCTTGCAGGTCATATCCATAGTAACATGATCTTTGCACAGGATTGAGTGAGTGGACTGTGGACCCTTGGAAAGAAAACCAGAAAGTGTGAAATGTTTCTATGATGTTTAATTCTTTAGAGTTCAATTGTTAAATCTACTCATAGTTTTAAGATATGATTTTGGTTTCTGAAGTGTCTGTGGGCTGTTGCAGTGGAGAGGCAGCACATCCCACCCCAAACACACTCTGTGCCCTCTCTCCAGAGGAGATGCCATTGGTTTCATTTCAGCTTTTTGTATGGGGAACTTCAAAATTACTTTGAAGAACTAAAAGATGTGGACATTTTATGGACGCTTCCTTCTCTTTCTTCACTTCTCATCCCATGATGAAGCTGTTCCAGCACACACTGGGGAAGGAGCAAACCACGAAGCAGTGTTTTCTTTGCTAAAGGCCACCCAGGACTTCTCTTTCTGGGCCCAAGAAAGCTGTTGTACTTCCCCTGTGGAGGCTGGACAGGAAGGCTCAGGCAGCAGTGCTGAGAGTAAATAGTGGAAGATTCTTCCTGTCACTGAACTCATATGTGAAATTGTCATTCTGATTTTTTTTTTTGTTCATTTATGATAAAATATAAATATATATTTTTAGTGCTAATCCCAGATTGCCACACATGTAGGCAGCAGCACACTGGGGATGAACTAAATCTAGAACTAAAACTAGAGCTTGCTTGTACAAACATACATTCATCATCCATGCAGGAAAATCCATTGTATCAGTCTGCACAGTGAAGTGGAATAAGCTCTAAGAGACAGTGCTGTCATGCTCAGGATACGTGAAATTTGGGAGCACATTTAGCAAAGACCTGATTTAATGCATTTCAAATTCATCTGGGAATAAACCCATTGTGCTTTAGGGACATTGAGTTAGGCACTGTTCAGCCAAAAGTGATAAATATGCTTGGACTGAGGTGCCAGAAGCAGCTAGACATTATTTATTTTTGTAATGAAATATTCTCTTTGACAGCCTAGCAAGGGCAACACTGCATTCCTGTGCAGAATGCAGTGAGCAGCACACTGGAGCACCACTAACAGAGGAATTAATGTAATTGCAATACAGGAAGTAGCAAGTCCAACTGGAGACACCTGACTGAAGTGCCTCAAGGATGGATGTGTGATTAAAGGAAGGAATTTAGGGCTCTTGACTTGAATTTCGAGCTTTTCCATAGATGTCCTGTGTGGCTTGGGGCAAAATGCATAATGTGAGTGAGACCCTGATCTGCAAAGCAGATATTTCCAGTGTTCCCCTACCTCACAGTTGCAAGTCTGACTACCTAAATGTCTGTCAACAGGTCAGCAAATTCAAATGCAACGTGTTCTAGAAAAGAAAAGCAGTATTTGTTCATAGACCAAGAGGTTCTATACAAAACTTTAGATCAGGAGAAAACCCATAGGTCAAAATACACAATGTCCTAAAAGACACCTGAGGTACAGCAGAAAATCTGAGAGCTGTGTTTAAAACACACCTTTGGTTCTGCCACGTACAATGGAGGTGCAAAGGCGTGAACATGAAAACCAGGTCTGACATTACTGCAGATGTAATAAATTACTTTGTGTATTACATGTCAAATGTACCACATGGCAAGTGAATGCAAGGGATTTCTCCCTTGTGGAGCTCTGCAAGAGGAAGATGCTGCAGAAGTGCCACTGTTGAAGTCCCTCTGCCTGGGTGAGTGTTTGGAGGGGCTCTCCTGCCTGAGCCAGTGCAGAGCTGTAACCTGGAGCACTGTCACACCTCTCAATGTGCTTCCTGAAATGCAGCTTTCCTTGGGTTTCCTGGATGTCTGGGGCTCTCTGGAGAGGATGGAAAGAAACTTCAGTCTCTCTGATTTTGATGCCTACTCTAATAGATGCTTCCAATTTCATTTTTTGTCAATTTTTTTGAGACGCCCATCTCAGTGAAAAGTCAGGTCCCATGAGGGGAGAACCGTGCCTGGAATGCTGAAGGTACCAGGTGCATCAGGAGAGGTTTGGGAGATGAGGGTATGGTGATAGCAGCTTCCCTTTGTGCTCTCTGATCCATTCCAGCTCCTCATTAATCCCAGCTGGGTGTGCCAGGCTTGTAGCTGCAAGAGCAAACAGCGGTGGTGAAAGAGCAGTGTCGCCTTGAAATTGAACCTTTGTGCTGAGATTCTGATTATGGGTAACTTCCTAGTGCAAATGGGAGGAAAAATCACACTCTGGAATCACCATTCATCCCCAAATGCTGTCCCTTAAATAGCTCTGCTCTGTCCCTGCACCACACAAGAGATGTTCCCTATCTCCAGAGATGTTTTACACACCAGGTGCTGTTGATTTTCTGATGAATATAAACAAGTCAGAACGTGGCTGAGACTCATCACCTCTCTCCTCTCAGGCACACACAGAGCTCCTTCCCTCTTCCCCCAGGGTCCCAGCGTGGACAGCAGGTCAAATAGCAGTCACAGTGGGGGAGAGGCTTGCAGCAAAAGAAAATAATGAGGAAAACATTGACTTTGCTTTGCAGATAGCCAGGAAGAGTTGGATGAGAGAGTTCTTCCCCAGTGAGTGTTGTGAGACAGTGTGGTCTCCATCCAGCAGGCAACTGCAAACGTGGATGGAGACACTGGAGAATTTTTTTTTTTTTAATAGGAAGGCTCCTCTGGAATGCCTGCTGAGGTCTGCTGGGACCTTCCCACATCAGGGCAGTGTTGGGTAATTTTGAAGTGCTGCAAATGTGGACAAGCTTGCTGAAGCCCAAGGCCTTCTCTGAGGAATTTCCGCCCTCTGACTTATTTTAATTTTGATTTTTCCCTGCTCTCTCTGCTGCCTCCTGCTCTCCACTGCACAATTTTTTTTTTCCTTCTGTTTCCCTATGTCATCACTGCACTTTTCTGTGCCACCATCTTGAAGCCAGATGTCATATGAGATTCTGGAGTAAATCGAGATCAGGATTTCCATTTATTATCCTGCTGGAGGAATCCAGGAGCAGCTGCAGGAGCAGGTCACAGGAGTTTCACTTGCTCCAAACTCTGAAGAAGTAAAAGACTCCTCACTATTGCTCTTACACAGGAGATTGCTGCTGGTTTAAGATTTGAATGAGAGAGAAACACGAGCTGGTTTGGGACATGTTCCCCTGACAGAAAAAAAAGGCCAAATGTAAACGGGAGGATTTTTCAGTTCAAGCTGGCTCCAAGGGCTGCTGTTGATATGAAGTGATTTTCAGAATTAGCAAGGCAGGGCAGGGAGAGGAGGAAGGAGTCTTTTGTATCCGATCCCTTATGTTCAGTATTTCATTTTGGGGGTTTTGATGAGAGAAAATTGCACCCTCTTGTACCCCTGGTGAACTTTAAAAAGGTTCTTCCAGCCATGTCCCTGCCAATGGCATATTTTCAGCTGCATGACAAAAAGGACTGGGCCCTGAAAGTGGGAGCTGTACCCTCCCCACTCAGCCATTGTTCTGTTGAGGTTAAAAAGCAATAGAGTCTGTCCCTCAAGTTCTTCTAGAACTGCACAGAAAGTGCCTGGGCAAGTGTTTCTGATGTTTGCAGAGAAACTTGTTGTACTTTTATGTAATGTGTTAATTAGTGTGGGTGGGTATGATCAGATCTAGTCTTGCAAGACTTTCCGACAACTCCCTGAACACTCCCACCTTCAGATATTAACAGATAGCACTTGCAAAAGCTCTGAAAACCCAGGAACAGACTCCATGCAGGCAGAGCACAAGTGGGTGCATGTGTTTCAAAGAGAACACATCTGCTTGGAGCAGACATGAATGTGGCCTAGTGCCTTCCTCGAGCTGAAATGCAACTGTCGAGAAAAGAATAAGGGTGATCCTTGGATCATCTCTTTTGTTTTTATTTCTTCACATGGCTTTCATAAATTTAATCTAGGCGACAGCCACGTTTTTGACAGCACTGGTTCCTAAGTTTGGGCTGAAGCAAGATTATATAAAATGCCGTATTTTTTGGTTTTGACCAACCATGAAACCTGAGAATGAGAATATTCTGCACTGTTTGCAGCTCTCACCTCCCCAGCACTAAGATCCTGGTGTGTTTGGAGTCTGAGCAAACCTGTCAGTCACCAGCAGCAGTTCCATTCTCCGGGGAACAGAATCCTCTTTGACCTATTGCTTCTCTGAAGGAGATGCTGAGCCACGAGCAGCGGCAGCCACAGGGACTTAGAGAAGGACAAGAGAACAGAACCTCACCTGCTCCCTGCAGCTCATTCCCTTCTATCCTGTGTTTCCTGTAAGAAGAAGGCAATTCAGATACTTCTTGCCCCCTTTAGCACCTCTGTTCTGCTGCAGTGCCTGCAGGGAGCTGAAGCTTCATCACAAACAGCCTGTGTGAGTTCTGAGGAGCTGGATCCGAGGGGAAGGATGGGAGAGCAGGCAGAGGCTGTTCTGGGGGCTGAGCTGGCCCAGCTGCAGAGCACAGCTGGGAGACACAGGACACCCCTGCTTGTCCCCTGGACCACCGAAGGCAGCCAGTCCCTGGCCTGTTCTGCCAGCTTTGCTTTCATCACACCCTCTTTGTTCCTGTAACAGGTGCTGTGAGCAGACACACACACTGATCCAGCCTGCACAAACCTCTGAGACAATTCATATCTCCTCACCTTCCCAAAGAGTCCAGACTCACTAGTTCCTTATGCTCACCTTTGCTATGGGCATTGTTACATACTAGCACAGAAAAATATCAGGCAAATGTGTGATGATTTTTTATGCATCATATTATGACTTTTTTCTGTGTAAAATTGGAACAATTCCTCTTTAAATGAGGGAAGAAAGCACTGTAATTGGAGTTGGAGAGTGACTGAGAAGTATATGAGAATACAAAATAGAAGATAAGATGCAATCTTAGGGGGAGTGTGATGGCCCTAAACAGACAGAGGCAAGATGCCACCTTACATCCCTGGAGTTATATAATAACAGAGGCGTGTGATTTCCAGCCAAATGCAAAGTCTATAAAAGAAGCCCGTTGTTGCTCCTGCTCATTCCAGTGGGTCACCATGCCCTAAAAAGCAGTCAATTCATTTTGTAGCTTGCTGGCTTGGAAACTCCAACATGCTGGTAACTAATAGCTGACTCTTGTTTTTTTGGGTTTGTTTTTTTTTTTTTTTGAGGGAGGAAAAGCAGCCCAAACATGTAAAAACAAGGGGCAGTTTGACTCCCCTACTCACTTTTTCCAGCTGCAAGGGCCATCCATCATGCTAGGTATTACAAGGACATGTGGTTCTCTGGCTTGTGTCAGTAATCATCCTGATGCTACAAGGTAGATGTGGTTCTATTTCCTATTTTTTTCTTAAACAAAAACATTTTTTAAATACAATTTTTCTTTATCTGAGTTAGCTGCCTCTATTGTGTAGGATTTTCACAGACAGGCCTCCTAGACATGAAGTTTCCCTATCTATGTTAATCAAATGATAATGAAAAGAATACAGAAGTGAAGAGTTCCCATTGGGAATCTTCCTTTCCCAAGCCATGTGGAACTAAGGAGAGGAGTACTATTGGGAGATCAATGCCTTTAATCAATCCACCTCAGAACCCTGCTGGCTCTGTCTGAAAATGGCCTTGGCTTCCAAAATTGTCTTCCTGCAGGTCCCTGGGGCATTTGGCACTGTTTGGTTTCCTGAGCAGGTCACTCTCACAGTGCACTAGTACAGTAAAGGCTGCACATACACACTCTGAACAGAGGGATTGAAACTTCTGGTCCCACAGGACACTCGTGAAAAATCCAGATGAAGCAGGAGGTGACATCAGGTAAGCAGTACAAACCCAAGCACTGAGGGCTCCACAGAGCACAGGGAGCACAATTCCCACCTCCTGCCTCAGACCTGCCCCTGACTGGACCCTTGGGCCACCATGTGCAAACCCAGGCCAGGAGTACATGGATTGGGACCTTCCTTCAGTTTTCAGCACCAGACACTCTGGGGTGTAGCCACCAGCTGCCCTTGGGCATCACTGTTGATCTGATCAGTGTTCCCAGCCACTGGGCTGGCACAGGGCAGCGTTCACTTCAGCCATAAGATAAGGAGGCAATTCCTTACTATCTTTTCCAGGAAAGTCAATATTAGTGCCTTTATGCAGAGAGGACTGAAGTAAGTGCAGAGTGAGAGGGTTTCTGGGGTGTTTTTGCAATATCAATACTGCTGTCTTATGGAATTTAAAAAAAGGGCTCATGTCAGAGGAATGTTAACAGAAGATAGAAATGGCAGTAATGGAAAACAAGTGATATCCAAACATGTAATTCCTGCTCTCAGAGCCTATTGATTCCCTGCAGTCACAGGAAGTCAGTTCACTGCAGTCTTACACCTCCTTCAACTCTGCCTACTACAAGTAGCAGCAGAGGTGACAAGCTCATGATCTCTGCTCTCTCTGTTAAATGTAGCAAAATAGGTGCTAAAAAAAATAAATCCATCAGAGAACTAAGCAATTCCTTGGGTCAGTGTCAGCCATAAAGAACAGAGGAGTCTCTCAGGTACCAGAAAAAGGAACCACAGCAGCTCCTACCTGATTCCTTGGGGTCTTTGGCCACATCTCCCCTTGTTAATGTAATAAATGTGGAGGAATCTTTGACTCAATTCAGCCATGGGATTAAACAGAAATCACAGATTAAACAGATCAGCCTGGCTGATCTTCCCTGCAATAAAATACCTTGTGTTCTTTCCTGAACTCCCATCAGAGCTGCAAATTCGTGGAGAGCACTTGTGGAGCCAGGCAATATTTTACTCCTGTTCTAAGGACTGTGCAAAAGCCAGTGGAAGAGACACGAGCAAGCACTACCATGTATGTGTTGGTGGCTGAATAGTCAGGAAATTTCAATATTCTGATATTTTTGACTATTCAGTAGAAGCAATCTGACATGTTTCTCAACTGTCTGCTATAGCCAAAAAACCTTCTTCACCCATATCAACTGTTAGTGTTTTTGAACCTTAAACCACATTCAGTTTCTCTGTTGTCCTGTTGTTTTAGCTGAGGTTTAACAAGCATGTTAACCAAATTATCAAATATAGCCTTGAATTTCTTTAGAAGTGATCTGATGCTGATGTAGAAAAAAATTTCAAAAACCCCAGTGTTGATGTCCTGTAGCAGAAGTTTCTACATATGTAAAAAGCACATAAATCATTTACAAACAACTCAGTTTAATTATGCAGTAGAATGCTCTGCTTCCACCATCCCAGGGATACAGCACTGAGCCTCCTGACCTCATTCTGTTTTATACATGCGGAGTCAAAGAATCTTTATTCCAGTTTTAAAAATAAATTACAGAATTATCAATTTTCTTACGTAAAAACTACTGCTTGGCTTTGAATTCAGACAAGTACACACAGCTCTGATCCCCACATCAATTATGAAAATAATGTTAATTCTTTCAAATTCTGAAGCCCGGGATTTAGGAGCAGTTACACTTTCTGGCTGGAGATGTCACATTTCCTGTGATGTAGGAGGTAGAGTTGCAATCTCCAGTATTTCCGTTTCAAATCCTCTTCCATTGCCTGTCAGAGCTGCCAGAGGCTCCTGAAGGCACAGAGCAGAGGAAGTTCTATTCCAGCTTTCCCCTGACCTGAGTTCATTGGAGAAGAGCTGCTTTTGAATGAGCCACAGGAGCCATGCTGAGTTTATTTTAGTTGGGTTTATATTAGGTCTGATTTCTGCTGATCCCTTCATTTTTCATCATTTCATCTGTCTCTTCCAATTGTTCCCGTTGGAGAGGGCTGTGTTTGGAGAGTTCCTGAGCCAGAATGCTGTGCCTGCAGATTGTTCATCTCTGCACCATTCCCTCAGGCATCCCTCACCTGAGCCTGAGCACACCTCAGACATGAACTCTGCAAACCTCCCTAAATATCTTCAGATTTGTTCCTTGAAGCATGAAGTGTAGCTAAACCCCAGAGAGCTGTTAGTTCTGTTCATAACTGCACATTCTGTTGAACACCTACACGATCCGAATTTGAACTGGGAAGGACTGGGAGGGAGTGGGTGGCCAGAACCTCACTTCATGGTTAGAGGGGGAATCATAAGGTAAAAGTCATCTGTTGAAAAATAGAAACACAGTGCAAGCCCCAATACCCAGCACTGCTGTTTGATTGCTTCTGATAATTTACCACACACAAATAATAAAATAGATTATTTTGTTTTGGTGATTCAAATAAAATAAAAGAGAAAAAGATAAAATAAAAAACACTTCAGAGTGTCTTTTTGCAGTCCGACGTGCACATCCTTTAAGGCTGGGTGAGCAACTTGTACTCCAGTTATCTTTATTACAGCCAGCAGCACTGCTTTACATGGGCTGTAAAATCAGCCTGTTTTCTTTCAATAGATCATTTTTACATCGATTCCTTTCAGATTTTCATTTATCAAAGATTTTATGCACATGGTGGTTCTTGGCCAGTGGTTTCCTAGCAAGCTCTTCACCATCACTCCCGCTTTGAGCGCTTGCCATTCATTAATGCACAGTTTTCCTGTGGAACTGGCCATCCCAATCACATGGTGGCTTTGCTTTCTCCTGGCTGGATGCCTTCCAAGCCCACAGAAAGCTTTCTAGGGGCTCCAGGATGTCTGGTGATGACTGTGAGATGGCTTCTGGCAGCAGTGTTAATGCGAATGCATATTTGAGTGCGTTCTCATGACATATTTCCAATCCCGTGATCAAAAACGTGCCTATAGACATTGTCAAGGGAAAAAACCCAAACTTGGGATACTGTTAAAAGTGCATTTGCCTTTACTTGCAGCAGAAAATTTTCACAGTTTGGTTTTGTTTCTTTCACTGGATTCACCTCTCAGCCTAAGATCATCAGGGGGAAAATAATCACGCTGGAAATCCTGCAAAGAGTTCATTAAAATAAGAGTGACCTCCCAACATCAGGGCATGGCATATTTCCACATGAGGGGAATGGCATGATGGCATTTTGGGATTTGTGTTGCTGCATATCGCCCTTGGTTCATTTAAGAAAATAAAGTTAGGCTAGAACTGTGCTGCAGTTGAGGTTTGGGAAGTAAGGAAATGCAGGAAAAGCATTGCACATTGTTTGAGTCTCACCTGTGCCAGCCTGGCCCTGCCAGAGCATTTCCATTTGTTACAGACACAGGAAAATGGCACAGCCTCACCTGGTGTCTCACAATGAGATAATTGATGATTGTACTGTTGGCACAACCCTTAAGGTCACCCAAAGACCCTCTGGGGACAGCATGAGCTTTTGACCTGGCTGGGGCTGCCAAAATCCGGGTCAGAAGTCCCAACTAAATATAGTATTTGTTCATGATCTGTTGCTTAATTATTTCACTCTGTATAGACAAACCCCAGTGGCAAATCTCTAATTGGATTTTCACACTTGCCCTTGAATTGTTGGATTAGATTGGTGCTTCCTCTTAATGCCATAATTACAACATTTCCATGCCTTAAACCAAAACAAGGCTTGGAAAGCAAGCCCTGTGGCTGCTGCAGCCCAGAGATGTTCTGGGAGAAGGGGGAAGGTATCTGCTGTGCTGAATTGGCCCAGAAATCACACAGAGGCTCTGAGGGTTTAATCACAGAAATATTTGCTCAGTGGCACTCATGATGGGCTTTTTTCTTGGAACTTTGAGCAAACGTAGCCTTTGTTTGCATTTTTCTGTGGGATTTGTTTACTGTTCATTTGTGCTGCACATGCTGTGAGAAATTAAGCCATTATGTCCTTTTTTTTTTCCTTTCTCCTGCTTTCATTCCTCTCTCCCCCCACCCCCTTCAAAATCCTTACAATTCCTTTCATTACTTGGTGTTAACAGGACAAAAGAAATAAATACTTGAAAGAAGATACAAGCTGTGTTTCTGTTTGACTTTGGAGCTGCTGTGGTAACCAAATACCAGTCTGCAAGGTCAGGAAAAGAAAGGAAGAAGTAAGAAAACTGCCCAAAAGCTCAGACCATGGGGCTCATTGGCTTTTGACCAGCAATTTCCAGCCACATGCCCCGAGAGCTGAGCAGTCACTCTGTAAATCTCTGAGTGTTTCATATAGTTTCCTTGTCATGTGGCCATTAAGTTTTATAACCTTTATATTTCAAGGGAAACAATGAACGTGAATTCCTTCGAAATGCCCTAATAGATCCCACATGTGAGCGATCTTTCATATTTTGGTTGCCCCTGTAGGTGCTGAAGCCACCCGTGGATGGTTGGTGTTGGCCCTGGGCCTTGGATGTGCCTGGCCAAGGGACATCTCCTGCTGCTGGGTGCTGTCCTCTCACCAGTGCTGAGGTCACTGTCCAGCCACACCAGCACCAGTGTCCAGCTGGGAGAGCCCTGGGGGCTGCTCAGAGCCTGCAGGACATCCCTGAGGGAAAGGAGATGGGGGAGGAAAAGGAGAAAGGAAAGGAGAAAGGAAAGGAAAAATAATAGGGAAAGGAAAGGAGAAAGGAAAGGAATCACCATTCCTGGATCCAGCACTGATCCAGCTACTGGGATGTCATTCCTGGTTTCAGCATGGATCCAGCTGCATCAGTCCAGCTGATGGGATGTCCAGGATCCTGGGGACACTGCCCAGACATTGGGGGTGCCTTTTTATGCACAGGGTTTGCCATTGTTAGGATTGCTGTCTCAGTTTCTATGCAGATCAGTGTCACAGATGTTCTTTCAGACCTTTCTGGAAATGGGTTGGAGGTTTTGTGGGTCTCTGGTGATCTTGATCCCCCTTATGGTCCCTGCCCAGTTCCCAGCCTCATTCCTGCCCTTGTGCTGTGCTTGTCTCCAGGAGCATGAACAAGGATGTTTGTCCCAGCAAAGTGCTGCCTTGCGTCCTCACGAGCCCTTCTCCAGCCACATTTTGCTCTTTCTCACGGCATGTTATCAACAACAATCCCTGTTTGTGATCAACAACAATCCCTGTTTGTGATCAACAACAATCCCTGTTTGTTATTGCCAGCTTGTCCCTGCAGCCACCCTGCTCTGTTTGACACACACACATCTATCTCCTGGGATTCTGCAGCCCAGGGTGGGGTGGGGCTCCAGTGGAATCTTTCAAAGCTGTGGGAAGGGGTGGGACATGGAGAAACCTCAGAACCCCAAGCACTCCGTACCAGCTCATGAAAGGCTGTCAGGGCCATGGGTTTCCCTGTCCTTGGCTTTAATTAGAGTCATTTAGACTATTCTGGATTGGAAGGGACCTCCCAAGGATGTCCAGCTCTGGAATGGCCTGTACAGGGCTTGAAGCCACAACTTTGGTGTTATCAGCACCATGCTCCAGCCAGCTGGGCTGACCACACTTCATTCCTTTGTTTCAAGCATCATTCCTGGATCTCTTGGTGTTGACTGGCCCTGGAGTACGAGGCTGTGTCTGAGCTGAGCATGTTCCCCAGCAGGCACTGGAATTGTGCCCCGAGCCTGGAGGGGAGCTTTGTGTCTGTGAGGGTCTGGCTGCTGTAATGGGGGGCAAAAATCTTCCTCAGGAGCCAGCTTGAGCTGAAGAATCCGCCTGAGAGGCTGAAAGGGTGAATTTCTCATTGTTGCCCTCTTACATTTTCATGATTTGGGACGTTTTTTTGGGAACAGGGATGGAGGTGTTGGAGTTTGCACCACTTTTTGTCTTGGTTTTGTTTGGGGTTTTTTCCCTACAAACAGAATCCTCTAAGTTGGATACATGGAGAAGATGACATAGATTTCCTTCGAAGCTTGACCTGTTAATTGCTCTCTGTATTTTTAAAGTGGAAGTCGTCTCTCTCAATGTTTTCACAAGCTCTTTTCTGTTATGAACAAACTCTGGGGTTTGGGGCTGAATTTTTAAAATGGCTGCATCAACTACGTGCAGTCTTTTTTTTAAATTAGGTGATTCTTAAGCTGCACCTGTAAACAATTTGAGCTTCATTGCATTCAGATTACCTTTAATTATACAGTTATGGCATCTTTTGAAGTATTTTTGCATTTCTGTGTGGTGGCTGGAAGGAGCAAACAGGGATCTGTGACACTGAGCTCTGTGACTGACATTCTCTCTCACCAGTTGAAACAATCCTGTTCCTTTTTACCCACCCATGACTAATTCCACCAGTTTTGAAGAGGCATTAAAACCCACAACAAAGTTTGCACAAAGGATTCCTTGTATGGAGATTGATTATACATTGTTAATTATTTTATAGATTAATTATTTGAGGCTGTGGTGAGTATCTGTGCTGGCCCTACTGTTGAGGTCCCAGGAAAATTATGAGTTATGCCACGTGGGCTGAGGAGTTTTAGTATATCCTCAGTTTACTTATGTAGCAGTTGGAAATTTCATGTCTTCCTGACAACCTCACTTGGCTCTTCTCAGCAATTTTCATGCCTTGAAAAAATGGAGCATTAGATGAGGAGGGTGGTGCTGGATCATGTGCTTTGGCAGGGCCTGGGGGTTTTTATTTTAAAGTACTCTTTGTAAACTGGTATTTTGCTACTTTGGCATGGGAGTGGTGAAGTTTGGAATGGATGGTGTCACTGAATTAGTGACCACATCAGAACTAGGCCAGTCTTCACTGCTTCCAGAAAAACGAAGCCATGTGTCAAAGGCAAGGTCATCTGCTGACCCTGAGAAACAAATTTAATATTGTTCTTAGACCACAAGGAATTTCCACTTATTATAAAGCTGTCAGACTGTTTCTGCCCTCCCTGTCGGTGGGACAGGAACTCTGTGTGTGCAGACACACTGTAATGGAGCTTTGGGCACTCTGATGATACAGATTGTGAAAATAAAAAATTGTGAGAGTCTCTGCTGGACCTGAGGCAGCTCAGGTGTATCAAAGCCATGGCACAGCTATGAGGATCTTTGTCAGGTCAGAAATGGTGAAGTTAAGGTTTACAGGATCCATTAACTCGGATTGGATTCTGCTCCAGTCACAGAATGTTGGGCACACCCTAAGTCACCTCTCAGGGGCAGGGGGTGAGAGCAGGGGCCAGCAGGTGGGGGTGGAAATGTGGATATGTGGATTCTGGGCAGGTTCAACACCAAAGGGAGCAGCAGCTCTCAGGGCAGCAGGGACAGCTCAGCAGGTTTGGTTTGTGCCCTGCTCTGAAGCTGTGCCCAGTTCATTGAGAAGCCCATCAAACACACTTTGTGTTGTGTGAAGAGTGTTGGGAACAGTCCTGAGCACAGCAGGAAAACAAGGAGAGCCTGCCAGGAACGCGTGTTCCAGGCAGCTTTTGTGCAGTTTGCATCACCAGCACCGAGCTCTGACGTGTGGAGCCGAGAGGTGCTGGGAGAGCATTCACACAGCAGTGCCCTGCACAGCAGGGACAGTCTCAGGGGTTCTTGTCACCCATTTTTTTGGGCACAGGGACAGGATGGGCAGGGAGCTGTGGATTACCAGGGGAAGGGAAACTGCTCAGCCTTGGCTGTATTCTGCAGGGTGAACAGTTTATGGATGTACAAAGGTCTGTGGATCAGGGAATCCTGTTCTCCAAAGAGCAGCAATAGAGCATCTTGATACCCTCCAGCTTTTCCTCCACTCAATTTATGGGATTTGGGTGAGAAAAGCTCTTAAGGGTATCCCTGCTCATGTTCTGTGTCACTGCAGCTACTGCTCTCTGCTTTGAAAAATTTAAATTTGTCCATCAGGTTCCTTTTGAGGCTCTCGAGCTACACAAATGAGGTGATGGACACGCTGGGTTAACTGGTATTTCGAAGGCTGTGGATGTGGGAACTGTGTCCAGTCCCCTGGCAGGGGCTGCTGGGGGGATCAGGGATCCATCATGAGCTGTTTTAGGAAGTGTTGCATCCTCAGAAGGGTGAGAGGGTGCAGGAGGGGGGTGTGCAGGAGGGGGGTACAGGAGGGGGGTACAGGAGGGTGCCATCCAGCCTTGGGAAGGCTGATAAGCTGGAACACCGTGTCAGGCAATGTTGCTGACTCCAGGGCTTTTGTGTTTGCTCTTGTTGAAGTTTCGAGCATAAATAATGATTATCTGTGCAGTGCTCGGGCTCAGCTCTGTGCTTGGCCCTGTGTCCCAGCCCCCGCTCCCCTCGGCAGGGTCAGGGAGAAGGGAATTAGAGGCGGTGTCTTTGGCTGACATGAACCCACTGGGGAGGGATGAGAGGAAGGGGGTCTTGGGGGCTGGGTTCAGAGCAAGGTTAGCCAAATATCGGATAAATTAAGCAAGAGAAACAGACAGCTCAGCTTGCAGTGAACTTTTCACCCAGCTAACCTGTTCCTCACCCTGCCTTGCACAGGTGGAGTGCGACTGGAGCACAACCCTTGCTCTCCCTGCCTCCCTTCTTGCTGTGGCAAGGCATGGCCAAGGGGAGAGCAGGAACTCTTCTGCATCCAAGAAATATCATCACTCTAATTTCTGTTATAAGAACCCTGAAGCTAACACCACTAATTGCAGAGGGGTTAGTCCAGATTTGCTGCAGGGTGAATGAGGACTGATAATTACTGGTCATAGAGGATTGGGAAGAAATTCCATGCTGGAGAGGGCAAGGAACAAATGTGAGTGTCTAAACAGTGATGATTAGAGATTCTTTGTGGGAAAACACAAGACTGATGGGAATTCTGGTGTTTATTTCTCTGACTTTTCTTCTGCATTTGCAATGCAAGTAAATACAAATAATTGCTGACAGATGTTGTAAAAACATAGCATTATGCTCACCATTAAGGTTAATTTTTTAGATTAATAATAGATACTGATAACTCAACATGGTGTACTTGGCTCAAACTCACATTACCTTGTTGAAATGGGCTGTGCTCCAGATGCACGTGCTGGACTTCTTCTCTTGACCCTTCCCTAAATCCCCATGGTCTCCACTCCCTCCTCCCCAGAAAGCTCCAAGCAAACTGAAGTTCCTGGATTTCAAGTAGTTGCTCCATCACAATCAGTGCATTGTTGAGGCCTGAAGTTTTTGAACTTCCGTCTTAGACTGTATCTCTGGTTTGTGGTGTGACAGGTCTGTTGGAGAGCCATACCTTGGATTGCTTCAATCCTGTGTTGAAAACCACTGTGTTGAAATTGTGACTGTAGGGTTCTCTAACTTTTCCTTTCCCTTTTCTCTCGTCATAGGTAAGGAAGGTCTGGAACCAATAGCAGCTCTTCAATGCACGGTATTTCCAGGAGCCAAGTCCTATATTTTTCTGTGTGTGCCTGAATTCCACAGAAGTCCAAAAAGTTTAAAAAAAAATGGTTGTAGAACCCTCTTAAGAAACTCTTACTGGCAGTGGATGGTAGATGCTGGGAGCTGTGTCTAAAAAGGGAAGAGCAACCTGGAGATAATCCCTGACTTGAGGAAGCTGAGAGCCTTCCTGGAGCCGTGAATCATTCCAGCTTTGCCTCCTGCTCTGCTCCACACACAGGGATGGTTTCCACCCCCATTTTGGATCGAGGAAGTTCTTGGAACTCCCTATAAACGTGTGTTCACACCCAGCTCCTCAGCCACTGCCAGGTTTAGGTGATTGGCTGCAAAGGAGCACTGACAGTATCCAGTGTTTTGCCCACAGGTGAGAAGCAAACATGGACTGGATGATGAAGGAGTTTTATGCTGGCAGAAAATGGCCATGGTTCTGCAGTTTGGGCAAGGGGGGTGTGTTGTGGGGAAGGTGTGGAGAAAGGGATAAGGACTGTGATGTGGTTCCTGGGCCTGCTGATGCTCCTGGTTGTTGATCAAAGAGTTTTTCTTCTCCTGCTGTTATTTAAGAGGATAAAAGGAGTTGAGGAGTGCACAAGGCAGCACCACCTCTGCTGCCCCTTCCCCTGCAAGGACAGGAGATCCTGGGTGGGTTGGTGAATGAACCCAGAGAACAGATGCTGTTCAAACTCACTCTGTTTGCTTTGGTTTGGGCTGTGGTGTTGTTATTCTGGTTTGGTTTTGTTCCCTCAGGGTGGTTCTGGCTGGCTGATTTTACAACCTGTTGCTTCAAATACAAATTCTACCCTCAGGGAGAGGATAGGGACAAGGTCAGTGGTCATCAGATAAGTGAGACTACTCCTTCTCCAGCAGTCCAGGCAGATTCATCACAGCTCCAAGTAACATCACAATCTTGCCAAAGACAAATTTGTCTGTTTGATCTTGTCAGAGTGGATAATCTCCACAAAACTTGCTCCTTCTTTGATGCATTGGTGAAATTTCCCAGACTTGTTTGGCCAATCCCTCTGTGGCTCCAAACCCCTGCCATGGCAGGTTGGTGCCTTCTACTGTATTTTTCACTGCCCCTTGAGTGACATCATTGAAATGACAAGTCTCTGAGATGATTCATACCAAAAAAGATCTAATAATTGTTACCAGTTATTCAGATCAGTGTTACTGATTTCCCGCATCCTCCCACTGGTCCCTTGAGCTCCCCCACCCACTCCTTTCTCCTGATATTTCCCAGCCTTTCTGGCTGCAGGCTCACTATGCCCTCTTCTGTGTTGAGGTGTAAGTGTCTGGCTCTCCCCAGAGGAACATTTGGTGCTGCAGCTGGTATGGGCAGGTCCGAGCTGGGGTGGAACTGGGAGGTAGAGGCAGCGCTGGCAGCTCCAGGGAAGCTCCCCAGGGTGTTTGTGGCACATCCCTGCTCCCTGTGCTGGGCTGGCAGGCTCTGGGGTGCCCAGTTCAAAACTGGCTGAGTGCTGGATCTGCAGGGTTGGGTCACAGCACTGAGCTGGGATCTCTGGAGCACTTTGCTCAGCACCAGCTCCACACTCTGCCAAGCCTCCCACCAGGAGCAGCCCCATGTGCTGCCACTGCTGTAACAGCTGCGGACTGGGGCTGTCTCTTCTCTCACAAATTAAGTTCCTCAACTCATGAGGCTCATTTCTGCAGCACTGTGAGTTGAAATTTGCATCCTGCAATGATTTGTGTGGTCCATACAAACAGCTGCCTTTCAGAGCAGTGGGTTTTTCAAGCAGCTCCTCAGTCTGGCTCCTTTTCCTCATCATTTTTGGATCCTGGTGCATTTTTCCTTGATTTTTTGAGTCTCTTCAACATCTGTATTCTCATTTTCTTACCTTCTTTGCTCAGTCTTTCTCTAGTGATTTCTTCTGTTGGCAGGAACACATTTGTTTCTGCCCAGAATGAGATGGATCTAGAGCCCAGGGATGGAAAAGGGTTCTAGGAACCCACAAGGAAATATTTGGTGACACACTGATATTATGGTAGCTGAACCTCTAAAGTTGATTTTGGAGCTTTTTTTGGCTGTGTTACTGTTTTGTGCAAGGCCTTAAAGAAACTGTGTTTATACTGATCTACAGAACTGTCCTAAGCCTTTCTTTCTTATTAGCCCCAGGGTTAATTGGGTTTGATTGTTGGTTATTGGGGGGTGGGAGAGTCATTAGTTTGGCGTTTGTGCTGTCAAAAATTCTTATACAGGAAGGAAAGAGCCCCTTGTGTTGCTGATCTCGTTTGTTCAGTCTCGTTGGGAGGGGTTGGGATAACAAGAACCAAAAATTAGTGCTCTCCCCAGTATTTGAGGGAAGTTCTTTACTTTGTAGACAATGACAAGGAGAAGGAAGGGATAGTGAGGAAACAGGACACAGAGATGAGGTCTCAGTTAGTAGAGGACCTCTTTGGATGACTGAAAAAATTGGTTCATTTCCTAGACTCCAGTATTTTAATGGAAAAGAAACCCTTTGAGGTTTTCCTATAGAGGAGATGTGAGGATATCGAATGTTTAGAATATTAAAGAAAGGTGTCTTTCATATAATCCAGGTCTCACACAGGGTTTTTGGATATTCTAGTGAATTTATGGGTTATATTGGTGCAAATAAGTAAAATACTGACTTGGCCTGTGGCTTGTTGGTCTGTGAAGTTCAGGGAGTTTTCTCCTGGAGGGACCCTGGCAAGCCCTGGGCTGTTCCTTTGGCAGAGGAGCCCCAAGTGTTGGCTCAGCAGAAGGAGCTCCCCAAAAGAGCAGCAGAGAGCCCTTGCTGCTGTCGGGGTGGGTTTGGTGGATTTATGGATTTATGGATTTATGGATTTGTGGCTGTTCCTGTTGGCACTGCAGCCCCTCCTGCGGCAGCAGCAGGGCAGGCAGGGGAAGCAAAGCTCGGCCTAACCTTTGCCGTGTTATTTATTATCACTTCGCAGCCCCCTGGAAAATGAACTTTGGGAACTCGTGGGCCGATGGTGAGGGCGAGCACTGGGAAAAGCCCGGGAATCAGCAAATCCATTGTGTTGCGCTGACAGAAAGATAGTGTTACAACACACTTCAGCTGCCAGCTTGCTGCAGTCACTCAATCCATCACGGTGGGCCGGGGGATCACAAGCCAGTGAAACTCAGCCTGGCGTGTTATTTTAGTCTTACAAGGACTGTGAGATAAACGGGGCATGAACCGGCCCCCTGGCAGGGGGTCGACCCCCGGCGCCCTCATTAAAGTGCCAATCAAAAAGAGTAATGGGAGGGGGAATGGAAAACTGGCTCCTCGGGCCCGGCAACTCGCGCAGGCCAAGGGAAATATTTCTGTTCTGAACAGGAGCCAGGCCTCCAGAAATGCTCCCTGCTCCTCTTGGAGCTCCAGGGCTGTGTGCTGGGAAGCTGCGAGCTCAGGGAGGAAAAGGTGTGGGGGTGTTTGTGTTTGTGTGGGTGCTCAGGGCCTGGGCTAGGCCTGTGCTCCCTCAGTGATGGATTTCTGTCAGAAATGGTGCCTGGTTCAGGGCTTGTGTGGGAAAGAGGCACTGGAACTGCTCAGAGCCTTGGGAGCTGGGTC
>VRYO01000690.1:2971507-3001197 GCA_009812075.1 Sialia sialis | reverse complement strand
TATTGAGGTGTGGATGTGCAATCCTGTGGGATTATTGAGGTGCAAATGTGGAATCCTGTGGGGTTATTGCGGGGTGGATGTGCAGTCCTGTGCCCTGTGGGGTTATTTCCACTGGAACCCCCAGCAAATGGACACTGGATAATTTTGCAGTGAGCACAGACATAGAGCTGAGACACCCAGCAGTGCTGAGCTGTCACGGATGCCGCTGCTCAGACTCGTGACAGTGGTGCTGGTTTTGGAGACTGGGAGAGATTTCTGCACTGCTCTGGGAAATCCGAGATGGGCTGAGATGTGTTCTGGGTGATGTGTAAATAAATAAATAAATACATGTTCTTCTGCATGTTGATTTCCCTCTGGTGTGTGCTCAAAGGAGAGGGGAAAAAAGGTGTCTGTGGAAAGAAAGGTGAGGGAAGTTGTAGGTGTAATGTGGATTTTTGTTGTTAGAAATCAGGAAGCTGAAAGTGGGGGAGTTGCCTCTTAAGCCTGCTTATAAATGTCAGCTTTGGTGTGATCTCACTGTGATTATGACCTTGGCAGCTGTTTATTTTTGCTCACAAGGTTTTATCAGCAGCACAGAATTTCTCCAGGTAGGTACTGGTCTGGTTTAAAATATGTATTTTTTATGGACAGGATCAGCAGTTGGGATTAGAGTTTGTGAAGCAGAATTATGGGTAGTAACATCAAGGAATGACAATTGCCACACAACAAGGAGGTCCCATGGGAAGGTGGCATTGTCTGCTGAGGCTGGTGAGATTAGAGGGCACTCAATAAAGGGAGGAAGGAAATGTATGCAGGTGTGGAGCCCTCAGCACAGACATGCAGCTGGTCCAGAGGAGGCCACAGAGATGCTCCAAAGGCTGGAGCTCCTCTGGAGCCAGGCTGGAGTGGAGGAGGCTCCAGGGAGACCTTAGAACTCCCTCCACTATTTCAAAAGGCCTTAGTAGAAAGATGGGGACAAACTTTTCAGCAGGGCCTGCAGCTGTAGGAGAAGAGAAAGTGGTCTTAAAGTCAAGGAGAGGAGACTCAGACCAGATATAAGGAATAAAATTTTACCGTCAAGGTGAAGCACAGACTCAGGTTGCCCAGAGCAGGAGTAGATGCCCCATCCATGGAAACATCGAAGCCAAACAATTCCATGGCTATAAATAGCATGATTGGAGTCAGCTTTGTACTGAGCCAGGTCAGAAATAATGATTGTACCCATTTATATACAAAATTTTAGAACATTTGCCTGTCTAAACTGGGGGCACGAGGATGCTGTCCCTGGATAATCATTTGCAGGATCCTGCAAGCACTTTTATACCACAAATAAAGATGTGTTCTGGATAGGTAGCGCTGAATAGAATCTTCACATTTCTGGGATTTTAACCTTAAATATTCCTCCATACTTTGAGATTCAAAGAAATCTAGAAGAAGGGTGTATGGAAGGGCCTAGAGTTACCCCTTGGCAGAGGGGAGACATCAGTGGTGATGCTCCTGCGGCTGGAGGGGCCTTGCCAAAGGAAGGCTTTGGGGAGGTCTGGTCATGCAGATGGTGGGTTACTTGTAAAAATGATTTCATTTTTTTCCTCCAGTTAAGCCTGCAGGCAGGCACAGGTTTTTTGCTCCATCATTATTTTGATACCCGGTGGTTTGTAGGGTTGGATGTCAGTTGTTTGCCAAAGGCCTGGAGCAGCAGTCCTTAGGAATGGTGACTCACCCTCCTAGGGCACAGCAAATGTTTGTTTTTGCGGTTTTTGGAGGGCTGAGGGGTAGCTGGTATGATGGATTCCTCCTCTATTTATTAGAATTCCTCTACAGCTGCAGCATGCAGGGGAATTTTCTGCTGGCATTTTCAGAACCCATTGTTTTGCAGCTCCCATCCACAGCCCTTGTCCTCTGGGTGACCCAGCCATTTATCCAAAATGGAAATGCACATGGAAGCTGTTTACTTGGCCCATGGCCTTTCAGTGCTTTTGAGTCAGCCCAGAGCAGGCTGAGGGTTGCTCCTGCCCACGTTTTGTGCTGGGCACAGGGTCAGTGCAGTGTCAGCTGCAGGGAAGAAAACCCAAACCCCAAATGTGTGTGTGACGCTGGGTTATGTATAAATTGTTATGTATGAATTTTGTTTTACTGGCACAGGTGGGAGGCCCTGGCACAGGGTGCCCAGAGAAGCTGTGGCTGCCTCATCCTTGGAAATGTCCAAGGCCTGGACAAAGCTGGACAGGGCTTGGAGGGACAGTGGAAGATGTCCCTGCCCAGGGCAGGGGGAGGACTGGTTTTTGAAGTCCCTTCCACACAAACCAGTGTGGGATTCTGGGATTCTCTGCTCATCATGAGTGTCCCCAGGCCCTGAGCAGAGGGAGCTACAGCTTGCATCCACAGCATTTGTATTTCTGGCCAAAAATGTGCTGTGGTTCCAGTGAGCAAAACAATGTGACTGTTTTTTTCCCCAGTGTTTGTCAGTGGTTAATGAGTAACCTTTTCTTTCTGGCAGGAATCCTTGTCAGCTTCTGCCCTCTCCTGCACCCGAGGCAAGAGCAGGGCTGCTCACAGACCCAGCTGGGGCTGAGTTTGTCTCACATTCCCCCACTCCAGAGAATCTGCTGCTGGAGATCCATGAAAACTCCATGGTTGGGTCAAGCTGCTCCCAGCCTGTTAACAAAACATTTTCTGGGCCAGGGACGGTTCTTGCAGGGGAAGGCAGGTGGGTTTGTGCTGCCCTGAGCCCTCTGTCAGAGCTGTCAGACCATTTGGGAGCCACCAGCAGCTGTAAGAAATGGGCTGCAGGGAAGAGAAACCTGTAATGCAAGGGGACTTGGAAGTGCTTTGTCCCAGTCCTGCATTTGATAAAATTAAGCAACATAATGTGGAGTAAGAGTGTGTTGTTGAGCTGGAATGCTGCAGCAATTTGGACCAGAGTCTGAAGCTCTGGGCAGATTTTATTATGTTCTTACTTGATTTTATTATTTTATTTTTGTATTTTTAAAATTTATTTTCAGAAAAATAAGGTTTTTCTTTCTTTGCAACAAGCCTGCCTTTAGGAGGGTGGAATAGAGGAGTTTGGAACACAGCCTTTGCTTTTCAAGAGAATTTTGAAGTGTATGTACATTTGGGGGTGGGTGCATTTATTAAAAGAAGTAGTACAGAAGCATACACATGCACAGGGTGATTGTCAGAAGAAAACTTGTGTAAGTGGATTTTGAGCAGCTTAATTAAAATGTGGTTTGATTTTGCTTTGTTGTTGTTTTTTTTTTAATTATCTGTGCAACAAGCTAGAATGTAAAGGGAGTATATTCACTGAAACCTTCTTTTTCAGCATGAGGTACCAGAGGGGAAGTCACTGTGAGCAGGAAATCAAGGCAGGTTCCTCTGAGAAGGAAAACAGTGCAAGGGTTAAGAGGATTTGTCAGCCCAGTGGGTTGTGCACTGGAGGAAGCAGGTTCCTACTGAACAGTGCTTTAGAGAGAAAAAAATTAAAATTATATATATAGCTGGGCTAAGATGTTACAAAGTATTTTACTGAGAGAAAATAGATAAATGTTGAAAAGCATCATGCAGTCTAGGAAATGAGATAGTGAAGAGATCAAAAGGTCCCTGTCACTGGGAAATGTCTGGTTAGAGCTCTGGTTTGAGATGGGGCCCATTTAGCCACTTAGCTTCTCCCCACAAAAATGTAAACACTGCACTGCTTTGGAGAGCAGCCTTGGGGACTGAGCTGCTCAGATGGATCATCCCAGGGAGCTTCTGGGAGCAGGAGCACAGGGGAGGGAAGGGTGCTCTTCTGTTTTTCCCCCTGCTGCCATCACTGCAGGAGCCCCTCAGGGTGTGGGAGCTGCTGGGAACAGCATCGTTCATCATCCAGCAGTGGGGGCAAGGAAAAGGGGTTTCACTGTGAAATGCCACAGATGCACATGGACACACACAACTTCACCCCTGCTTTCAGAGTCTGAAAGGTTTTTCCAGTTGGAAAGCGAGGACATTGCCTGCCTCAGGAGTGGGCGGACAAGTGATGCCTGTGTCCTGGAGTCAGCCTTGGGGACAGGGGCAGTTTGAGGGGTGTTCCCTGCAGGGACAGTGTGCACACAGCCCCTGGGTTTGTTCACCTTTGCAGGAGCACTGGAGTGAAACCAGGGAAAAGGGCAAGGGGGGAGAGGACAGGAGGAGAGTGCAGGACAGAAAGGGGGAGAAAAGGGAGATAAAGGGAAGGGTAGGGAAAGGGGGAGAAGGAAAGGTGGAAAGGATGGGAAGTTGTGCCAAGGGGATGAGAGGACTGGGAAAACAGGCAAGGAAAGGGGAGGAGAGCAGAGGAGGAGGACATGGAAAGGTGTCATTTCCACTTGTCATTTCCATGCTGTGTGGGGTCTCTTCACCAGTTAGAGACAGTTCTTCCTTCCTGCCCCTGCTGAGGGGGTGTTTTATCTACTTTTTAATACACCTTGAAGCTGGAGAGGTTTTTTTCACCCAAACGGCTGAGTTCTTATTTTTCACACAAATGGCTCTCTGAGTTCAGGGCACTCCTTTGACTGCTCTGGTGTTTGCACATCCTCTCCTCATGGATGATTACGGACCTCAGGTACTCCATCTATCCCCTGAAAATGCTCAACACAGCAGTGAACTACTCCTTGTTTTCCCTCCCCACCTTTAGCAGCCCAGTATTTTACAAGAGCTCAGAACTGGTTTCATTTTAACTTTCAGCACCAAAATATTCTCATGTGTCTTCATGAAAGGACTTTACCTTCAAATTACCTCTACTTACACTGAATCAAAAGGTTTCTAAAGGCAGGTTACTCAGCAGTTACACAAGAGTTGTGTCTTCATCCCCAAAGCTGGCACCTCCAGGGAGTAAATGTGACACTGAGGGTTCCAGTTCCTGTGGGTTAGGGTGTTCAAGGCACTCATTCCTCCCTCTTCAGTGTGGTTACATGTAATGAGACAAATACCCATGTGGTACACAACATCAAAAAAAACCAAAAAACACCCTGTTATTTTATTATTTAGAAATTTACTTCTGAAGATATTGTGAAGTCCAACAAGCTGATCTCCTCTCCCCACAACCCTTCCTCCACCTCAGGGAAGGAAAAATCTGAAGTTCAAGATTCAATTTCCAAGGCTGCTCACTTCAACTACTTCAAAACTAAGTCAGAAAAGGGGCCTTGAGATGTAGACCATGAATGTCAAACTGAATCCTCTCTGTATTACTTACCAAAATGCAATTTTTTTGTTAAAAAGGAGATTGATGTTTCAGTGCAAGACTGGGTCTCCTGTATTTATCTATATTAATGAGTTAAGCAAAAAACCAACAAAAATCCCACCAAACAACCCAACCCATCACAGCATCAATGCACCCTATTCATGGTGTTAAAGCTCCAAACCACAGGACACTTGTGCTCCAACAGCTGAAATTAATTCTTAATTTTATTTTTAAAGGTTTATCTACATTCCTGCACTGTGAAAATCAGTTTTTTTCAAGGAAAAAAAAAACAAGAGAGAGAGAGAAGGGCTTGTGTCAGGTAGTGCAGTACGACTCAGTAGAGCTCCTTTAATTTCTTTACACAGTAAACAGACTCATATTTATACCCAACCCGTGCCTGTCGTATTTACATGGACACTTGTACATATATACATGTTAGCAAAATACAGGGCTTCTCCCAGACCCAAAGCTGTGTCAGCTACACCTCTGTTATACAATTAGTGCTTAAAAAAGAAAAGCCACCTCTTTTGTTTTTTCTAAATACTAAAATTATATTTTTTTCCTTCTCTAGTCACACAATTCTGGCTCCAGCCTGGTACTTGCAGCTCTTTTCTGGCAGTGAGGAAGTGGATTTTCAAGAGTCCAGCTCGAGTTGCTCTTGATTTTCACTAAGTCTCAGCATCAGCTGCTGCTCATAATAAAGGCTCTTTGCATAGTTGATTTCTTGGGCCAGCTTTACTGCCAGAGCTTCTGATTTCACTTTTACCTGCAGAAAGAAAGGGGATTTTTCTTAATGTGCTCCTGCTGTCAGCTAGAACACAACAGATCTTAGATTTGAAATAAGGGACAGAAAGGTTTCAGTGGGGTTTCCTGCTCAGGACTGAGGCTGGAGCAAGGTAGAAGCACCAGGAACACACACAGATATTCGAGGGTGAGAGCAGGAACCCTGTGCCATATCTGAGCTTATTTCCTTCACCTTCCCTTCCACCTTTGATCTGGCTGGTCTGTTTGGAATGTGAACTGGCTGGGTCTGGGGTGGGCTTGTAACTAGGCCTGTAGAACAGCCCCTGAGCAAATTCTGCAATGGCACAAAACAGAAACACTGGTTCCAGTGTTAGAGACCTCACAGTAAAAAATACTACATGTAGGAGATTAGACAGACAGCAAAGTACACAAGTTCCATTTATGTGGTAAAGTTAACAGCCTTTCACAGGTGAATACGTGTTTCTTTCTGTTACTTTTCTGCCTGCAAGAATATTTCAGGGTTTTCCTTTCTTCAGCTTTCTCAGGAGTTTAGGGAGCCACTTTTACAGTCCCTATAAAACCTGGTCAGTGGCTGTTCTCAGTGCTGACAGAACAGAGCCTGTGACTAAAACACTTTGGTGACAAGGGGAGCACAAGGTGAAAGGGGGGTGCCAAAGCCTGTGGCTAAAACCCTCTGGTGACAAGGGGAGCACAAGGGGAGCCAAAGGCTGTGACTAAAAGCCTTTGGGGACAAGGACACACAAAGGCCAAGGGAAGCAAAAGCCTGTGACTAAAATCCTTTGGTCAAGAGGGAGCACAGGGTAAAAGGGGGGTGCTAAAGCCTGTGACTAAAACCCTCTGGTGACAAGGACACACAAGGTACAAGGGGAGCAAAAGCCTGTGACTAAAAACCTCTGGTCACAAGGAGAGCACAAGGCGAAAGGGGGGTGCCAAGGCTGTGATTAAAACCCTCTGGTGACAAGGGGAGCACAAGGGGAGCCAAAGGCTGTGACTAAAAGCCTTTGGGGACAAGGACACACAAGGTGCAAGGGGAGCCTGCTCCTCACCATGGGCCGCTGCTGGGAGGGGCCTGGCATGGCCACACCACTGCTGGTGTTCACAGCCTTCTTGGTGAGCTGGATGTACATGTTCCCGTGGTCCTTGGACACCAGGCAGTGGTACAGGTCATCATACCTGACCTCCAGGAATATGGAATCCCTGTCCATGCAGTCCCCACTCTTGAGGAAATACACGGCCTTGGAGGAGATGAGCACACAGTACCTGTCAATGTTCTCCACGGCGATGAAACTGCAACAGAGGAGAAAATGTTATTGGCTTAAAGCTGAAAATAGCAAATTAACCAGTGTCTTCACCTGTTCTGTGACCTCTAGAGTCCATCAGAAAATGCAGGAGTGTAACATGTACAATTCATCTGTATTTAATTTAAACTGTTTGGAAATGGAGCTGATGAAGGACACTCTCACCTAGTTATAAAAAGATTGTGCTGTAAATCAAATATTAGTGCTGCCTGCCTGGCCACCAGCTTTGGGCATTACAGGGACACATAAAAATGTCCTTTGACAAGGACTTAGGAACAGTAATTTCCTTGCTCTGGAGCACTGCAAGTCCTAATGCTGAAGCTTAATTGCTACTAACTTCAGTTCCAGAGCTGGTACATGAAAAGTTTGCAGACATTTATGACAAGAACTATCCTGTAACCCTCCTGTGCTTCCCTGCTCCCCACACCTCCCTGCCTTCCAAACCAAAAACAAGTTGAACCTGCTGCCAGGATCAGTAGCAGAAAAGAGAAATTAGCTGTTTAACAAGGGGTGAGAGGTTAAGCAGCAAGCAGGTTTCCCCAGGGAGATTAGGCTGAGTGATGAATAGGAAGAGGGAGAGAAGAGTGAGTTAGGAATATTGAGAGTTATGATGGCTGAAAAGGCTGGTGTGTAAAAGAATAACTGTAAGGTGCAAAAGTGAAATGGAAGTTGAACACACAAATGCTTCTCCCCCACTTCTGATTTACTACTGAAACAAACCTCATTAGTGGGGCTTTTCAAATGCTGAAAAATTCAGCAACGTAACTGTGGAATTACAGCTGAGTAGAGTAATAGAGAAGAGCTAAACAGATTAAAAATGCTCTGCCAACAGCCCCCAGGGCTGTCATGCATCTGTAAAGGAGGATTCTGCTGCTGTCAGGCAGGTTCCCAACTGCTGCCCTCTGAGCCACTGCTCACACAAACCTGCCTGCTGTCCTCACACCCTGCAGAATCCTCCACTGCCTTAGAAATCAGTGACCTGTGCCACTAACTTGGTGTTTCTGGTAAACAGAAAAGTTCCCCATCTCCAAATGCATCCCTGGCTCTACCACTTAAATATCACTGTGCACAAGCTGCTGTGATCTGCAGCCAAATAAACCCAGAGCTATAAAAGCTATGTTAATAGCCAAAAATATGGCAAGAGGTCAGGCCATGGTTTCTTTTTGTGGTGTGAAAGGGTAACTCCAGTAATTCTGTATTCCCAGTCCTCTCAAGGACACTGCTCTGCACTGAACTTGCCTTTCCCTCTGTGCTGTGTCCCTGCCCTTGCTCCTCTCACACTGGCAAAGGTGCACACACCAACTCCAACCCCCACTGCCATGTCAGTGCTGAACAGGGCACAACCAGCCTCATCAAAAAGGGCCTGGAACATGCTTTGCCCAGCTCTAACCTTGGATGAAGCTCCAGGAAGGAATAAAAAAACTGTTCCTTTAAGTAAAACAAACTGGATTTCAGCTTAGAGGAGCCCAGGTGAAAGACAACATGAACAGAGTTGTGGAAATCAGCAGCTGCCCTGCAGTTTTCCATTGGAGTTCAAACACTTCAGGGTAAGGTTCTGCCTTTGAAATTAGTTAAATAGGATGGAAAGTGACATTTTTTATGAAGTGTCACAGAAAACTTAATTGAAGCCCAGAGCAGCAGTAGAGCTGCAGAAGAGCAGCCTGGTGCCCTGGACAGGCACATCAAACAGCAGTGTGGGAGGGAGGCCCCAGATCCAAGAGGGCCAGGATGCCACCAAGGGCACAGGACATCCATGGTGGCACAGGACAGCCACGGGCACTGAGAGCTGCTCTCAGGCTCAGGGGAAGCACCTGGCACTGACCAGGGCTTGCATTTGCTCTGTAAGAACAACTCATCATCATGAACTTCTTCTTACAGGACTTTTACTGGTGGCATGTGTATATTCTGAGGAATGGAAGCAGAGGTCAGTGAGTTAATGGAGAAGCCCAGAAACATTAGCTAATTTGTAGTTCAGGCTCTACATTTTGTTCTAAGTTTGAGTCATGCATCATTACCTTTGCTCTTGCCAACTGTTACTTTTTTCTCAGTGTCTAGTTCTTAAAATGGGTATTTTTAACCTTTTCAGACACTACTGCAAGAGACAACTTTTTTTTTTAAACCATACATCCACACTATTAAAAATATCTCATATTAATAACATGAAAAATTAAATGAAACATGATCCAGTAGAACAAAGTAGAAGCAATCAGATCTCTGGAGAATTTGTGGGGTTTTTAACAACATCAGGAAGTAATTACACAATATTTTCCAGAAGTGAAACAGCGAGCCTAACTGGAAAAAAATGTGGAAACATTTAGTTAGAACAGTAGAGCAAGGTATTAAATCCCCTTTTATGGATTTAACTCTGAAGGAAAATATGCAAATAATCAGGTCTTCAAATGTGTTTCTGATTATGATACTAGGATAAAAGTCAGAGGCATAATTTTGTACTTATTTTCCATGACAAGAAACACTGTGTTCCTGCTGAATGATGTTCCTAATGGTGAGAGTCACAGTGAATGAACACTATGGCTCGATGACAAAGGCCACTGCTCTGCTATGGGCTGCACTGGTGATTTTCTTTGGTCACAAATTGCTCTTTCCAGGCTCCCTGCCTAAGAGCCATCCTGAATAGGCACAAAGATCCTGAAAGGAGATGGAAACAGGATACCCCAAATGTGAACTCACAGGGCCACAAGTGGCAGATTGCAATCTCCTCCTCAGGCACAACCTGGAGTGGCACATGGAGCCTGCCCAGTGACACTGGTGACACCAAGTGACCCTGCTGAAGCTGTACCTCCCTCTGCCAGCTCCACCATCAGCACTTCTGGCCCTGTGCCTGATGCTCTGGTGGGTGACAGACACAGCATCTGTCACACCTCCCCTACACAGCTGATCAGTAACTGTGGTGGAGATGGAGCACGTGATGAGTTCTGCCTTTAGACCCCAACCCAATAAACTGATATTCCCCCTGGAGAATCACAGAATAATTTGGGTTGGAAAAGCCCTCTGAGATCACCAAATCCAACTGTTCCCCCAGCACTGCCCAGGCCAACACTAATCCAGGTCCCCAAGTGCCACATCCACGTGGTTTTTGAATCCCTCCAGAGATGGTGACTGCACCACTCTCCTGGGAAGCAGTGCCAGGGCTTTGTGACTTTCCACGAATAAATTTACCCCAATATCCAACCTGAACCTCCCCTGGTGCAACTTCAGGCCATTTCCTCTCAATTGTCCCTAGTTCCCGCCCCCTGTTCTGTGAAAGCAGAGCCTGACTGGCTGCACCCTTCTGTCAGGGAGCTGTGCAGAGCCAGAAGGTTGCTCATGAGCCTCCTTTTCTCCAGGCTGATCTGCCCCAGCTCTCTCAGACACTCCTGATGCTCCAGACCCCTCCCCAGCTCCATTCCCTTCCCTGGACACACTCCAGCCCCTCCATGTCCTTGCAGTGGTGAGGGGCCAGGACTGAACACGTGTCTGTGGGTGAAGCAGTTTTACACATGAAGGCATGATGGCAGCAAGCAGGACAGAAGTAGCCACAGCAGCTGTGTAAGGGGCTGTGTAACTCACACAGGAGTAGCCAGAGTCACTGTGTAAGGGCTGTGTACTCACAGGAGTAGCCAGAGTCACTGTGTAAGGGCTGTGTACTCACAACTCATCCTGGATGTTGTCAGTCAGTTTGAAGAGCTGCTCCTGCCCCTCTGCTTGGCTCTCCAGGTAGCGGGGCAGGAGCCCCTGGGGTCCCCTGCAGCACCGGGGCTTCCGCGCTCGCTCTGCCTGGGTCCTGCACAAGAGAACACACACATCACCTGGGGCAGCCTCCCTCCCACTGACACCTCTGAACTACAAAGCCTTCCAAAATCCCAGGGCTTCACAAACACAGCCTGTAGATCCTGGAGGACTTGGATCTGGAAGATGAGGTATCTGCTCACACATTTCTATGAGACACAGAACCATACAATAATAAAAATAGAAGAATTTTGTCTACAATGAAGGGGCCATTAGCTAAATTACTAGGAAGAAATGACCTAAGCAGTGTATACTCTCTGAAGATTCAGGATGTATGTATTTTACCATTTCTTATCACTGCTCTAAAGAAAATAAGAGTGCAAAAACCTAGAGAGGGCTCTCACCAATGGACAGTCCCAGGAGACTGCAAATTCTATGGTTATAGAAATAGAAACATGCAGTTAAAGTAAGACAGAAGAAAAACCCTCATTAATTAGAGTCCCCATAGCAGGGTTTAACATACTTTACCTTTCTGTGTGTCTATTAAAAATGAGCACACATTTGTGGGCCGACAGCCATCAGAGGTTGATACTGGCCACAGAACTGCAGGCTTGGTTCCTCCCTTAGCAGAATTTTGCTAAAAAATAATACTCTGAATTCCTTCAAGCTCCTGGAACGCCCTGCCCCTGAAGAATTGTGTTACAGGCTGCTGAGCCCTGCCTCACTGCCTGTCCCTTCCCAGCAGCATCACTCTGGGGCTGCTCTGTGGTATTTCACAGCTCTTCCAGGCTACTGCTGTTACAAATTTCCCAGACAAATGCACCATTTTGGATTAGTGCTCTCCCTTCTCATCCTGCCTCTTTGTAAAACCCTGCACAAGGAACTCCAGCCTTTCTGATCCAGGGATAGGAGGGAGGTCCCAAGGAGTGTTACCTTTGCTTTTGAATCTTCCCACCACCAGGAGAGTGCACTCACCCTTCTGGGCTCCATGATGTGCAGATGTTTTCTCTGGAGTCTCATTTCCTTGTGACCCTTCCCCCTCAGCAGCCCAGTCCCATACCTAAAGCTTGGGCACCCTTTAAAGATTTGTTTTCCTTCAAGTTTTTGACCACCCTTAATGCAGTGGTTAGAGCTGTGCTATTAAAGTACTGCAGCTCTGGAGCAAACTACCTCTCCTGCCCCTAAATTCCTTAGATGTAAGCAGGATTCACCTGCATCAGGTACAGCATTCTTGTCTTTCTAAACCTACACAAGAAGTGAACAACACATGCCTGTTTTTATCTATTAGAGTCTTAAAAAGCAGTAAACAAAAGTGTTTGCCTCCAGGAATGCAAAACATTGGGAAAAAAGTTGCAAAGAAATTAAAGAATTCCAATCAGTATAATTCACATCTTGCTGCTTGTCTTACTTATTAACTTCCAAAAGATCACTAATCAAAGAAGCCCCCGTTGACTTTTAAATCTCTCTATGACACCTACTGACAAGTTCAAAGAGTGACTGACTGCAGCCTTACATGGGTTTTAATTAACAGTGGCCAATCAAAAATATTTTGCTGAGACACTTTCCATCTTGCATTCAGGAAGGTTGGATAACTGGACTGTGCTTCACCATGCAGTGGGTTTTACACAAACCATCCTTCACACAAACATCTCCTGTGCCAGCCTGTCTAATATTCTGTAGCTCCTGGAGAAGAGGCACCTGAAGCACTGCAAGCAAGACCACCCTAATGGGGTAGAACAGGGTTTTTTAATCCCATAGACACTGGAACTACAGGGAACACTGGTTTCTAATGTTTGGCTCAAAACTGGTCAGAGGGAAAGTACCAGTGCTACAAAGGCACTGGGCACCACAGGATTTCTGAAGGCTTGGCAAGTTCTGAGCCAAGGTTTTATGTTTTAGTTTTGTTTTTAAATGGAAGAAGCATTTCAGAGCACAAGAGCATTGCTCACTGTGCCCTCCAAGCTCAGATAGTGATCCTGGTGATAACAGATCATTCCTCTCTTGGTGCTAAGGCCAGCAGTTCTCCAACCCAGAGCCATTGCTGCTGGGCCTGAACTGCATAGATTTAGTCCATCACCCCCTTGGCAAACTGCTCTGTTTGGTCTGCACAGCTAATAACATTCCACACCACTTGATTTTTTTAATCTAAAAATTTGTTCTACTGTCTCAAGTTACGTTCTGTAAATAATAAGCAAGGCTGGTGAAATCCCCAAAGCTGCAGATTTGTCAAGCAGAGCGGGCGGCAGTGCCCACATCTGGCTTCCATTAGCCAGGCACTCAGCAGATCTGCTGATTCCTTTTTAATAAGCACACAAAAGCAATACAAGGCAGGAATGCCCTCACGTCTGCCCAGCACAGCAGGGAATGGTGCTGCTGGATAGAGGCACAAAGGGCTGCAGAGGGTGTTGGGAGGCTGAGAGGAGCACTGCAGCCCTGCCCTGCTGCCACTCCAGCTGGCTGCACACTGCAACCAGTGCCTTGCCTTTACTGGCTGGCATTTGCTGAGCACTTCACACAATCCTTGGGATTCAGCTTTTTTTGTTTTTTTTTTCCTGGCCACTTTTAAGCCAGAAATTTTGTAATCAGACATATCACCAACCTGATGAAGGAAGTGGTCAGGTATCAGTGGGGATAATTATTGACCAACTTAGGTTGAGAAAACTCTCCAAGAGACACCAGAATCACCTGTGCTTGTTCCTTCACTCCATGTTCACCCTCCCCACCAGGTTCCCACCATCAGCTCTGGAGATGTGATTCCTGCAGAGGTGCACAAATACACAGTGGTTTTGAGACAACTGTTACTTATTTTTGATGGTCTCTTGGACCTAAAAAATTTCCCTGGAGTGTACCCTGAAAACATTTTAAAAGCATTAAAAAACAAAATTCAGAAGGCCTCTAACTTTGTATATCAAAAGATGTTGGTCTGCTAAAACAAACCATCCCTATTCTAAAATGATTTAGAAATTATTTACAAATTTACATCTTTCAGTTTCCTCAGTATCACACCCAGAATAATTATTCATCATGATACAACTTTAAGAAATGTAGCAACTTCTGAGAAAAACCAACAAGGACAAAACTCCATGACCAACAGCCATCACTGGATTTAATTTAAAATGTGTATCTGGGGGATTTCTCATCTGGGTAAGAGAACAGCACTGACAAGCACAGATTCAAAAACCCAGCCTGAGCATGCACACCCCAAATCCTGCACAAACAACAGCTCTAAGTGCAAGGAGATGGAATTCTGGCACCTGGAACTTTTGCATAAAATTTAGTGACAAAAGCCTGCTCTGGGCTGTAGCTTGGCATAATGACTTTCAGCCTGGCAATGATTTTTATCCCTTTGAAATAATTATAAAACAATATTAATTCAAACCTACGAAAATGGCAGGTAATGTAAAACACAATTCAAAAGCTGCTGGTATTTTCAAGAAATAATAAAATCAAACTATTACTGGCTCTGGAAAAAGTCTGCTTCCTAAATACAGGGAGTGCTTTATCTGAGGAGGCTTCAGTGCATTTCAGACATTTAAAGTGACATGATCTGGTAAGTTAAGGGAGGAATAATCTTTATCTTCTACCATAAAATACACAACTAAAATACCTGGTCCACTTGCTCGAGTTCCAGACTTGGAGCTGCAGCCTCCAAGAGGATCACCATCCCATGCACATGATTTCATGGAATGCAGAATGAGGATGGTGCTTGGGCCACAGCCATGGAGGACACTGAGCAAAGCACACTTGGGAGTGCCAGAACCAATGAAATGCTGTGTGCCTTACAAACTGAGCTGAAAACTCAGCCACCACAGCAACAAATTCAATGCTGCAGCCACAGCTCGGGAACACATGGGTAACAAATGAAAACAAACCTGTGCTGCTTGTAATGGGGTCTGTAGTGCTCATCACACCCCTGCACAGCACTAAAAATCCACTATTTCCATGATTCTTTCCTCACTGATGCACTTAACTTAGTTCAATCTGCTGAACCCATGTGATGAGCAGGAATATTCCCTGAATTTGAGCAGAAGGGGAGAGACAGCAGGTTTTTGATGCGCCAGCTCTCAGTGCCTGGGAATATTTATTTCCTTGGGCCTAATTTCAGGAAAACATGTGGCAATCCAGATTCTCTGTTCCCTGGTGACTCTCCTGGTACTCTGTTTCAAGGGCTCAGTGCAGTTCCTCCCACCCTGTGCTGGACTTTGGGGTGCAGGTCACTGATCCCATAGATCCAGCAAAGCTCTGCCGTGGGATTCATTTGCTGGCTCCAACACAGATGCTGCTAAGGTGTGTTAAAATGCACACATGGTACAGTCAGTTGAGTGCTGGATTTGGCATCAGAATGTCTCAGTTAGATGCAGGAATGTGTAAAATCACGAGCCAGACAGCTCCCTGCTGACTGCAGATCTGAGGAAGCTCATATGCGCCGTTGATTCCAGCAAATGCATGGAATATATTGTGCTTGTTAAACATGTTCCCAAAATGCTCGTTTCAGGCAGAAACATGCAAATAAATGGTGCCTAGGGTTAAAACCTCCCACTTACAGTCAAGTCCCTCCTCTTTGGAGGGATCTCCCAGCTCAGATGCTGCAGACCTTTAGCTGACCCGACGTGCCTTTAGGAGAGTACAGCATGCTCAAGGAGCAACTGTTTATCGTGGAAGTTGTTCCTGCCAGTTTCTTGGAGATAGAGATTTTTCTCCCCCTTCCCTTTTCTTTTGTACACCAGATCAAAACAAAATTAAAAATTATTCCCTGCGTTTGCAATTGTACATAACCTCATCAGGTTCCAAGTTCAAAAGGAACTGAGAAGAGATTAATTAAGACACAAACAACTTAATTATGACATCCACATTACAAATCTGGGCAAGGTGTAGGAGCTTGCACTGTAGACAAGGGACTGACCCCAGCTGCAATCAGGGCATCAACTTCTGGCACTTGCCCCACTTCTGCCTGCAACAGCTGTGCAGCAAAACTCACACTTTCTCAAGCACTTTGGTAACATCAAGCTTAAGAAGTTGACAAAACATAACACTGCCATCCCAGCTTCCAATTTCCCCCAGATTCTTCCTGTACTGATTACAGGGATGAATGCAGCTGTCACCTTAAAGAGTTTCTTGTGAACCAATGTGTTGAAAAATGTTCCCATTCACCTTCTGACTCGATGTAAAAGATGGTTCTCAGCAGGGATTTCCTGCAAACACCTGTCTGAGAACAGGAGCTGAACATGCCTTAGTGAAACCAAAGTGCCCAGACCATAACACTGCCCAGCCTCAGGGCACTGTGCAAGGCTTTAAAATATTAAATATTAAATATTTCTGCTGCCAGCAGGGCCTGTAGCAGATGGAGCCTTGCTTTTTGTCTGTGCCCATGGAATCCCAGACTGGTTTGGGCTGGAAGGGCCCTGAAAGCTCATCCTGTTCCACCCCCTGCCATGGGCAGGGACCTTCCCAGGCTGCTCCAAGTGCAGCCCAAGCTGGCCTTGGACACTGCCATGGACGGGGAGTCACGTTTATAATGGTCCTGACAAAGCTGGGCAAGCAAAATCCAGTTGTAGCAAATGCAAACAAGGTCACTTCAAGTGCAAAATATTTCAGTCTAACAGAAATGCTTCCACACTGTATTCCTGTCTTTCTGGGAAAGCAAATCTACTTGGGGAAAAAAAACAAAAACAAACCATGGGCCCTGCCCAGCACTGTGCTTGAAGGACTGTGTCAATCAACATTCATGACTAGAAGCTTCTTCTCTTTCTGACCCTCTTTTTATATTTTTCAGTTACTATAACTAAGGCTGCAGCAGGCACAGCAAAGTGCTCTAGCACAAACCTCACCCAACAGAAAGCTACTCAAAGGTTTGTTTTGATTTTTAAAGTTTGCAGTTGCAAGAACAATTCAGATCAACTGGCTGTACTTACAAAACTGATAAAGAGCATTCCACATGTTAACAGCAACATTAGGTGAAAAAATTATCTATAAAAATACCAGCCACATGCTAAATGAGGTGACATCAAGGCAATAAATAGCTCCATCTGTATGAAAGAGTTTGCAGAACAACCCAGAAGACGTCTCTGAACAAAAAAGTAACCATGGATGAAGTAGTGCTGAAATAAAAGTGGGTTGGATTTTTCTTTTTTTTTGGGTTAAAAAAAAAAAGATCAGTTTTACATATTTTTCCACGATCACTTTATAAATCTGCTGCACATTAGAAATCAGACACACATGTATGTTTTCCAAGTACAGAAAGTCGAAGGTTTACATTTTAATAGCGAAGTGCCTATTTGTGAATGGCAGCAGTGTATATTACAGGCAGTGTGAGAGGGTTAAACAGGACAGCCTCGACTCTTTATAAACTTTTGCCCTCTGGATATGTACTCATTGGCTGCTGTACAAGACTCGAGCTGTATTACACGCCTTAACGATATGGTTCAACTGTCGGTCAGGCTCGGGGCTGGCGCTGCGCCAGACCGCAATCAATGGGACACAAACCTCCCCCTTTCAGATCATCACGAAGGCTCATATTATCTCCTTTTTGTCGTGCTGGTTAAATTTATGGAGCAGAACCCCGAAGCTGCATTCCTTGGCCTGGGCCGGCCCACGCGGGCCTCCCTTTGTTTGGTACTGTAAGGAGCGTGCTTTGGAGGATTGCGGGGTTGTTAGTTCAGGCACTGACTGTTTGCTCATGACTGAAATGAAAAGAGTTCAGGGGAAGGGCAAAAGGACAGCACAAGTGTAAAACCCCATCCCAGCAGGCCCTGGGCTCCCATCTATCGTTCTGGCCTGGGACTGAACACAAAACCTCACGTTAATGACAGAGGGGAAAGTCTGTGCACTAACAGGTAAACAGCCAGGCTGCACCTGAGCAGCACCTCCAGCTCTCCTGCTTTCAGGCAAGCCTGGAATTGCTACATAAATCTGAACCTTGACTAAGCTGTCTTAAAACACTGCTTAAAAGTGGTATTAATTTTAAAGAAATGCTGGATGTCTTTGTTTGAAACTATAACCCATCAGTGCAGACAGCCACACAGTTTGGTATTTCCACCATTTTATACATCTGGAGTAACGTGATATTTATGATGTAGCAAGAAATTCTATTAGGACAAAATTACTGGACATACAGTAGGGAGAGAAGATTTTTATTTTGTCTAAAATGCGCATTTCCTACAGCTTTATACTTGGCCTGAGGATGAAAAAAATCCACCTCTGGGTATGCTCAGACATTCTCTACTCAAGCTTTATTCCTGCTGTAAATAAAGGCACTTCTTGATCCCACTTCTCACACCATTCTCATTCCAAATCCAAAACACAGCACAGCTATCAAGAAAAAAATTAGCTGTATCCTAGCTGAAACCAGGGCAAGATCACAAACCAAGGATATAAGAAACCCTTAATGTGATCTCAAGGCAAAAGCACCAGGAGTGAAGGCAAATGGAAAGACTATTCCAAACCTGCACAAGAGTAGCAAATAGATGCATGGAAAACCCCAAGGACTCTCAGTGGCTGTTCAGGAAATAGAAGGTGCCTGTAGACTCATTCTTCAGCACACAAAATATCCATGCTTCCCTTCATCACTCTTAAGAGTTCCCAAGAAGCTGTCCCAGAGCTGCTGAACCAGACTTCACCCCTGTGGCACCAGCACAGCTGTCCCAGGCCAGCAGGTCACACAGCCACTACACTGCTGAGCAGCTCCTGCCACTGTGCCTTAGAAATAAATAACTCATAAACAAACCCTACACTCCTCCTGCACTACACCAGTTTCATCTTTCCAGCTATTTTAATGGAGTGAAAATCCTAGAAAAAGGGCCAGGAGAGTTAATGAAAACTCCCAGAATGTGTATGAGATGTTTCTCAGTGACACTGGCCACAGCCTGGCCTGGTGCATTCCAGCAGACAGGGCTGGCTTGAATAAAGCCTTTGTTCCTTCCTGGTGGGCAAACACTCCCAACTCATCCCACCTCCATCTGAGCAGGCAGATCTGTCAATTGGAACTGCAAATTCTTTATGGCCCAATCTTCCATTACTTTTTAGTTGGTTCTGCTGATGGTCATGCATGAATACAATTTTTTTCCTTTTCTATTCTAGGAGGCACCAACGCACACTAAATCTGCAACTATCTGGAATTGTTTCCACCCAAGGCAAGTGTTACACAGAATACACCAAGACAGTGACATACTTGAGCAGAGATGCTGTGATCTAAAAATCACAAACAGGAAACATGCAAAACACTAAGAAGTGTTCCTTTTACTTTTCAACCTTTGTGTCCTAAAGCTTTGGATGAAATAGAAGATAATCAGAACATGCAAGCTCTAGAAATACAAGTATTTCCAGAAGACATAAAACTTTCTCCCTGTCTAGCTGCATTCCTTTGAGTTAACAGCTAAACTGTGAAGTAGGCACACAGAATAAGAATTCCACTTTGTGAAGCAAATATTTCATGTCACACAAAGTTTAAGTAGTAGAATAAATCTGTGGTAAATCCAACAAAAGATTTATCTGCTCTTTTCAGAAGGAAGTTCTAATTGCTTCTATTTCTGATGGACTATGTCAGGCCAACATTACAGTGTCTTGGATTTAACTGCTTTGGAATACTACACATGTCTGTGCAGCCCAAGAAAATTTCCCATGGCCTCCAGAAGTGCTGCACTGAAAACAGAGCAGTTGTGTACCCATGATGTCCATTTTCAGCCAGCTCTCCTTTCATACCTGACCACAACAATACCACACAATGCATTTCCCTCATTAACTCGCCCCTTTTCCACACCAGTTACTGCACACAGTAACATCAAGCTGAATCTGAACCTAGATTTCTGCACTGAACCCAGCCCAGGCAGCAGTTTAACAGGAGCTGGGCTCACTGGATGCACCTTTCACCAGGGATGGAAATGCACCTGCCCCTACTTGGAACATCATGGTATTGGCAAATATCTGGGGGTTGTGGAGGCCACCACTCTAGGAACTCTGAATTCATTCATCCTTTTGAAATTACTTATTGCTACTAACGAATGGACATCCAAACAAAAAGGCAATTTCACATTTTATGCTCAGGTAACTCCTCAGCATTGCTCATTGCAATGTTTTCCATTTTCACTGCAACACTCCTTCCCAGTGCCTCTGTCCCCTGATCAGAGTCTAAAAGGATCCAGGGAGTCTTTCTGCCCTCAAATGTCAAGTTAAACACTAATGTTTTAGTGGGAAATCCTTGTTTCTCACAGAATAGTGCTGGGATTTGGAGTGACAGCCAATCCCTCACAAAGGCTCCCTGTTTCATGCCAACAGACATGTCACCACTGGAGAACCCAGGGCTGAGCCATTTTCTTAAGCCAGGTTTTTGTTCCCTTTAATACATTCTGTCATGGCAAAGCAAAAAGGCTTAAACACGAAAGGTTGCACATGTCTTAACTAAAGCTTTAGCCCTCCTTGTTGGAATTTAAACCATCTACAGCTTCTTCCTTAAATGCAGGGTGCATAAAACCCCAGAAGGACAATATGAGGGAGCTGAACAGCCTCAGCAACTTAAACCCTTGGGCTTGAAAAAATGTCTTTTTACTAACAGGTAAGGGGGTTCTTTTGGGGGTTTCCTGTCTCAAGTCTAGCTTGTAAGCCCCAGAGATTAATCAAGGTAACATATGTAAAGTGTAAGACCTGTATGATTAAACATTGCCTAATGCAAGCCCATAATTGCTTATTGTTTCCAAAAAACTCCTATTGTATAAAAATATTCCTATAGGCAGATGTGAAAGGAATCACATCTATATAATATTAATGTAGGATTATGTTGCTTCTCTAGGTCCAAACACCATGAGTTTTACTCCCATTCCTTCCAAATAGTTAAACTGAGTTAAGTTCAGAAAAGGGGACAATGATAACCAACTGCAGACAACTGAGTGCTCTAAACATAAATGGTATTTAGCAGTACTGATCCCTAGGAACAGCCTCCTGGAAACATTACTCAGACACACAGTGGGTATTTGCACTAATGAACAAAAATGTGTTAGGAGTTTGAGCACCAATCCCACTCTGTCCTTTAAAAAGAAAAGTGCAGTTTGGATTCTCCAAATCTGGACTTTTGCTGGGCATAAACAATGGACAATGTATTGTTCTAGAAACTGTGACATTTTTATACATGAGACTCTAGGGCTATTGACTCTATAATAAAATATGGTTAAGCAAAATCAATGTTTTAAAGTTTCATCTTGCTTTTACTGTATCCTGTGTGTTACAAAAGAAACCAAATGAAAACTATGTGCATCATTTCTCCAGTCATGCATAGCAAATCCTGCTTTATTGTGAAGAACAGAGCCTGTAGTTCCAAGAAATTGTCCTTCAGCTCTTTGTTCCAGGGGGGAGGGCAAAGGGAACAAACTGTGAGACGCCCAGCCTGTCAATCTTGGAAGAAGGCACAAAAAACAAAAGGAAGAAAAGCTGCCCCCCTCTACTTCATTCTCACACAGGCTTGACTCAAGGCTTGACTTCACTTTATTTCTAAAGTTGTCTCACTTTGAACATTTTATTTTTATTTCTTCAAATACTAAGTGTTGTTAGCCACTGTATGAGTACACTGAGCTCCAGAAGTGCAGAAATGTGGGGTGGCATCGCAGCCCATCCTCACTCTCCTGACTCTGGCTACTCCAAACAAGGACCACAAACCTCAGCTGCCTGAATTCCTTCCAGACAGCTCTAAGGGGAAGTTGACTTTCCCCTTAGGAAGAGAGAACATGAAAAGCAATCTTGACAGATTCCACTCCCAGGCAAACATAATCAGTACTTGACTGACAAAAAGAGCTACCAGTTTATTGATGCACAGCAAGGAACTTCTGCAAAATAAAATCTGAGTAGAAACAAGAAGAAAACCTAACACATGCTTACAAGAGAGCTGTAGAAAAGAGAATCAACTAGAAGCCAGTGTTTCATGAAGAAAGGAGCACTCCTTGAATAGAAAAAGGAACAGAGAACCATTTTCTGATCATTCTAAAAGGCAACTTCATTTACTTAGAAATCATTTTAGTCTTAGATGGTGGATTATTTTATCTTTCTTGTTAAGAAACTAAATTAGCTGAGGTGCATTTTTAGAAAGAAATTAAGGTTTTGAAATTAAATTAGCCACACTGAAGAGAAACAAGGCTGCATTTTGGGAACTGCTTCTCCCACAGGGAAATCCACATTTCCTTCTGCAACAAGCAACAGTAAACACTTCAGTGCCAGGATCTCCAAATGAACTACAGAAAGCTACCAGTGATAAAATAAATCCTAACAGAAGAATCAAGAAGAATCAAGCAGGTGAGACTGGTCACAGAAAAAGAAGCATCTACTGAGGTGCTGCAAAATGTACAGACACAAACACAGATTTGCTTAACTACAAGGATCTAGTGATGTAAAACTATGGAGTAAAAAACAAAACTAAAAATTAAGAGGCATTTAAAACCTCAGTGAGGACACTGAAGTACTGAAGAATCTGAAGAGGTCAGAAATATGTCAGGAAATGAAATGGGATTTAACCTATAACATTGCATTTCTGGGGAAAAATAATCCAGAATGCAAACGTGAAATGACAAGGAGATACCTGCAAAGCAGTAAAACCAAACAAAACCTCTTGGGGCAAAAGAGCAAGAAGAGAAATGGGCAGATATGGCAGTAAAATCAACCAAGATAATTCTGTGTGGCTTGCAGAGCACAGCTTGTCCAGTGCAGGGGGATGACAGGTCCTTTCCACTCCACACAGATGGGAATCTGCAGCTGGGGGATTCCAAAGCACCTCCCCAAAAGCAGGGGAACAATCTGGAGACGAGACAGAAGAATGTAAACCATAAATCCAGTTGGACAGTGACTGAGCATGGGAGGCTGGGCTGGCAGTGAGGAAAAGCCCATGGCTACAGCTGTGCAACAGGGAGAGGAATGGACAAATCTGCTCAAACAAAACAGATTGTCATCAAGACCTCTTATCCCACTGGGAAAAAGAAGAAAGGATATGAAGGAAATCACACTGCTCAAGTAATTTATTAATTAAACTAATAAATACATTTTCTCTCTGGCTTATAGGAAAATGTTAGGAAGGGCTTCCCAGGTGGATAACAACATCCCCTTGACCAGAAGGGCCCATGCATGACTGACATTATTGTAAAGACTTGTGAAGTCAGATCTAGATCAAGTCCAAAGTCTGGGGCACATAAAGAAGTGTAAATGTTCAAGCAATATCTATCTGTTAAACCTGAGAACCTCATGGCAGTGTGTTGGATTAATTTGTCTCCATACAATTAGGTAAATATTTCCTGCCTCTGCTCAGTGTCATGATACTCATGCTCTCAACCACACTGCTTTTGACCTCACAATGCAAATCTCATCTAACAGACAGATGGATGCACAAAGGCAAAAAAATTTAAATCATAATCATCTGCTTTTGATATTGCTTCAAACTTTGCAACCTCATTGCACAACTCCAAGTGATGAGCAAAGGAACAACTAGCACGGGTTGCTGCTTTCCACATGAAGTGCATTTAAAATAATCAAATATTTACATAACAATTTTCTGGGACCGTTAATGGCTTTCCACACTCAAACCATTCTTTACTAACAACAGTCCAGTTCATGGACAGAATTCACCAGAGCTGGGGAGGTCACAGAGTTATCTACTTCTAATTTTCACATTGTGACTCAGAAAAGAACACAAACCGTTGCAGCAACAGTCCAAGAATAATCTTAAACTTGCACTGACCTGGCAGAAGCCTGAGAGAAAACCATAAATGCAGTTTCCTGCACTACTTGTTAGGTTAGACACACATCTAAATATAAATGTTCTTTACTTGTGCTGCACCAGGATGTAAAATTCGTTTCTAGGCACGAGCTCTCCAAGCATATCCAGAGACAGAACAGCTTTCCTGTTTTGAACTGGGCTTTAAAACTTTTGGCAGTATATGAAAAATATGGAAATAATCAGAACTGTTGTATGTGACACCGGATTACTTGGAACACAGAAAACCCTCTCAATAAAGGTATCAAATCATAGGCATTAACTGTTTATAAGTTAGATGTATGCTGCACTTTCACCAATTGCTTCATGCTCTCTTCTGCATTAAATTTAGAAGTAGTAGGGCATATTTATGATTGGGTAATAAGTTTATAAAATCAGCCTTGGAAAGTCCAGCCTTAAAGTCAAATTTTAAAAATATTTTCTTGCCCTTTAAACCAATCACCTTTGAAACTACTCCCCCCCCTTAAGGTCTGAAGCCATCACCAGTGCTGTTCTGGCTCCATGCTCCCAACACATGGGGTGTGCCAGCTGCAGGAGTTCCAACACAAATCAACACATTTGAAGACAAAAAAGACTTATGTCCATGTAGCCTGAGCACAGGAACACAAGCTGCAGACTGTTCCATTCAATTCAAGAACTTTGCTGGAATTAGACTACATCTTTCAGGAAAGCAAACAACCTCAATTAAAATTCTTCATCCCACTCAAACCTGATCCAATGGTTAAAGTCAAGCAGCTGAAATTCAGAGCTTTTTTTAATATTCAACCATGTAATTAGAGAATTGCAAGGGGCCTATAATTTACAGTTACATATCCTGCCCTTTAAATGCAACTGCAATTAACTGGCTGAGTCAGCTTAGCAGCAGCACCAGGAACGTGCACAGGCTGAGGTCAAACAGCTCTTGTCACGCTCATGAACTGAGTCCTCAGGTCCTCAAAACTCCACTGGAGATCAGCTCCTGCCATGCATTTCCAGTCACATCCATCAGGGAAGGCTGCTCTGGTGTGCTGAGCTTGGAGGAGCCCACAGGGCCCAGCAGTCTCCAGGCAGAGGCAGCAGCCTGGGCTTGGAACGTTGCTGTGCTCCCATTCCAAACCACACATACTTGAGCAGTTACAAACGCGCCGGGGGAATAGCGGGACACGGCAGCCCAGAAAACAGACAAACCCTTTGTACTGTGGGGCTCTCCAAACCCCCACAAGAACCAGTTGGCTCCTTCATTATATAAGGACGTAAAACCCACACATCAAACAAAACATGAATGCAAGGTTGCTTACAGATGGAGGTGGCATTTTGGTTCCAGCCCTTCTCCCTCTCTACAATATCTACATATTTAAAGTACATTTGTTTAGCTAAAAAAAGTTTTGATCAGACTTCTGTAGACTGAAGAACTGTAGTAACTGAGTAACCTGAGAAAGATTGGGGCTTTTTTCCCATTTTCCTCTTCTTTCCTGTTGTAAAAGGTTGCTGGGTCAGAAACTAGACAGACTGTGTGTAGACACTAAAATAATTTCACAGTGCTCATCCATGACAACAGGATTTCAAAATCTAGAGGAAGCAAAAACGTGGTTCAGCTCATCATCTTAACCTCTTAACTGACAGTTAACAAGGCAAAGAGAAATATTTCCCAAAGGAAACACAAGCCCAAGATCAGGCTGGCTGGAGATTCTCTTGCCCTCTCTCTCCCAGCTGCTGTCCAGTTTGGCAATGGCTGGTAACACCTACTGTGTACAGGCTGTATCTCACAGAAACATGTCAGTACATGAATTTAAGAATATGTGCTTCTTGAAACAAATCACAATTGACACACAGCCCAACCAGAAATGCAGCTAACAGCACAGACAGGTGTGCTTCTCCCCACCTTCCCATAAATCACTCAACCTGTACAGTCACAAAATTAACATATGCACAAGTGAAACATTCAATTTTCTCAGGATGCACTTAGGAGTTCTCACTTAATTTTGTGCATGCAAATACACTTACTGAATTTCAATCCTTGACCTCTTGGTTTTAAAAATCAGGGTAAGTCCCAAATATGTAAGACACACAGGTACAAAGTTCCATTTTCAGAATAAAGCCCATCTAGGGTGCTTCCTCAGGCTTCCTGCACCTCACTCACACTTCATCAAACTTACTGTTCACTGAAACCCTGATGTCGACCCTTCAGAATTCCAAGAGCGGCATAATAAAACACAGGAAATGGAAAAGCCAAATGGGATGACAAAGCAAGCAGAAAACCCAACATTTTTCAAACATTTTTCTCCCAAGCTTCCAGACAACAAAACCTCTTAGAGTTTTCTTTCACTTCTTCAGCACACAGGTCTCATGTACATACAAGGGGAGTTCCTGGCATAGCAACACAAAGGAAACTCTTGGCCACAAGGAGCACAAATACTCTTGTGTTTCAGAACTTGGTCTTTTCCCTCTGCCACACTCACAGTCCCATCACACCACAGCTTGAAACTGAGGTTTCAAGCATTAAGTGCTAATGAACACTTATTTATTTTAAGTAAAACCATCATTACTTTGCTGAACCCACACTACACCAGTAAGTGACCACAGGAAGAAGCCAAAGCATCTGTCCTGATGTGCTGACACATCCCAGCCAAAGGAGGATGGGCACACACACGAAAGGGCACACAGCCACTACCTTTCATAACTGAGAACTTGGCACAAAATAAAAATTAAAACATAGTGACAAGCAACTATATTCATGAGAGAACTCTTCAAACTTTCAAGAGCTGTTTTTCTACAGTGAAGTGGAAGCTGAAGGTAGAGCAGGGAGAACTTCTTCATTTCAGCTGTGTGAGGATTCAGTGGTAGGAGTTTAATCTTGCTACATACAGCCTTTCTAAAAATTTTGTTTCATCTAATAGGGTAGGTTAATAATTCCTATTTTATGTTGCAGCTTTTCCAGGCAAATTTCACTCTTATCAGAATGTCAGCAAATGCCATCTATTAAACAAAAAGCAAATGGAACGAAATGGACTGATAACAGCTCATGTCAACTTTGATTTGCCTGAGGAAAGAGAATCAGTTCAGGAGTTGCAGCAGGCATTAATGGACAGTTTTACAGCATTACTGATTTGGTGGCTGACCTGGGGCCGCTCAGGGTCGCCGTGTCCCTCACTGCCTGCGCGGTCTCCGACGCGAAATCCAGCGCTCCCGCCACGGGCTTGGTGACAGTGCCCACCAGCCCCTTGCCCAGGCCAGAGATGAAACCACTGACCCCTCCTTCCGTCTTCACACCTTCCACTGTCGACGTGATGACACTTGTCAACCCTCCAATGATACCTGGCAAAGACAAGAGCAGCAGAAAAGTCCAAAATTATTGGCTCTAGAACTTACAGAACCTCATCCACCTGATGTTATTGGCTCTAGAACTTACAGAACCTCACCACGTGGCATTACTGGCTCTAGAACTTACAGAACCTCACCCACCTGATGCTCTCTGCCTACATGGTTTATTGTGCATTTAATTTAACACATACACTTTCAAACTTAATTACATTAGCAATAAATTTATACTTTGGACATGCAGTATACATATGCATATGTACAGACCATATTATCCCACAAAATAATATTTAATTAATCATTAAATATGTGTATATAAATTTATTTCTATACTGGTTCATTTCCAGCTGCACATACTCCAAGAGTCCTCATTTATTCTACAGGTTAAGTGGTTACTTAGGATGTGACAAAACTTGAAAACCACAAAGCTAGTACAATTTAAGACAGAAAATAACAGAGTGCATGTCTCCACTGGACAAAGTCAATTACTTTAAACTGGTGCTTTAAGTGTCTTTGAAGTTGTTTAAGTGACTTTAACTGTGGTTATAGTTTTGCAGTTACACTTACTTTAACTGCCTACAGACATTTTTGTGCACATTTCCCTTCCTGAGAACCTCAATGCTCTGAGAAATCAAGCACCTACTGAGGTTTCAAAAGACTTGGAACAGTTCACAATGGAGATTTCACATATCCATGATTAAAACATCAGTTTCTAGTGTTCTGACTCCAGCACTCACCTGTCCAGCTTCCATCAGCCAAGGGCTCCTCTGAGATCTGTTACTCAAGTACAGACCAGGCAGATCTAAACTGCTAAACTCAAGAAGCACCAAGTATTTAAATCTCTCCTCTTGAGCAACTATAGTTTATGATTAAATTCTGTCTGCTGAAATGTAGTAATTAGCAGTTCCTTAATTTTTTCAAAAAACTGAATGGGAAGCATTTAAAAATGCCACAGACTTAGGACTAGAACAGTCACACTAATTAATAATACAACACAGTGAAGCGCTTTTTTAATGGACTTTTCAGCAAAGATTCATACATTTTGGATTTCCTGTGCTTCTACCAATTTATGGCAGACTGTTCAGCACACTGGTGTGAGAGTAACCTCTCACAATTCATTTCACACCTACAGTGTCTCTGTATGACCAAAGCAAAAAGACTTTTCTCAGCACAGAAAAGATCTTCTTTTAGTCAAAGCCAAATCAGCTTTGCACAGGCTGCAACAGTTACACTGTGAGAATAACATTTAAACAAACTGAGCCAAGATGATGCAAAATATAAATATTTGATTTAAACTTGGCTTGTATTGATTTAACCTTCTTCAACAGATAAATCATGAACTAAATCGATGTGAAGTTCTGGCCAAATTAAAACTAGTCCACTACCCTTTACACAAATAAATGTCTCTAGTTCTTAGTACACTGAAAAAAACCCACAAAATAACCCAACTGGTGAAATGTAATTTTAAACTGATGCACTGATTCCAAGAAACTCAGGTTTCTGGAACTAAAAGCAAACATAAGAAAGCTACAACCCAGTCATACTATTTTTTTATTTTTTAATGTCTGGCCCTCAAAAAAAACTGTTTGTGTGGGTATTTCATGCCTCTACAAAGAAATAGATGCTTTGGATGAACTTTGTAATTTCATATTAGTTTGAAAAAAGCTTTTACATGCAGTTACATGTGAAAAACCCTGAATATTAAATGTAGTTTCTACTGACCTGAAAACCAAGCAATGCCCCCACCCTGAGCTGCCAGCACTGAAATTCAAGCATAAAGCCTCTGACAGCTCCAGTGCCCAGGCTTCCAGCAAACAGCCAGCACTAACACCCACTGCTCTTTGCAATCTCATCAGCCCTTTTAAGAGAGAAATGAGGTAAAATTCCAGCTAAGGGTTACCATGGGCAAGTCCCTGGATTCCAGCTACGAGGTGCTCTCCGCTGGTCGCGGCGTGGTATCGGATGTACTCCCGCTCTGTCTGGTGCCTGTTGTCCATGGTCTTCCCCAAACCATCCGACAAGGTCCCAGCAAACTGCAAGAGAAGACTTGTTCCATTATTGGAAGAACAAAAGTTGTTTCTTCTAAGTGGATTTGCTGCATAAAAAGCCTAGATCCTACTAGTGAAATGCACATTTATACAACTCATTTTGATACACAACAAAATCTGTCCAATCCTTTTGCCATGGAGAAAGCTCAGAATTACATTAACACGTGCAACTGGAATCCTGAACTGACAAGGACGTGCCTCAACTACTGTGTCCAGGCCAAAACAAACCAAGTCTGCAAAAAATGTACCACAAGCAATGCCCATGATCCAACTGCAACTCCTCTAAACCTAAAAGGAATGTTATTTAGATATAAAGCTTTTCCTCTGCAAAGCTTTGTGGAAAGCTTTGTGGCAAACATGCCAGTCATGAAACTGCAATGTTTTTAATAGCTAATTAAATTATTTCCAGTAGTTCAGGGTAGAATTGGCTATGTTGTAGAAGGAGTGGGAGCCAGGCCACACTCACAGCACAATGTGGGGAGATCCTTGACAGGATTCACAGCTGGGCTGGGAAGTGTTGCCCTGGTTTAACGGACAGGTGTCTGCCAAGGAAGACAGGAACCTCCCTTGGAATGGAGAATGTAACCCCCTTCCCTCCAAGGTCTTACAACTTAATAATTTCAAAATAATGGGATTTTCAGCAT
>VRYO01000690.1:2917087-2970507 GCA_009812075.1 Sialia sialis | reverse complement strand
ACGGCAGGGGCAGGCACACCAGGGGTACCAGAAACCCCAGAGCAGACGTTGCAGAGGTTGGGCAGACACAGGATGTCATGTTAAAGTATAACAAGAAACCCAAAGCAGCACGGCTGGGCAGTGGCAGCTGGGCTCCCACAAACAGCTGGGAGACCCTCCCTCACAGGGGCTCGGGGTCCCAGGTTCTTCCCCTGAGGCACCTGAGCAGATGGTGAGAGCCTTTTCCTGTGAGCTCAGGTGTTCATGAGGTTCCACTTCAATGGAAGCCTCACTCATGGCAGGAGAAGCGGTAAATGACAGAATTCCATCGTGGTGGTGAATTCTCCCCTCAGCAACCACACCCCAGACATCTCCCTTCCTATCCGAGAGTGAGTCAGGAGCTGAGCCCGGCTCAGCCAAAATCTCAGGGTATCTCTGCCCCTTCAAAAAGGAAGCCCCCTCAGCTTCTCTCTCCACCTCATCCCAGCATATCTTTTGTCTCTCTAATATCATCATCATCCCTTAGGCCACAAATGTGAGAAAATTCTCTGAAAGAAAAAAAGAAAGAAAAAATCCTAACTTCCAGCAAGTATCCACAGGTACCAAACCAAAAGCTCAGGGGGAACCCTGAGCATGTGTGTGGAGCAATGTGACTCTGTACCTTGGAAAGTGTGGGGGACGACTGGAAACGTGCTCATGGATGAAAGGGAACATTACATCCAAACAGGATTTGTTCTGAGAAGTCTGACCATTCCTGTGTTCAACTCAATGAAAAAACACCAAATAAAAATGATCTACTGTGATCTGCTGACCTTTAGTCTGATGTCATCAGATAGAAACCAGAAGCTTGATGGAAGGAGGGAGGCAAGAAAAGGAGACAGAAAACCTGAAAGCTTGCCTTGTATTCAGGATATTATTAGAGAAAAGGGGTCCTAGAAGGAATTTTCCTGGAATACTCTCCAAAAACTATCTGGTTTTTTATTGTGTGCAGTTGGACACCTCCTGTACCACCCTTAACTACTATCAGCATTTGTATCTCCTTTTCAGAAATGAACAAACTTCATCCCCTCTCCACCCTTGTGGAACGAGATCATTTAAAGCTTTGTTATGTCTTCGACTGGGGCTGGGGAATGTACCAGGTGCCACAGGAACGTCAGTGACACTCAGGGTGCTGAAGTCCCCAGTGTCCTGCGTGACCACAGCTCGTCCAGTACAAGGACTTCATTGTGCAAGGCCAGCCAGTGTCTCATGGACCATCTCCTCTGCACCCACAGCAGCTACAGGAAAACCCCTCCGTGGTTCAGGTGTGTGAGACCTGCTGTGAAACCCTGATACACTGAAGATTAAAAAAGAACTGGACAAACAGTTCACTTATGGGCCCAGTGCCATGATGAAGTTCCTCTCCTTTTCCTGCTGTTTCTTTTTCACTAATGACACAATATCCTGGTTTGAAATACTCCTTTTCAGCTTACAGACAAACCAGTCCAGTGGCTCCAATTATCTAAACAAACAGATTTTAACAACAGGGATGAAAATGAAATCCCATGACCTTTCCTGTGACTTGATCATATGGAGACTAAACAGGACACAGTGACCATGGACTGAGTTACTTCTGACCTTGTTGTGAACTTAATGTAGATGTTATTTTTTTAAAATAGCCTAGAAACGCAAACCAACCTGAAGCTATCTATCAACCACGTTAAAGGATAAGGGTTTTTTTCTGGAAAAATACTTTGTGAAGATTAGAGTAGTTGCTATAAAAACTGCTATAAGGCTCAACAGGTCTTCAAAATTCAAACCTCATTACAGAATCTCTCAAGACCTGAAAATGATTTTTCAAGAACACATTTTAGAAATTACAGTACTGTGTGACTGGACAAACAGCCAGAAGGAATAAACCAATTTATTGGTGAGAATTGGTAATCTCTCTTTAAAGCCTTCCTCCCACCCTGCAGCCACACCTTCCAGCTCCAATACCCCAGCTTTTCCTGCGAACAGAATCCAGTTTTTCCTCAAATATCTCTTCCTCTGTGACACAAAATCTGACACCTAATTGTCAACAGCAATCCTGGTTTTTTGTAGACAGAATTGTAATGCAATAATGTATTTTTCTTAGTAAGGAGGAAAAAGAAAAAAAATCCCATACACATAGTTTAAAAGTCAAACTCCATTAGCTGTAAACCCAAAGTTAAACATGGACATTTTTGTTTGTGTTATTTAGAAAATAGCACTGAATTACAGCTGTAGGCAAAACAATTTAAGGATTTCAACGTACCAAACATACCATGAAATGTTTCCATTTTGCCCTGACTCAGGTGACAAAATCTGAACTCAGCACTAGTTAGTTACTAAACATGAACTTCATGTTGAATTACTTTTTGAAGCGGCTCCTCCTCCCCCCTCCCCTGGGACTGTTTGTTTCCTGGCCTCATTTAATAAAGACTGAAGCCAAACTTTTGTCACCATCTGCACCATTTGTACCCAAACCAAGGGGTTTCCTCAGTGAGCACAGTGAGCGGGTCCCTCCTGAGCCATTTCCAGCTGGGACCAGCCCCTTCTTGCTCTGCAGAGTTTGCCAATTAGAGGTGAAATGGCAGGAAAGATAAAACAAGGGGATGTTCCACAGGCATTAGCAAGTGATGGGAAGGGCTTCTGGGCAATGGGGCAACTCACCCTTTCTGTGTGATTTGTATTTGAATAAAGATTCAGACTGTGGTGTCTGAGTTACCCTGATTCCTGAACCACATCTACATCCATCCTTATCACCCACTACTGGAGTGAAATACCTGCTGGGGATCACAGCTTGACACTTCTTTTTAACTTTTCTGTGCACCTCAGAAATACCCTGAAATGGTTTCTGGAGTCTGTTTCAGCTAACAGGATTGTATCCACCTATACATTAAGGAAAATACAGATTTCTAACATAAAAAACCCACAACTAACCACACACCTGCACAACACCTCCTGCCCAGTCTGTCTAGGTTATAATCATTGTATTGAGAACAAAGTCATCAGCCATTACCTCAGGATCAGAAACCTAAGCAAGCATTAGAAATTTAAGCAGTTTAAGTCCAACTTAAACTCTGAAGGGAGATTTGAACAAGCTGAAGCACAAAAGCAGACTTGTCTTTTTCCCCTAAGTGTCTGGCTTTTAGATGTCTCCTTTGGGGAGTGCAGTATCAGCTGCTGAGGCTGAGGTTTTAAGACTCTGAAAGAGCAGAGATGGTGCCTTATTGAGCTGTTAACCCGGTCACATAGCAAATAGGCTCCAGATAAACAAAGGTGACACCAAAAGTGCGACCCACCCTTGTCTTCCTCAGCTTTTGTTAATAAGGTGTGACCTGATAACTTCAAAGCCTACTCAAGACCATGTAAATGCCAACCTAACTAAACGCAACAGTCTGTGGGACAAACATGAAACTAATCAAGGGACTTGTAAAAAACAGCTCCCTCTTCTCTACCCTAATTTTCATAATGAGTTCTTTGTCTACTTGCTGATGAAAAAAAGAAATTAGTCACTTGGTCTTTTATCTCTGCATTTTTCCCATTTCAGCCATCCTTTGCCTTGAAACAGAGCTGCAACACAATACATCAGTTTCAGCTAAGGAAGTTACCTGCTTCCAGACCAAAAGGCTCCCAGTGTTTGTGGATGAAGCCAGTCTGCACAATGCTCGTGTAGAAATGGGTATTTTACTTGTCAACTTGGCCTCTCCAAACAGAGGGGAATAGGAGCCTGATTAAAAGCTCTGTCATTTCAGGTACTTAAAATACTTCAACTTATCATCAGTATTGTTTAATGCTTTGCCATATCCATTTTGCCTGGACAGAAAGAGAATCCCTCCAAAAAGCACCAGGCAGCTGAGCATTGGTCCAGCTTCATTCACAAGACACCCTCTGCCTCCTCTCACCCTTTTTGTCCCCAGAGCAGATGGTTCTTCCTGCATTTTCCTTCTACAGAAGGACACAGATCTTTTCTTCCAGGCCTACACTCTAAAGAACCTGGATCCCTGGTTTTGGTCCCACATCAGTTCATGTATGATATGAAGCTCCTGACTGGTAACATACTGCGAGGAGAAAACATCCCCCACTGCACTCCAGCCTACCTGCTGTAACATAAACTCATCCTCCTAAAATATGACATTTTCCTCCAAACCCCAGGAGGAAATGATGCTAATTATGGAAATTATGGTACCCTGCACACTATCTTTGAGTGACATGCTAACCACTCTCAGGCCTTCACAATCATTGAAGATGTTACTGCACTTCTGCAAGCCCAGGGCATGCTGGGCTCAGCCTCCTCCTCCTCAAGGAAATCAATGATTCATCCTTTCTTGTTTTACACTTACACAGTGTCAACAATCAATACTAGTTATTCACCAAATCTGCAAAAGCACATGAAATACTATCTGTACTAGACATTGATCTATTCATGTTTTGGGTTATTTTGTCTTTTGTTTTTCTTTTTAAAGGCACAATAATTAAGGAAGTTTTACCACAAAAGCCTCTTACCAGTGACTACATATCCCTTGCTGTTTCAAGCAATAGAAGAAAAACAAAAACACCCATATACAGTGTTTGTGAACCAAAGCTGGTGCCAAACAATTAGGACTTATGGGGCACAAAAAGAATTCAAAGCAAATGAGAATTCAGCTTTGGACTGCTTGTTCCCTCTAAGCCAGATGCATGAAGCACACAGCATGGAAATAAGGTTTAAGTAATCTTTTAAAGTCTTTTTAAGCTCTTGGCACTGCTTGGTTCTCCAAGGACATCCCAAAAGGATAAATACACAATTATGATCTGAGTCTAAACATTCCATTGTAATTCTAGCACCAGAGAATGGTACATCCACAAATATTTTTGACTGAGCAAAGCAGAACATTCCAAGCCAGAATGTTAAGGAAGAAAGTGATGAAATTAAATATAGATCACTTAAAACTTCTGTGCAAACCTCACAGTGAACTGTGTTTAAATCAGAAATCACAGGATTTATTTGGTTCTCATCTTTGCAGAACTCATTTAGAAAGGAGTTCAATCCTTTGTGATCATTTGCATTATAGCAGCACCACTAAAAATCACCTTTATTTCCTACAACTCTACAACCTGTTAAAGGTATTTTAGAGGAAGCCGATTTTTATGCTGATGTCTGTCAGTAAATTACAGCAGTTACAGATTAAGCATTTGCCTATGGAGGCAAAAATCCTCAGAGTGTAAATATTCCAGGCTAAGGAGACATATATACATTCTGTTAGGATTTGTGGTTAAAAAAGGTCATCCTCAAATCTTGCTGCTATCCTTTGGAAAGCGCAAAAATCAAAAAGCCCTGCCAGATTCTTGGATATACACAAGGACTGGGTGCAGTGGGACAGATAAAGTTGTCCAGTAAATTCTGCAGCCTAGGTTTCTCCACTTTTACTGCAATGTCTCAGGACTGATATGTAATATATTTCTGTGACTTACCATAAAAATAACTTTTAGAGCAGCTTCATTGCTCATCAGTACACACATTTTTATGGAGTGAAAGCAGTATATATTTAATTTTACAAACTGACCATCAGTAGGCATAGACAACAACACAGCTTCCTCCCTTCCTCTCACTGTGGTCACAGTGTGTATACTGGGACTAAAAAGTAAAATATTTTATTTGGAAGCGTAACAGGTATTTTTTTGTCAGGTTTCAAAGCCTTACTGGTCTGAAGCTGTTCCCCAAAATACTTTTACCATGTCTTTGGTCAGTCTCTCAAGAATCACTTGGGGCATTTTAGCAGGCAGGACTGTGAATTCAGTTAAATTTATATACTCTAGATTTTTACACTTTCCTTTACACATCAAGACAGATCAAGTCAACTCTCTGATCCAGTCCTAACCAGAACAGACAGTTCAGGCTGAGCCCCCAAGGCACTGCTAACCCAGCCAAGCTGCGCAGAGAGAAAGAGTCCTGGCACTCTGAACAGCACCGACACACTCTTACTTTAGAAAATACTAAATCAGCAAAAAGCGATAATCAGCTTCTCATTTTCAGAACAACATCAACTTTGACCCTCTCCAAATTTCTGACAACCGCGAGGAGCCGGCTTTTCCCACCGAACAAACGCGCTCCTTGAGATTCCCCGCAGCACTCCCCAGCCCTATTTCTGTCATGTGGCCGAAGCGAAGGCGCTTTAATTAGCTCACATCCCATCGTTAACGCGGCTTCCTAATGCATGCTGACAGGGGCTGCGGGCGGCCACGGCGCGGAGCCCCGTGAGGCGGCGTGCCCCGTGAGGCCGTGTACCCCCATGAGGCGGTGTCCCCCTGTGAGGCGGTGTGTCCCCGTGAGGCGGTGTGTCCCCCGTGAGGCGGTGTCCCCCGGCGCAGGCCCGCAGCAGCAGGTGCCCGCTGGCCAGGGTTTCGTGTTACAGCGCTCGGCCAGTGATCCCTGCAGGAACCGCCGCCTGTTTGCACAGACACACAAGGCAGTCAAAAGTCCACAGCGTGAACTTGGAATGACCCCAATTGCGGAGTCACTGGCGGGTTCATCTGGAGGACAACTGGGCTTTATTAAACAACTAATACTCTTAACAGATAATTCCCCTCCCCCCAGCCTTAACTCTTAGCAAGCCTGAAGGTCCTCATGTTTGTTTATTTTTTGGGGAATGGAATTATTTGCCCTCCTTCACCCTCCCCTCCTTAAAGCCCTCAATATACCGAAAAACAGAAAAAGCCTGAAGAGATCCAGTACCTTGAGTTAATAGGTAACAACAAAGTGTTCAGAGAGGCCGCATTAGGTTTGGTTTTAACATGATCTTTACCAGCTCTCTTGATTCTGATTTCCAAAGCATTTCCATCTGCACTAACTTGCAGCACTTAGGCTCTTTCCAGACAATTTCTTTTTCTGCCACGACCACCTGTGACCACACTTGGGATGGGACAGAATCCTGTTTTTAAACAGGCTTTCCATGTTCTACGAGACATTCTGAAGCAAAGCCCATGCAAGCACATTAACTGGACCTGCCATCGTGTGTGTGTGTAAATAGGGAACAACTCTGAGCTGTTTGGATCTCCTGGCACAGCTTGGCCTCCTCCCCTGGACACAGAAACACTATTTTCACTCCTCAGGGATGCACAGCTAAGGAACTTCAAGTTTTAAGTCTGTATTATTTAGCATTTTCTACTCAACTCTACCACTTTAAACAGAATAGGGAGGTGCAGTCAGCCATTTATCAAAAATGAGATGATGAATTTCAAACCCATTTTTTCTCCTTCAGATGCCAATGGGGGTATATGGGATAGATGTGCCTGTCCACTTGACATGTAACCACTTAAAAACTGCAGGTTAAAAATGAATTTCATTTAATCTATGATAAATGCTTATTTCCAGAGTCACAGTATATGACTTGGCAACTCTTTGCATACCTCATTTTAAATTCTCCTTTGTTCACTGAATTCTCCAATGAGTCAGCAAAGCAGGAACAATGCATTTCATTCTACAGGAAAATCAGCTGGCAAACCCCTTCAAAATGAAGCTCCAGAGCAGGTGTAAAACTTAAAGCTCTCTAAATCTTTCTTTTTCTCAATTGTCAAATGGTCACCTGTACATTCCTCTACCAGCTGTGCATCTCCATGTGTGTAGTTGCTGCATTGTTCCAGGATTCTCATTGTCAACTGAGCAATTTCTCCTGGGTAAGGCTCATTCAAAGCTGCCACCAATGTGTCACTCTGCTTTTGAACGGGGTACAGTTAGGACATGAAGTCTACATCAAACCAATTCTTCCCACAGAATATATCTGGGAATGGCTAGATTGAACAGAAATGGTCATTTCTCCACATAAAAATACACTGGAGTAAAGTGTGTTCACTTTGTGCAAGAAGCTTTGTAAAAGAGAAGCTGAATTTAAACCAAATTGAGAAGAAAACTTTTAACTAGATACTGGCCACACACATTTTATCCCATGGTACAAATGAAAACCAGGAAGAATAAAGTAATACTTCAAACTTCTCAAAGATGATCCTTTATCCCAAAACCTCTTTCAAAGATACTAATTACAGATACCAGATGTTGTGCACATTAAAACTAACACTTTCCACGGCTTTTGATTGCCACTAATAGGTCATAAAACTTGCTGTCTTTTCAAACTAGCAGGAAATGGCCTCATCTGTAATGTTCCTCAAGTACTCAGCATTTCTGCCTGAGAATTTCAATTGCTTTCCACCTCATAATCTGCACGTTTTGATACAGATTCTCACTACTCATGTGAACCAGCACAAGCTGTGGATATCTGTGGATGAAATGCAAGTTAAACGAAGATAATCTGCAGTGCCACCAGGACAGGCAGCAGGAGCCTCTATGCTACACTGGGAAAGTGCAAGATTACACTGAGGAAAACACAGAAAAAGCTACATTTGACCTAAACTGTATTAATCACTTTTGGAATAGAAAAAATTATGGTAAATGCTGCTAAATCCCAGTGCTTCAATGCCTCAACTACCCTTTGTAAGGGATGACTGCCAGCTTTCCTGAAGGAAAACCTGAATTCTGACCTGTCAGGCTGCCAGAAAGATGACATGTATTCCAGCACCTTTATTCAGTGAGAATGACAGTAACACATTCTGCTCCTAGGAGTTAAGGAGAAGAGCCAGGAATCAAACAAACATCATGAAAATATAGAGTGGCAGGAACACTCAGCAAACTTAGAACCCAAACACCACCATGACCTTCCTACAGCATCATTTGATGATTCAGTTTAAGACTCTTCTGAGGAAAACACCACCATGTATTTCTTTCTCAGGCTTCACATAAAAAAGCTTTTGTTAGAAGTTCCCTGACACCAAGATATGATTTTATTTTCTGCTACTTCCTTGGCATTTTGAGCTAATGTTGCCAGAGCTGAACTGCAGTTACTCCAAAGATGGGAGAATGGCAGTTGTTCTTGCTTCAGAAAGGTACCAAAGAGGAGTGGCTGGTTAAATGAACTAAGAAAGTTCAAACAAAAGGGAACCATCAGCTTTGTTTTAGAAACCTTTTTGTCTGTTTTTGGGTAGAGCCTGCTCAAACTGTACCTTCCTTCTGTGTTCTGCTACAGCCACTTCTCATTGTATTAACTGCAACTTTGTTGAAGTTAACATTCATGCAAGTTAAACACTTGTTCAAGATTTGTTTTTAAATAATCCCTTTATTACTTCCTCTTTATTTTCCATTCAGTTATCTTTATCTTCCTGTCATTGCCAACCACTTGAGATTCTGCTTTGATTTGTCTTTCAAGGAGGGTTAAAACTCCCATTTCCCTTCGTGCTGTTTTCATGCCCCTGTTCTACAAATGCCTCCACACCAAACACTCACCTGGAGCATCCTTCCTAGTCCTAAAGTTTTCTTACCTAACACCTCACCTCACCTCTTTTCCTATCTCTGTTAAGCACCTAAGCACCTCTGCCATCAGTCTGAGCTCAGTTGAAATAAACAGATGGAGTGAAAGTCCAGGGCAGAAAGGTTCATTAGCCATAAAAGAAAGCAGACACTCAAAGACAATTTGCTGCAACTCCACTCTAGGGAAGTTCTGGCATCTCAGGTGCCTGCTTCTGGAAGGAAGCCTGTCTCCCAGAACCCTGTGTGATTCCCAAAAACCTAACAGGGAAATGCAGCTGTGACTGATGGTTTACCTTTCCTTAAGAAGCCTAATTAAACTGGAAACTCTTTCATGAAGTTCATTAAATTCTTTTTCTCAAAGAGGAAGGGAGGTACCCACCAATTATTTCCATCCTTTATCCTAACCTCAGAGTCTTAACAGCTACACTGCTATGTGTTCATAATTCCTAAAAGATAAGAGAATTCATGGTAGAGGTAGAAAGAAATCAGACACATTAAATACAGTATTAAATACACAGTATTGACAAGTTGTGAATCTTTTCAGCCCTCCACCACTGTGTCAGCACAACACCTATTTGCTAGTAATAGATACAATCACACTTTTCCATTTGGGAAACACAAGATCCAGAACAGTTTTGTTCAGCTGTTAATTCAGTGTTCAATATTAATTTCTAATTGAAACATCTGAAACAGGAACAATTTAGGGTTTAGCTCTATCATGTCTAAATAAAAAAAATATGGAAGCAAAGAATGTGAGACATTTCTACGCATATGGCAACTATAGAAGGCTCCATTCAGAGGGAATGAAATTCCCTCTGGTGTCTATATTTAGGATCAAAGAACTTTTTAAAATACAGAACTTGGAATCTCTAAGGGATAAAAACTACAAAACTGTCTGTAGTGAACTTTATTTAACCTAAGGGTTTGTGCCAATTTAAATACACTGCAGCTCTCCACTTGAAAGGAGGCATTACCCACTGCGTGCTCTGAAATGCATGGAAAAGCCATTACAGGGATAATCAGCACAACTATAAAATAGAAAAGCAATAAAATGACAAAACCAGATACAACTCCAATAGCTTACTTCTCCATTCAGTTGAGTAGTGTTACTTTTAAAGCTATGATTATAGTATCACTCTTTGTTTATCTATCTACTCACACCTTAATAGCTAACTCATCTTAAAATCTAGGACAGATTTTTATTTTAAGACACTTCATAAGTCAGGTAGTCAAACAACCAGAATGGAGATTTTTCCCAGCCCTCAGTGCCTGTGTAGGACACAGGCTCCTCTCGTTTTGGCTGCTTTAGTTACCAGATCCACAGGGTGAGCTGCAAAGACAAGAGCCCTTTGTGGCACAGCTGAATCAAGGGAAAATTTATGCAGTGAAAATAGACTTAAAAATACCTTCCTAGAGCACCAACAGCAAGATGAAAGTCACCTATTGTTTCAGTTTTGTTTCCCTTGACTAACTCAAATTGTTTTTTCTCTCCACATAACTTTCTTTACTAATGCTTCACATATCCTAGACACACTCCCAAGGCACACACAGGGTAGTACAGAAAATAAAAGACAAATTTCTGTATCATACCACGAACATAACACATCTCAAACTGCACTTGAAATGCCAATTTTTTTATCTGATGGACATTCCTGGCTTAGTTTTTGAACAGATTTAAATGCCTGAAAGAAATGCAACACACAAGGAAGATTTCAAGCTGGGTCTTTTTTATCATTGAGTCTTTTCATTGTCTGCTATGCAGCAGAATTAAGATTCAACCTTTGGAAGGAGGATTCATCAAGGAGCTCCACAATGTACTACTAAGCCTTCTTAAATTATGGATTTCTCTCCTTGTTCCAAAAGGACAAATACATAAACCATATAATAAGCTTTGAAAAGGGAACTGTGTGGGGCTTGCATCACAGAGACATTTCTGATAATATCAAGGAGAAAGAAAAAATTACCTGGGAAGACAAATAAATAGAACATGGGATGATTTTCAAAGGTAAAAATGGGAAGCAGGCTCTCAGCTCCTGTTGAATTTTGAAAGGATCCAACTGCCCTTCTGCCTTTGAAAATCTTCCTTCACAAACCCCTTGGTTACAAATGATTCCAAAGTTCAAAGAATGACCTTGCCCTTGTGGGAAACAGAGGAAGGCTCGTGCCTTTTAAAGGAAGATTTATGAGACTGCTGCTGCAGATGTGACTGAGATGAGGAAACAACACTTTCTATAAAGGAAGCTCTAAAGAAACATACTCTATTGGGTGGAGTGAATGGGTCACCAGAGAGCACAACCACAAGGACAAAACATGGACAGAAGCGCTCATTTGCACACAGATACAGCTGCCTTCCAGAAGCTCAGCAAGTCTTCCACCAGACTGCTTGTGCTTGCAGTGCTGAGAATTACAGCACCACCTACTAGGAGATTAATGCAGGAATATCAACATCAATATATCAGTATCAGTATTTTGTCTGAATTTCTTGCAACTCTGCAAAATAGGCCAATGCTAAAAACAAGATAATTATGACAGAAAATGTACATGCCATCTTTCCTCATGGCTCAGCTCTCTGGGTCAGATCTAGCTCTGGTGATGGACTAGGTTTGATGATGTTAGTCTTGAGCTCTCTGTAATTACCCAGACTCTGTATTTCACATCTCCTGAATTACCTTTTTTTCATTACGGAAGGGAAAAAGCAGATTTCCTTGAATACAAATAAGTGGGAAAGGTGGTTAAAGGATCAACCCTGACGATACACATGTACAAAGTTACACATTAGGAAAATGATAATGATAGAAAGTAAAGAATTTTCACAAAACCAAACTTACCAACCCCTCCTTGTGTCAAAAAAAGCATTACTGCAGTTGTACCCATGAAGGGGTTCATGCTGACACAGCACGTATGTAATAAAACATTTCAGGAATATATATTTGCTAACTATCAAGTACAGCATCAAAACTGCTTCCTATTTCTGACTCCTGCCTCAGATCATCCCTCTCTTGGGTACTAAATACACTTATTTTCAATATAATTGAATTCCATCAGCTGTTATCAGGAAGGACAAAAGAATGTTCACCATGCTGAGACTCTGGAATTAAAATTACAGATAAATACAAAGCAATTTAGAAATTCCTTAGTTTGTTGCTATGTGGCACAAAACCCCCCAAACCTCAAGTGTCAGCTATTCACATTAGCTTATATGACTTCTCAAAAACAACAGCTAACAATTCCTGTTATACTAAATAACCCCTGAAATACTCCACCTTTCTCTAGTGCTCTCACTATGCAGATTATGTATCCATAATCTAGGTACACATAACTTAACCCAGCTTTGCTCATTTGCATGTAAGAGCAAATTATTTCTCACTTTGGTTTGCTGTTAATTCAAGTTGCAAGTATCTGCACAGCAATAAGAGGGCTTTGAGTGTCCACAGACTCCTGTTCCTGGCACCCCTGGGATGTACGGAAAGGGTTTAAGAAAAACAAAATCTACACTTCAAATACCATTTTTACAAAACAAAAAGGACATAAAGCAATTTAAGCATGGTCAACAGCTCTGTTTGACTTCGTGCCTATTTTTTGCTTATTGTTATAGCAAACTTTAATATCACAAAAATTTTTACCTTTGCAGCAGAGTTTGATACTCCATGAGTGACATTTCTGATGAGACCACCCACATTGCCGTACTTTATAAGTCCACTAACACCTTCTGAAACATCGTTCAGTAGACCCATAGGGTTGCCAAGGAAATCCACAGAACCCAGAATCCTTGCTGCCTGACTCAGCAGCTCCTGTAAAATCAAGAGGAAGAATGAAGTATTTCTTATTGATCACATTAACACCAGCAAGGCTGATGGGAAAAAAACCCAAAACATCCCACCCACAACAGAAGCTTATGCCAACCCAGGTAGGTTTACTAGAGAAATTAACACACAAAGACCAGCCAAATTAACAACAGTTTCATCTTAAAATGCAGTGTATTCTTAGAATTCTTCCAGGATACTACTTTTCCATACACCAGAAGTAACACAGCACTAACACTTCATAATCAGGAAAGAGTTCCCACATCCTCAGAGGAGAACTCCTCAACCAAGAGAAGTCCCACCTTTGCCACAGCATCATCTCTATCCCACTGACCTCCTGGAAGTGTTTCAGAATGTCATTAATGATGAACTCCTGAGTTTCATACGGATGGACCCGAGTGAAAGGATCCAGATTAATCACAGCATCTTCGAACCGGATCAGAGGGAACCCCAGTGTGCTTTTCAACGCCTGAGGAAATAAAACACATTGCCATTGTAATTCTTCTCTCTGCTTCTCCTTCACAGCATCCTTCAAATGGGTAACAAATCAACATTCTCTGAAGCTGCTGGAGTTCTCCACCACTGCAGTGTGGACACTTTGATACAGAGAGCACTGACCCACAAACCTTTGAATTCTAAGCACTGATAACTTCTTAGCACTGCATTTCTTCAGTAACTCAACAGTCACTAAGTTCCCAATGCAATCTGTTTCCCACACTTGACAGGAATATTTCAAACCCAAATGTGTCTAAGATTCCATCTATAACTTTGCTATATTGTTCTAATGCTCAATTAAAATCTAATCCTAAATGAATTTCCTTGACAAAATTGGATATTTTCCACCCTGCTGAACTTCTGTGAAGGGATTAAGTGTCAGGATGAGCTAGAATAACATACATAATTTCCTGTAAGCCTGAGGCTCATTTATGTGGTCTAAAGAAATTCTTTAAACTAGCTTTTCCCATTATTTTTCAAGGAAGAAAACAAAGACTGTAATAAGCTCATAGGCCATCTGTACTTTGTACAATTTATACATAAAAAACCACATTTAAGGTGGACAAGCTATACATCTAAATACAGATACACATAAATAAAATGATTTTGAAAAAAATATAAGAAAACTAATTTTTAAAGACAGAAAAAGGCCTCTTCTTCTTTTTCAGGTCTTGATAATGGCATCTGCACTCTCACCAAGATCAATTCTGAAGAAGGCAAGAAGCTTCACACTGATGTTTTATCTTTACACATTAATCACCAAAGCTGCCTGGTATAAAGAACACGAGGTTTTGTGCCATCTGCAGGCAATTAAGGCAAGTTACAGGTCTGAGTTAAGTTTGCAAGTAAGAAAAGAGCTATTTATTTTTTCAGTAAATGGATGACCAACCAGAGTAGTCCTCATTATTCACTTGGGTAGGAAGTAATTTCCTGTTTAACTATCAGATATTATATGAGGCAACTTTGTTAATACTGGTACCTAATAAAAATAATCTGTCTACACCAAATTACCAGACAGCCATGTCCAAGCCAGAAACATTAGAGGTAGTTAGAAAAACTTCCACAAAGGCTCTACTGTGATTATTCTCTCCCTCCTACCCTGAACTCTGCTGTGCTGCAGAACTGAATTGAACTCTTTCTGTGAAAGTCAATATACAGAATATGCAGGGACTGTTAACATTATGAAGAAAAATGTATAAGCCAAGTTTTCTCTTGGGAACGCTGCTGGCAGCTGCCAAGATGGAACCATGTGCAATCCTAGACCAAGGGTGGTAGGAAATCCAAACAGAACAGTGCACAGTGTTGGTTTTTAAAGGCACTCACCACCAGCTCTGCTTCCTCAGCCTGCACTTCAACTAATGGAATTACAAGGGTTCTCATGTTGAAGCTGGAGTGCTACTACATATTCAGGACACTGCTGCCATTATTCAGCAGTAAGGAATATCACAGCTAAGGGATATTTTAGCTAGGAATATCACAGCCAAGGAATATCCCAACCAGCTTGTCCTCAGCACAAGGATGTGGTAAAGAGAATACAATAATGTAGGACTGGTGATCTGGATCATCTTGGTAAGACTCCATGAGTTCATTACACAACACTGAACTTCTTTAGAAGCTTGCGCATCATGATGTCCTTCACATCAAGGACAAAAAGGCCCAGCTGGTGTCTCAGTTTTGGTTTTTCTGAAAAGGCAGCGGCTCAGTTCCTCCACAATGAGAGTTTTTTTATGGTTTGGTTGAGTGGTTTTATTTCAGCTCTCCCACCTTGGAGGGGACTAATTGTATTAGCTCAGAGAGAAGTGAAGTATTTCTGACTGAAATGTTAAATTAATAATTTTTGAAGTGGCTGATTAGATTGCTGCCACTTTTTTTGTGTCAGGAAGGTCCTAACACATGATTTGGGAACACTGGATGAGATTGTTTTGGCCATAATCTGGAATCCCTGGCTCTCTTACCAACTGTGCCAGATTTATGACCATATGAAAAACACCTGACTTCCCACCTATTTTAAATTCATACACAATCTCAGTTCACTTTAATTTTTGACTCTATTACACAGTGCTCATGCAAATTCTCCACTTCCAATGAAATAACATTTTTGCGATGAAAACACTCAGAGTTGTCCTGCATTTCTGTTCTCTAAGTTGAATAACTTATTTTATGACAGTAATTCCCTTTAAGCTCTTTTCACTTCCAGTATTGTAAGTAAGGTCCTTTGTGAAGCAGTGAGTCATTAGGTCCAGCTGGCTGAAATGACAAAAATGAAGGACTGTTACAGAAGAGACTGGAAATTATGCTAATTAAATGTACCTTGAGATCCAAAGGGAGCTTGTTGGAAGTGAAGACACTCAGCTTGATTTGAGGCACACTGATTTTCAGATTTTCAAAGTAGTATCGTTTTTGTGCTCCGCCTTGTTCCACAACCTTCTCATGGAGGTTTTCATCATAGGTTTCAACCTCTGCATCCAGACAAAACACAGGAATCAGAGGCAATTAAAGATAAATAAATATGGGGTTAGGAATGCATGCTCTGTTAAGAGTTAACAATCCTCTGCACAAATAAGAAGTATGTGTGACCGCTGGTGTAGCCAGCAAAATTACTCATGCCTTGTGACACGGAGTTGACCTCTGAGGCTCAAGAATTTTTTGTCAGATCTCTCTGCATCTCTAAAAGCTGCTATTTGAGCTTTTAATCTCACTTCTAATTTCTCTTTATCAGCACACAGAAACAAGGAGATAACACATGACTATGCAATTTTCCTACTGTGCAGTCATGCTCTTACAGAGTGTTTTCCTCCCTCTGCTTTCTCTACAATTCCTTACACATTTAACTAGCAATATAATGTACAAAGCAAACTTCCAAAAATTCACTACACAATGGACAGCATGCCTACATGGAAGACATCCAATAAATCAATTTACATGGAGAGTAACTCAAATTGGGTTGACAGCAACAGGCTCAAGTTATTTGTAAGAGCACCTGGGTGGTGTGAGGAAGCAGGGCAAAAACAAAAGATGATCACATCTTATGAACAACGAAACATGCTAACTGTAAATGAGAATATTATTTTTGTCTGAATCTAGGATGACATCAGCAGATAAACTACAAATAATGTACAGTAAGTAAGGGAAAAAAAGAACAAAAGGAACAGGGTAAACCAGAAAAAGGGGAGATTAGTTAAAAGGCTAAGAGCAAAACTCAAAGTTTTCACTTTTTCATCACCAGAGATCTAAGTTTGTAAGTCCTCTGTGAAATGCAGTGCTGTTATTTTTGCAGAGACAATTCAGAGGATAGTGTGGATTAGCAAACCAGAACTCTGGAGCATCATTTGTAGGCTTGGCCCCATCTGAAATCATGCCAAAAATAGTTCTTTTCCTGTGGCAGTTATTATGTAACAGTACACAGGCTACTGCATAATAGAAGTGAATTTTTCAATTGCCACTCCAAAACAAACATTTCAGAAAGTTTCCAAAGCACAGATAAACACTAAAATAGGAGGATTAGAATAGCATGTATGAGATCAGAAGATTGAAAAGGTCTGTCTTGCCTCAGTGAATGAAAGAAAACTCACATTACAATTAAAACCAGGGGTATGGATGCCACAACAAAGGTCAGACAAAATTTTCTTGCAATGAAGCAAGAGGAAGTGCCCAAGGAACAAATTAACACCGATCCCACTTCTAGCCCTGGGTTAAATAAACAAACTAAACAAATCACTAAACAAAGTGGCTTGCTAAATTAATGACACCATTTCTTTTATCCCAGTTCAGATGAACACTGAACTCCTTCCAGAGACAGGCTGTACTTGGGCCATCACCTGAGCTCTGCAACAGGCACAACACCCATGAACAGCTGCACAGGGGCCAGGAGGCATTTCCAGCTCTGCTCAAGAGTGTGCTGGTGTTTTTTACTTATTTGATATGCAAAGATCATAATACTTGTGTACACTGGAAAACTGGGCTGTGCAATTTTATACCACACCTGATTCCGACTGGTGGTAGCCAAAGAAACTCAATAGCTTCAGAAGCAGCTTCTCCTCAATTTGAACTGTGAACCTTCGGGCAGTGATCATCAGATGCTACACAGATAAACAAGTCTCAGTTTACAGCATCAACACCAGAAATATAATCCATGTCAGCTATTTAAAAGGACAACATGTTCTATTTCAATGGAATATTTTCACTTCCATGGATTTGTAGCAAGACTCCCACCTTCAAAATGTCTTTGGTAGCTTTCTTCACTTCAAGCTATCTACAACTAGTGATGATGATTTCAGTTTTGTGGAAGGCATTGTGCTTTATTACCTAATCCTAACACTTCAGAATCTTAGCTGCATTTCCAACGCTAAAATCAGCTGCTTTTCAAAACAGAGTCAAAATACATGTGTGAAGATTCCAAGTGAGAAAGTAAATCTTGACAACCAACTCAGTTTTGCCCTCACAGTACATACCACAGTTGGTGGATAAATTTACAGCCAACATTTCCAAACGGCTGCAGTGCACAGAACTGGGTTTATGCAGCAAGGTAACAGTTTATCACAGAGAATTTATAACCTTGTACTCAACTCCTGAAGAGCAAAGCAGAGATATTCTGGTTCACTGCACTACAGTTCTCAGGAGAGAATAAGTGCCTTGGACAGTGAGGTCACAGACATGAACAGTCAGGGGTCTGGCCTGATTTGTCACATTTTTAAACATACTTATTGTCCTGTTCATCACTGTGCTTTAGCTTTAAACACTATGAACACGAGAAAGCAGACACTGTGTCCTTCAAGCTTCAGAATTGATTCAACAAAGTGCATTTCACAAACCACCAAATTCAGATGACAAGTAAAAATTAAGAACAGGAAGGGTCATTTAAGCAAAGTAATATCTATGTTACACAAACAAAACACTGTGGTTTACCTTGTATATATCAGTCAGTGCATTTTTGCTGGGAAATTTCATGGCATTGACTTGCACAGCAGGTCCAAGGTCCAGGGGCTCATTCTCACTCATCCTGGGTGTCAGAAAGAGCACAAAAGGCCGTGTGGTGCCAATAAGCTGGTTGTCCACCTAAATAATGGACAGAAAACAGAACTGAAACTTCAGTGGTATTTAAAAATTAAAAGCTCAGTCACAGCTATAAATATATTTCAAACCTACTATACTCAAAAAAACTGAAGAAGACCCATGAATAAATGAATTTCAAAATGGCAAATACCTCTATATCTTGCACACTGAGCTCTAGCACCTGACTGGTTGAGAGCTGAGTGTAGTGGACATAAATTCTGGTGAGGCTTGCAAACACAAGCTCTTCAGGGACTTTGTTGACCAAAGACAATCCTATTCCACCTTCCAGTTTCACAAGCACCTGAGAAAAGAAGGGGAAAAAACCCACCACTAATAAACCAACGCTGAAAAAACCTGTGATATCAAACACACATTTCTGCAAAGAAATTATTTTTTTAGGATCATCTCCAGAGAAACTGAGTGGCTCACTGACAATTAGTCTTAGAATCAAGAGGGTTAAGATATATTAACCAAAATTCTCAGAAAAAGAAGTTGTAGCAGGAAAATCTAAAGTTCATAACACAAGGTTATCATCAGGAGAGGTTACTGACAGTCATTCCCCTCCTGAAATCTAGAAAGGAAAATTAAAAGAAAAAAGCCAAGTACTGGTTGTCATATCTTACTTCCAATTCCTGCTCTGTATCTGGATTTTTGAACTTGCGCAGATCTTGTTCTGTCACTGGGAGTTCTTCTGCTTCACTGAATGAACGATCATTTCTACGTTGGTTAAAATCAGTTATCTGAAAAACAAATATTATAATGATCCCTTTCCTATATAGAAATAACAGCTATGTTGTCCTACCTTAGCAAATTATCTTTTTTTAAAATTAAGGATAAGGAAAACTTTAGTAGTAACTATTTCTGGCTTATGATATTCCCAACCCCTTCATGTCATTATAAAGGCAGTTTTTCCTAAGATGTAATACAGAAAAATAGTATTTCCAGTAAAAGCAAAGAATGGAACTAGGTTCCAGTTAATGAAGGACTGCCACCTGCAGAACTCTCGTTGGCCCATCTCGGATGACTTTCACAGCCAGCACTCCTGAGCCAGGCCTCATCTTCTGGTTTGTGAACTGCTGCTCAGGTGGAACTGGCCCCAACAGTTCAAGTGAGTTATCAGGACCTAGAACAACTTCAGCTCCATCATGAAGACCCTGTATTCCTCCCTTTGCCTGGAGAAAGAAAAAAGAGTAAGGAAAGAAAGTTAAGTAATTAAGTGATAGGTAAATACTTCAGATGACTATTTACATATGTTAATTTAAAACTGTGCTTTACTTTCCTCATTTGTCAGAACTAAAAGAAGAGCATTTCAGCAGCATTTTACTTGCTATTACTGAAGTTTCTATTAACTCATGTTTAATCAGTTGGCAGATAAACAAAACAGCCAGGATTGATAATCAGGTGGGTAATTGATAATTAAGTGGGAATTAAGTATTCCCATTGCATGTTTTAAACTGAAGCTATCACATCATCAAGGGACATTGGAAAGTCTTTCCTGAAAAGTTTTCTAAAATAATAGGAAGCTTTTTAAAAGATGAACACTGGACCTGTAGATGAGAATGTAAATCCTTACTGAGCCAACACAAAGACAGCAATACAGAGCTTTTTTGGTTGCTTCAAGTAGTAACTAAATAACTGCAGTAATTTAATCACAAAATTGTCAATGCAATATCACAGTACTAACTAAAATACTTTTCTCATTTCTAATTAATAGTGCAATTACTTGAAATTAGTAAGAACATTCAAACATAAACTTAAAACACAAGCTGCTTGCACAAGTTTGCCTTGCTCTGTGTTCTGAACTTGCCTCAAAGCTTTCAGCTCACTTCAATACTAAACCCAAATGACTCTGTCATCTACACCAGCAACAAACAAAACAGGATCAACATGTCAGCAGCACTGACCTGGACAACAAGGCCATGGATGCCACAGGTCAGCTTCCCATCCCGAAAGCTCCAGGTCTGGGTTGTGCTGCGCCGCTGGTCCGGCCGCCTCAGCATCAGGGGCTCGTACCTGCAGGGACCCCAGAGCTCAGAGCATGCACCTCACAACTTTCACTCTGCACTTGTGCTCATGCTGAACATTTATTTGGCCCCCAGCTCATTTTGCTAATCTCTCTTCTGAAGTTCTTTGTCAACAGTCACCGGCTGTAAACTCATTCTTTGTCTCTGGTGGGTGTTTTACCAGGACATGAGAGTGCTGGATGGATCAGCAAACTCTCAGCAGCTCACATTCAGCCAGCAGAGAAAGGCCTTACTTATCACATTCCACAAGAATCTTTATTTCATGCAAAGGGAGTCAAGCAGGGATTCTTAGAGACAAAGGGGAGACAGCTATATTTATAGCTTCAAGGGGGATTCAAACTACAGCCAATAAAAAGTTTACACAAAGGACAGCATCCAATCTAAGTCAAAAGTTCTAAAGGTGAACTGGCCAATTACACAAACTAATTTCTGACCAATTATCTTCTAAGGTGTTAGGAAAGTGACTAAATTCTTAAGGAATTTAGCTTGGCCTTGATATCTAGGAGACTTTATCTATTATAGTAAGTTCCAGGGGCCAGGGGAAGATGGCTTTGAAGGAATTGTATCATCCACAACCTGCTGCAAAGGCATCAGCCATGCTTTTACAAGTACTTCCAAGTCACACAGGTGATCATGAGATTTTTTTTATGAAACTAGATAAAATCCAGCTCTTTCACATGCTTTCAGAACAATGATTTCCACGCTCAGAGGATATGATATGAAGTATGTTTTGAAGGACATTGTTAGAAACCCCCATCAGTGTCCTGAGGATCTGTATTTCAATACCTGTTATCTGTGACAGCTGCCAGGCCTGCAATATCTAAAATCATACTAGAGTCCTCGGAGCGAGGGGAGGCTTTGTGGGGGTTATGAGGAACTGAAGAACCTTCATGGCAAAGCATTCCTGATTCTGTCATCCTCCAGAGCTGGGATCGCTTGCCTGGCTCCTATTACAGAAAAATTCAACACTTAAATACAGTATAGAGCAAGTATTTTTCTTGTCTTTAGCTATCAGAGACTTTGAATTATAATTCCTGACTTGTATATATTTAACTTCACAGCCCTGAATCAGAGTTAGGAAATAGTCTGGATAAAGGTTTCTGATTGAACTCTGATATTCAATGAATACACAACAGCAGCTGGATGCAGATTTGCATTTAAAAGCTGTTTATTAATTCCAGCAATCTTGAAACACTTTTAAGAGCTCCAGAAATAGATTACTTGGCTTACAACGCTCCCAAAAAGGAAGCAAGTCCTACCTTGTAACTTCATGAGAATATCCAACACATTCTGTTGTCTTGGAGGCATTTACAACCTTCCTTTCTACTTTATTCCAATTCCCTTTTCTGTCACCTTTACCCCTATGAAAGTCTTATACAGAAGCACCACCACAATTCAAAATAACCTCCCACTTTGCAGTCTTTCTCTACCCTATAAAAATTAAAACCTTTTTTTAAGTGTTGTCCTATTTTCAGCATTTGATTTTACTTCAGCACACAGCAACAGTACTATTTAAAAAAAAAAAAGTCAAATGTGTCCTGGTACCTTCTTTTTCAGCAAAACTCGTTGAGTCTTTGGAGAAACATCAAGGACAAGCTCTGCATTTGCAGCATCCTTGTTTGAAGTAATTGGTCTTACACTTGGCTCCTGTAACCTGGAACACCATGAAAACAACATCATGTTGGTTCAGAGTAGCAGCTTCTTTTGTAGCATGAACTAGATCTGCACCAAAATTCAAACTGGAAGTTTACACTTCCAATACAGACTGTCAGACTAACATTTATATTGGGGGTTTTTCCCCTCTTGTTGGGAGTTACCAGGGTAATCTGGTAACTTGAGTACATTCTTAAAAGGGCTTTGATTTCTCACTGAAAGTATGAACTTCTCAGGCAAAGCAGATGAATTAAAAGACAGTTTTCTACCTCAAATTGAGGAAAGTAACAAAGCCCTGTATCAATCTCCCAGAGCTGTTTTCAGTAGCATATAAACTAGCGCAAGTTAAAACCTCACAGGCATGTTGTAAATAGGTGTGATTTGTGGTAAATGTCCTTTATACAGCAAAACACATCAAGTCCCCAGAGAGAGACCCCAAACATCCTGACTCTTCTGAGACCACACAGTGGAGCCACAGCAGATGCCACATGCTAAATCCTTCTCACTGTGTGACAGAACAAACAGTGCCAAGGTGCACCTCTAAAGCAAAGGTACTGTGTCTAAATGAGGTAAAATACACAAATTACTGACAGCCCGACAACTTCTGAATTTGGGATTTCTTCTGCTAGCTACAAGATAGACAAAAATTTAACTCCATATGAAAAACTTTTGAATGGTAACCATTAAGAGAATACTTAATTCGATATTAATTAATTAAAGCTTAATGTGAATGTTAAAAATATTCCCATCAAAGATATAAAGAATTACCCTGAGAAAGTATATGTAGCAGCAATATAGATGAAGTTTTCATAGTAAAGCTGTTTGCTGTCTTGGAAGTCATTCATGCAGCAGACAACTTCTGAGGAGCCTGCTCCTTTCACTGTCAGTGTGATGAAGGGAGGCAGGACTGGCTCATCCCATGCATAATCCAGAGAGGTCATGGGCTTCACATCAGTGGACAGCCTGGGCTCCACCACCCCGTGCTGCTTAAACACAACTGGGACCTGCAACAGCCAGGAAGGAGGAGTTTGTTCATACAGGAACACTGTTTACTATCATCTGCTCATTACCAGGAGTTGATGACTGAAACATGTTCAAATCACTTCTTTTCCCCCCACTCAATCATTTCCATATGCATATTCTTCCATTCAGGTCTGAAGTAAAAAGAGTCTTAAAGGGATGAGAAACATCATCTTTGCTTTTATCTGTCATCTGTGGTTCAAAACGCAGGCTCATGGAGCATCTCAAACCCTGCTAATCTAAATTATGAGACTAGAACAGATTAAATACTATCTCTCTCATTGGTAATACTTCTCTTCTTTGTAAGACTTTTTCAGCACTCATGAAAGCCACAGTGTTACCACTATTATTTGAAAATGATGATGTAGCTGGCGTGCTACCAATTTTTCCTAGAACTTCATAAAATTACCATCTTTACAGACAAATACACAGACTTTCATTTTATTTCATTACACAAGTTAGTCAGCTCCCATTTTAACAAATACAATACTAAAAATAGTAAAGGCAAAAATCTGGGGTTTGGTTCTTTCACCTTGGAAAAATTGTCAATGCGGAAAGGTGGCGGTAACTGGTCGGTGTCGCTGAACGCAATCCGGTACGTGGCTCCCTGGAGGGTAATTTCCACTCTTAAGAAGTAACATTTTCCCAGGGTGTCCCTGAACAAGAACAGCACAAGACAGGTAAACTCCTGCAGTGTTAAAAAGCTGCTTCTATCAAAACACAGCAGCTGCAGAAGATTTACAGGTCACAGGTACCTCATGTTAATGTGGAATGAATTGTTCTTGTTGACCTCAAAGCCCCCAGACCAAATGCAGTTTGGGACATCCATCAGCCTCACACACAAGAGCTGATCATAATCATTCCGTGGCCAGTGGAACACCACACTGGAGCCAGGCAGGGTGGAGATGTAGCCATCAGGATTGGATGTTCCCTAGGAACAGGAATTGGTAAACAATTGGTAAATAATCCCAACACTGAGAAATCCACTATTAACCCATACACCTGTAAAATACAAACACAGCCACTCTTCTGGCAGGTGGATGCTGCTATTGGAATAATGAGAAAGATCTTCATAACCAGCCAACAATACTTTCAAGAACAATGCCTGATCTTCTTGGTGAGCAGGTGCTGTGACTAAGCACAGCACTGCACTAAACAGTCACCAGCAGGAAGATTCTTACCCGGCCTCTGGCAAACTCCCGCTGAACAAAGGCCAGCTTGTAGCTTGATTTATTGTCCAACAGGTACCGGGGAGCAAAGGTGACCATGCAGGTGTCCATGTAACGGCCTCTGCCTTTTTTAACATCAATACCTAGTAATGAAAGCAAGGTGAAAATACACCTGTTATTTACAAAAGAAAAATATAGCCATAATGTTTGTCAGAGAACACAAGTTCTTTCTTGAGTTCCTGAGATGAAGTCTTTGTGCCATACCACTGCCCTGCACTGGAGCATTATCTTGAACATTAAATGTTTCCTTATGCCATCTGTTAACCTCTATTTCTCAAATACAACTTAAATACTGAAGATAACTGAAGATAAAAAACCCCAAAACATTTCCCAATCACAAGTATATCAATGCAAGTAATTATTTCACTTTTAAACATGTAAAAAATTCCTTGAAAACCACTGTAGAGTAACTTCCAGACTCCTATTTAATTCAAAACTAAAATCTGCCTGTACTTTGTATTCACCAGGAACACAAAGAATTCAGAAGCTGCACTCCTGCACATCAGCCTAGGCAGGCACCACCAGCCAAAACCCACAGAAGCAGCACATGGCTGAACAGTTACAGTACACAGACACTCAAAATCACCAGAGCAATGTCATGGGATTTAGAATGTACTTGGAATTAACTTAGAGGGGGAATAAAAACACAGAAGCAGACAGAACAATTTGACAACGTTGTTATTAACACTCAGTGATGAAATGCAAAATTAAAAATAACCGAAAACTAATTTTTAAGCTAATAAAATTCAAAACAGACAATCTAAAAATACTTAGAATGCTGTCTTTTGTTTAATGGTTTTGTCTGGAGCCTCAAAAGCCTTTAAGAAGGTGTGTTTGTCTGCAGCTATTGCTCTGTTTCTGGTGTCACTGATATTGTATCTCACAGTTCCACAGGGTTCTCCAGTGCTCCCATCACCACCTACCAATGTTATAGATGAGGCCAGGCCGGTTTCCATGCTGGATCACCTTTAGGGCTCTGACACCACTGCCACCATCCAGGGAGAAACCCTGGCACCAGCCAGGCATCCCTTCAGGATGGATTCCTCTTCCAACCCGCATCGTGCAACTAAGGGCAAGAAGAAAACACAAAGGTTTAGTCATTTAAAGGAAGGATCAGAAAGCAACAGGATGCTGGTCATCAAACACATGCCCAGATAGAAAAAGAACATCTGTGTCTGGATAGAGAAACATTTGAAGCCAGGATAAATCTCTTACTGAGTGACTCATTCTGCATTTCTGCCATAAGCCCTTTCAACACATTGGTAAGGAGTCAATGGCCACGTCCTGTAAAGAGCTTGGCAATTTCCAGACTGATTAATGGTGATAGCATTTGTGTGTCTTTTATCTTTGAAATTAAAAACAAAATTAAAATTTGGAATAAATTGAGACACAACAGAATTGGCCAACCAAGGAGTTTTCAGTAGGAAATGTCTAAGACTCCAATATGCTCAACATAGTATTAAAAAACTTAATCATTTCACAGGTCATCCTAATTCTTTCATCTCTTTAAAGTTCCTCCTGATTGCCCTTCTTACTTACAAGTTTGGCTGTTCTTTATCAGCATAACAGAACAGCAGTGGGCTGAGGCTTCTAGCAAGCTCATGCTCTTCAAACTGACCAGCTGCATCTGTTTTTGCATTATCTTGTCTGAAGATAAGTGGCAAACCTTTAAGTAAACACAGTAGAAATGAGTATTAAACTACACACAACCTTTGTACAAATTAAAATGAGAACAGTAAAAATTTCAAATTAAGGAACCCAAGAGATTTTTGTTGTAGTATTTTAGCCATTACTGTGCATGAATTCTCCTTCTAGTTCTTCGTCTAATCTTGAAACAGCTGTTCACAGCTGCAGGGCCATGCAGACCTGAAAGTGCCAGTGGAAGTTCACAGACTCACTGCAATTCAGATCTGTTGCCTTCTCAAGGCATTTCAGTCTTTGAAAACCATAGATTTTAACAGTGATCTAATCTATATTGATTTATTGAGAGGTACAACAGCTCATGTTTGAAAATCTGTAATATAGCCACCCAATGCATAAATTATGTGCTGTAATCAAACAGTAGCTGCTGGCATAACTAAAAATATAAATTCTTACAACCTTGACTCCTCTTAAGTAGCATTAAAAGAAATCGGTTAGAAAGCAAATCAAAATACTACATGAAATCTTTATTTCCCACTTTATGACTACAACAGCACTTGCCTGTTTTGTTGATTAACCAGTATGGAGCTGAAATGAGAATTTTGAGCGAGCCCTCGGCACGACACACAATGCGAATGGTGAGGTTCAGCAGCCGCTTGCTGACGTCGTACAGGCGCATCCGCACCATGTAGTTCTGTGTCCCTGGAGGAATCAGCAGCTCTTTGCAGATTGGGAAGTTTTCCAGCAATACCCCTATGAAACAAAACAAAGCAGAGCAAAATCAAACATCGCCACATAAGCACAAGTTTTTGATAAGCATTTAAGTTGGTGTTTCACGTAACTTGATCTCTCTAAATATTTCATAGAGCTCACATAAATCTGCCCATGATAGTAAACTCTGACCTCATGAAAAAATGTCTCCATTTAAGTCACAAACAGCAAAACAAGTTCTGCAGGGGACCCTGCTCAGGGCTAATTATTGCTTTAGGTATTACAGATTTACCCAGTGTTAAATAACTCCACTTATACTCTCAACACAAATTATTTCTATCAAAAAGAAAAGAGCATAACCACTCAAAATAATAGGAGATTATTTGATTTATTCCCCTCTTTACCACTGTTCTCTTCAGTTTCCACTCTCAGGAAAACAAGAACTGAACAAGGAACACTCTAAGTGACAGTTGATAGACTTGGAGCAATGATGGCAATACTGTTTGTTTTTTTTTCCATTTCATTATTAAAAATAAGAAGCCCTGCAACCCAATGAAACCATCATTTAAATGTTTTCTATTTCTCCATCCTTCCGTTCTTTACCACAGTTCTTTGCAGAAACAAGTTTGCTGGAGGCACAGGGAGGAGCAGCTCCCTGATCAGGAGCCTTACCAAGCTCGATGTTCTGGGCTGTGTCAGCTGTGTGCAGAGCAGCCTCTTTGCCAGGCTTCAGTGTCCCACTGATGGGCAAACCCTTCACGTAGAACTCCAGCTCACAGGGCAGCAGATTGCAGATTACCACTGTTGGCAGCAGATAAATGGTGTGGCCAGGCTGCCTGAAAATCTGCTTAGCACTGTCAGAGAAGATGTTGGAAGGCATGTAATCTGGGTAATTCTCTTTCTTTATAGCCACACAAAACCTGGGATTGCAAAGAGGTGAGATGTCAATGAATTTGACAGAACAATTAAACCCTGTCTTTCTGTATTGCACTAAGTCCTCAGAGATGCTCTGACTTCAGGATTGGTATGAAAAATGGCATTTAGAGTTGTTCTCCACATACTCATTTTGTAGAATATTATAAGGTATTTTGTATTCATGTCTGACATTAAGACAACATGACTCTTGTGATTTTAATCAGACTAAAGTTAGTTCACTAAAAACTGGTCTATTCAGAGACTTAACAGAAAATAGCTACTAGAGATTACCACCTTTAAAACTAACTTTCATAAACTAGCAAAAGCATGTTCTTAACTGCTATTAAAAAATATTTTTAACCATTAAAGTAAACTAGAATCATGTTCTTAAATGCTGAATGTGTCCTTCTTTCCAGCAGATAGATCCTTGCTCTGACCACTTGGCATTTCAGTTTAGGTGAAAAGCTGAGTTGGTAAACCTTCATTTTAAATCATTTGTTTCTTTTGCTCCCTGTGACACATTCAAAAACAGAGTTTTAGGAAATGAACTATGAAACTGAGCAGTAACTACATAGTGGGCAAAGGTCATTTCCTGATACAATTTCCATAATCCCTATCTTAGGATTTCCTAAATTCAGAGCAACTCTAAATCAATCACATCAAAAAACTACAAAATTCCATTAAGCCCTCACTATGCAGAGACATTTTTGGCCTCATAACTGAGCAGAGGACATTGAGGACAAAGAATGAGTATTTGTGAACCTCTTTTGGAAAACCATCACTATCCTCAGTGAGACGGAGCAGTTAACTTAATGTAAGTTCATATTCTATTCTCTAACAACTTCTTTTTTTTACATTAAATATTCTCAGTGTGCTTTGTATTGTCAGAGGTTTAACAGGCACTGTCAGAGGGGCTTCAAGGAGCCCTGCAGAACGAGAGCAGCTACACTTCACTGCTTTCTCACAATTCCAGAGACCCAATCAAACATCCCACTAAACTGCAGCATCTTTCATCTGTGAGCATTTTCTTTCCTGTTCTTTACTTTCACAGGATTTAATTTATCAGAGCTTACAGAAGAACTGGGCTTTAATTACCTGAAAAACCTGCTGTTTTCAGACTCCATGGAGTGGCACTCCCTCTTGCTGCTGCACACCTCTGCTGCTTTCTGGACATCAGTCCAGTGAATTGGAGCCTTACAGAAGAACACTCCCATTCCTTTGGGCCTGGCTTGCAAACGCCAGGATGTGAGATGTAATGGAATAGCAAAGGAATCTCCTGGCATAACTGCTGGAAGGAGTACAGGCTCTGCAACCAGAGAAGAAAACACACATATCAAAAGGCTCCTTTACTGAAAGCCATAAAATTTTGTAATAGTAAGTCTCAAGTTTTTAAGGCAATACATTTAATTTTAATGTAAATCACTTCCTGCTTTATGCATGTTTCAAAAACCAACCTATTATTTCCAGCTCTATTAAGAATCTGGCAACAGACTAATTTTAGTGTGTAAAACTGAAACAGCCTAAAACTTGCTGCTACTCGAATCCTTTAGTGAAAATGCTTGTTCTCAAAACCTCATTCTTCAAACCTTTGGGGCACATTATCAGTGTACCATTACATTTCTACCCTAAAACTCTGTATGTACCTCAGCACTGAATAAATGCATGCCTACCCTTATAACTTATTTTGTTGGTTATAAAGAGCTTTTCTGCACTTCACATTGGCAAGCCAAGCAGGAGAAAGTCTGTCTGTGGTAAAACCACCAAAACCCTCTAGACTGCTGCTAAAAAGACAACTTTGCTATATACAGAAGTAAGTATCAGTTTTTAAGAGTCTCAGCTTTCCCTGTTTATCTGAACAACAACCAAAAATCCTACTGGGCTCTCTAGTCTCCTGCTGTTTTCTTCTTAACATGACCCATATCCTGTCCAGGGAGGAGTATTTTGGTGTGAAGCATTACAGACAGTGGTGAATCTCTTTGGGGGAGGAAGCTGAACTGGCCACAGAATCCAGGGAGTGCTGGAGGAAGGTGGGTGCCAGGAGTGTGCAGCACTCACTGTCAGGGGCAGAAGGACTGTCCAGGCGCAGCTCCATGGGAGTTTCCAGCCTGTTCCTCACCATCAGGGCAGAGCGCACTGTGATCACCTTGCGCGCGCTCCCCTCCATGGTCACTTCAAACACCACACGAACTGGAGGCAATGAAGAAAACTGGAAGATATTTCAAAGCATTAAAAAGCTCAGGTAACGAGTATATCTAGAAGAGGGACACCTCCATCATGAAGCACTAACTGCTGGAGAAAAAATTGCCAACTGAGTCCAACCACATGCGACTCATAAGGTGCATAAATAGTTTCATAGTGGTTTATAATCCTGTACTTCCTCCTCAAAGCACAGCAAAATTAGGAAAAAGCAATTCCACATACCACTAACTCCATTATCTTTCTCAAAATGATGCAAGTTCAAATAAGAGCAATACAGATCCTAAGAGAAGAAATTTATCCATCATTTTACTATTACATTATTTAATAAACCCTGGAGTTTGAAGCCTAAGCCTCATATAATTACCAGTTATACATCACTCCTGTCTGTCAAAATTGAAAACATAAGGTGGAGCTTTCTTAACATATTCATACTTTTTTCACTCATAGCTGCTCTTCTGCTGTAGAATTTTACCTTTTACATTACACAAAGTCATGGCTACTTTGATCCTGAAAACAACATTCAGTATGTATTTACATGCTAGAATTCATATATTGGAACTTAGGACCCATCTTTCAAACATTTATACTGGTGAAGAATGATAAATATTAATATTTGTTCTTATTAGAAAGTGCATCTTGTTTTCATTCAATTGAAAAGGTTCTGGAAGGATGGAAAAGCCAGTCAATCTGTAGTTTCCCTACTCTTAAGCAGCTCTCAAAAAAATGAAAATATACTCACATAGACTTGTGGATGGATTATATTTGTTCTATTTATTGGGCTTCCAAGCTGGGAGAAAAGTAAACAAGAAGGTTAGAGAAGTTCAACTTTTAAGATACTGCTCTCAGCTTTAACACAGAACTTTACCACAGAAGAAAAAACTTTCATCACTTTGTGTTTCTGATCTTCAGTACAGCTTGGAATTATGTCAAAGCTAGATTAGCAAAGCCTGTTTGTAATACTGCTTTGCAAAGAAATAAAGCTTAAGGAGGGTGTGTTGAAAAGAAAAATTCTACATGAGATGTTGCTGAACAGCAGTTCTCACTAATTTATCATAATCTCATAATTTGCATCCTTTTCCTTCAATATTCAAATTAAAGAGAGATGATCCTGTTTATGCTTCAATATTAAAACATCAGAAAATTCAAATAAGAGGCTACAGGCTCTTGTCAGCAGTATCAAATCCAATTTAATTCTGTTTTATATCAAAAAGATCTCAACCTCCTATTTGTCTAGTAGCTAGTCTCAAAACTTGGTTAGTCTTGAAATCCACTGAAGACCATTTTTATCACTGAGCCTCCACCAAATGCCAGCCTGCTGATTATTACAACTGCATTTTCCCATCATGACAAGTATATTTTGTCTACAGAGCCACATGCTTCAAAAACAATCCCTAGGCTTACAGGAAATTGCCAGTGTTGTTTATTTTAAGCAAATTAAGTACATGAAAAGCATTCCTGCAATAAAAGAAATGAAAGTAGCTGCTGAAATGCTGGGCTGATTTAAAGCTCAGTCTCCACTGGTGCAGGGGCTGTCACTAATACGTTTGTTCTGTCACTGGAAGCTTTGCCTGCCAAGCACACATGAACTGCTGACTGCTCTGGCTGTGCTTTGGTTACACAGTCAGGAACCCAAGCTCTCCCAGTCCAGGCTAACTGGAAAGGGGACAATCTCATACAGCAGATGCTGATCAGTACCTTGCAGACACCATTACTACTAATTTACACATCCTTTTAAAACATCCAAAATGAGAACTTACAGTTTGAGAGGAGGGGTTCTTATCTGGTGCAGCATATCGGAAAAATGTTCCAACTTTGTCTACAGACACTGGACTCACTTCCTCCCAGCCATTTACTCTCACTTGCAACTGATGAATCCTTAGGTCGTGTGTGTGCCTACCAGGGCAGATCAGGTTCAATTACTATTAAGCATTATTACACAGGCTAAATACCAAACAGTTCAAACCACAAACATCCTCTGGATTCTGTTAAGAAGCATTACTCAGGTTTTACCATTTCATGGAAATGGACCTGATATTATGTCTAATTACTTCAGCTTTCCTAAAGAACACACAGACACATAACTACATTTCAAAAATAAAAGTGTGCTACATATTTGTTAACAACCTCTATTTCTTACCTCTGATAACAACCAACAGTCCTTTAAAATACAGAACAATGATTTGTAACTGAGGCCCCCAAGTCCTTCTAAAAACTTAAAATGATCAAACTCACATACAGGAATAGCTGCCAGCAACAGCAATAGCTGCTGCTTTACCAGAGAAATGATCATTTCACTCTGTACGAGAGTATTAAAAACAGAAACTAAACATTAACAGTAGATTTTAAAGAAATTAATTATTACTATAACACCTGCCAGTGCCCTCACAAGTGTGAACCTGTGTGTTCCATATAGGAGACTGTCAGAACATCTCATGGCCTGGTCCCTTCACCTGTGTCTGAGTTTCCCTCTGGTTTCAAACTCAAACGGAACCTCTTCCCCAGTGATAACCTCTTTCCATTCACTGACATTATGGGCATCACCCAGCAATGTCCCGTTTTCCTCAGGAACAACACCTGGACTCCCACTGTGAGACAGAGCAGCCCTGTGAAGAGAATCACAGCATTTTACAAAATGGTTATTTCAAGTTACAAGTGCTTTTTAGTCTGACTCAGTCCTGCAGTGAACACATTCACACCAAGCATTCTGCTAGGTCTCTTGAAAATAAATATTTCTTGTTTAATAATAAAACTATCTGTGTGTCAAAGAAGAAGCTCTTAATTGAGTAAAACTACATGTCTCTGCAAAACACAAGTACAGAAAACAAGAGGGTTTGACTGGCATGGAAGAGCAGCCAGACAAGTACGTGTGAGGTGATCCCAAGAGCTCCTTACCGGGTTGGGGTCGTAGTCAGGGTGGCAAACCACAGAGTGCAGCCAGTGTGATTTCTCAGAGCAAAGGGGACAAAGGGCTGCCTGCGCTTTGGGGTCTTCATTTCAGCTACAAAACAGAACACACACAGGTCTGAATGTGGTTAATGTGGCATCAGATACACACAGCCTGCATCGACTAAAGAAAAACAAAGAAACAGGACATCAGATTACACACAAAGTTGTTAAAATTAGTAACTATTACAGAAATGGTACAAAATAAACAGATATTCTCCCCCTACATCAACCCCACTTGGAACTGAGCTTAACATACATGTTCTTTTGTTTCTTTATATCAAGTCTTATAAAACACTTCAGTTACACCTCATATGTAGAAAAATCTAACTAAAAACCCAAGCATAATCAGAAACCTTCTATGTATACCCAAATGTTCATGAAATACTAAACACACATTCACTTATAATTAAGTTTTATGCCATATTTCATGTGACAAATACAGGGTTAGCCAGTATCCCCTTTAAAGGGACTTTTATTCTCAAAGTCTGAACAAGGAGAAATCTTTTCCTATTCAGGAAAAAGCTTACTGAAATATGGAAAATAATTTGAGAGCAACCAAAGTCAATCTGATTTTGTTACACTGCTGGGACAGCAAAACTCCAGAAGAATATTCCTCCTCTCATGTTTGACTTTTTTCCAAGCACAAATTTCTAACAGGCACACAAGTGTTACTCTCATCTTCCATACAGCAGTGCATAAAATCTGTGAAAATACTTACTGAGTTTGGACAGTAAATTACTGCCAAAGTCCAGTAATTTACTTAGAAAGGAAGATAAATGGCTGCTACCTCAACACACACATCTTTGGTAGGAGAGAAGTGGAAAGGAGGCACACACAATAAATCAGCTGCTTAGAGAAAAGGGAAGACAGAAATCTCTGATGTGAAGTCACTCCAAAAGGTTTCCAGAGGCAAGCAGGGGTGATGTGGGGAGGGCAGGAAAGTTTTTGAAGGAGTTACTGATCATGACAGACGAGTTTCTGCCAGATCAACAAATCCCCATGTACCCTCACATTGTCCATGGAGATTTAAATCTCATCTAAAGCTTACAGAGAAAGTTATTTCCAGTTAAACAGCAAGAAGATTAAATCCTTGAAAAATCAAAATTCTGATTTTTGCCAAAAGCAAATAAATGTTTTTAGTGTTGAGTTTCACTTTATATAATTTTTTGGCTAGCTCAGGTTCTACAAAATTAGAACAGAAGCCAAATGAATTTTTACTCTGGTGTTTAATCTATTGCCAATTTATCTTTGGAGACCTCTAAAAAATAATTTTTGGGACTATGGCCTTATTTTCAAAAGAAATGCAAAAGTTGCATTTGAGACTACTGCCAGAAAAAAAAATACTATCATTACCAGCAGGATTTTTCATAATTAATTTAGTAATTTAGCTGCAACACCTACTAAAAGCCAAGCAGTTAATATTAGATGTTTTGCTGCCTGTTTGATTTTTTGGGGAAAAAAAACAAACAGAAAAAATATTTCAGAAAAATTAATTTTCCATTTTGTTGTTTTTTAAAACTCAGAGAAAATATTTCTAATGGCACTCAAACAGGAAACAGATGTAGATTTCTAGAAAGTTTTCTGTCCTCCCATCCATTAACTTCTCTACAGAGTTATATATTTATGAAATGTGCTGTTTGTCTTCTGCTGGTTTTGCCCAAAACCTGTCCTGTCAAACAGAACCCAAGCAAATTAACAAATTATTTATTAGGAATGCATTACTTCCTAAGGCTTACTGAAAACAGCCTGTTCTTCTGAAGGTATCTGAAAGTTTTCTATACCTAAATATGCTAACTTAGGCATAAGTATGTATATTGAACATCTGGTGGATATTTTTAGAAAATAAATTAAATATTGTGATATTATTACACTATTTTTAACACCATTGTACTGTCCCTCTAGAAGAGGGACACTGAATAGTCAACAATTCACATAACCTTCCTCACAAAGGGAATTTTCCTATGTGGGGTTATTTCTCCATTCTTTCCAGAGAATGACAGGATGAAATTCTAAATTTAGCAGACTAAAAGAAAAGTCGCTGTTACATTATTTTTCTTGAGGGTTTTTTGGGTTTTGATTATTTTTAAATACAAAAATCCACCAGCAGGTTCTACATCCAGCACAGTATTTATTGTGCAAGAGCCTTCCAAAGCAGAAAACCCTGTGGTGTCTGTGTGTGTACAGTACCTCTAGCATAGATCTGATGCTCTAGGTTAGTCAAACTGGCTGTACTCCTAGTTCTAAGGTAGACAAGAGGGAGGCCTGGCAGACAGGAAAGACAAAGTTAGCAGGTAAGAAAATGCACAAATACAGGTAAATCTTCCCCTGCATGCATAAGGGAAGATCCACATCATGCAATTACAAATCTCTACCCCTTGGCTTACGCTAAACTGCCATTTGAATTGATAGAATTTCTTCCAGAAGGAACTCTGGCAGAAAATAAGCTGAAAAGATCTGCCACATATTGAGAGCTATTACTCAGATGATTATTTCAGCAAGAGAACAGTATTTTTTTCCAGAAACTCAATTATTTAGGTCTTTGGGATACAGAAAGAAAAAGATCCTCTCTGAACTGCACACAGTCTAAACTAAACACTGATTTAATCCTTGACATAAGTGGCAGACAGAAAGGAAGCAGAACTAGCAGTTAGTGCAAAGCTCTTTCTCAAAGCTAAGCAGCCAGAAAGCTTTTTGTTTTAAAAGAATTGACCATAATTGAACAGAAAACAGAAAACAGCTTTTTTGTCCTTTTTTTTTTCTTTTTTTGCCAAACATCTCTAACAAATCACTGCATTCTGTGAAGCCAAAATACTTATGTTTGGAATACATTAGACAGATGACCATGTGTGTCAGGACTGTTTCAAATAAAGTGTGATTAATGACCAACATACTCTGCCCAAAACATGGGGGATCCACTGAAGAACCCATCCAGTCTTCTGAGCTGATTACATTCACTTCTTTGTCCTGTTTACAGTAATCTTCCATCCAGGACTGCTTGGTACATGTGTATTGCTCTAGAGGAATGTAAGCACAGACAGTCAATGTCTCCAAGGTGGCAAACAAAGTCATTGAAAAGTGTGTTAAATTCATCACACTCAAGTTACTCCACTTTAACAGCAGAAGTTTCACTTGACTGCTTTTTCTGTGAGTCACTTACATAAGTTGAAGACAAACAACAGCTCATAAAATCACAGCAGTGTCTTAAAAAAATATATATCCCTCAGATTTTATTTTTTAAAAAAACTTTCAGTGGAATTTCATGCTCTTAAGACACTCCCATGTCAATCTAAGAGCTCTCCCTGCCGAGGTAATTAACCATAAATATTTTCACGTTGGGAGTACTTCCTAGGGGTTTTGGGGTTTGCTTCTTTTTAAGAGGCACATGCACATTCCTGCATAAATATCAAGATAGCAATTGAGTCCTCTGGAACAATATTAATCACAAACCAACCTCAGTACTTATTATCACTCTTTTAAAAAGCATAATCTTAGGAATCATTGATTTGCTTCTCCTCCTGCCACCTTGGCTGTCACTCTTTCTGGGTTCTCACTGGGGGAGAAAGGACAAAGGCAAGTTTTTTTCTTCCATCTACAAGCTCAGCTGTTGGCTTTTTTTTAATTGTGCCCACCAAATATTTCTAAATGAGCAACAATATTCCTGGGAAAGGTACACAATTAGAGCTTCACAATGCAGAAGCTCACGTGCATTGGAGTTAATGATGAATAAAATATTTCGATTTCCAGAGGTGGGAATTGACAGCTCAAGTGCTCAGAGACCAAAGAACTGAAATGAGTAGCTCTCCACTGCACCTCTCAATGTACTGGAAAATGATAAGCTGATCAAAACATTTTTAAGCCCTGTGACGTACAGAAAGCTTCAGATGAAAGCCTGTTTCTGATTAAAAATAAATTTCAATTACATACAAATTTAATAGAATTCATATGACCAAATAAAAAATTCCTACTAACCTCTAACATATGCAGCTCATGTCATTACACTTCCACAACATCTGAGAGAACATGGACTGCCTAAACTCACACCTGGTACAGCATGGAGGGACTTGGGCCAGTCCTGCTCCCTCCAGCAGCACTTTGATCAGAGATGTGTGTCATTTCCAGTAGTGAAAAGCAGCCAGAGTGCTGCTCCCAGGGGATATTCCCACATACCTAGGAGCACAGAGGTGATGTTTATATCCAGGCGGGGTCTGGCGCTCACTTCCAGCTTCAGGCGGGACGGGTGCAGGCGGCTCGAGGCTTGCTGCTGCCAGGACACTGAGCATGGCCAGGGCTCAATGAAGGGCTCCCAACCTGAGAAAAACACAAACCATCACCTCTGCCACACACATGGGAGGCCACTCTGGAATGCTGTTTACATATTTAATAAAGAAACTTTCATAATTAGTGTCTTGGGTCGCAGTGCAGGATGCGATCAGGGCTGTCTATTCTTATCAATGTCTGTTGAGGGTGGGGCAGTGATCCTGATCTCCATGGGAGATATTCTGCTAATGGGCCATCCGTTGAAACCAGCTAGGGCAGTGTTCTTTATTTCCAAAGGGGACATCTCCTGTTAATGGCCATATTTTATAAACCAGCTGGGGCAGTGTTCTTTATCTTTTCACAACCCATCCTTCCTGCAGGGAGTTCTCTTCTGCTCATGGCCATTGAGTCCCACTGTGGCACTGATAAAATTACTGCATCCCATGGGGAGATGCTCCAGCCAGGGGGAAGAGCCCAACATTTCTTACCAAGATAAAAACAGAATTTAGGACATTAAGGTAGCCCCTTTCACCACTGGACTCCAGAGGGAAACTGCCCCTTGTCCAGGAGCACTGCTCCAACTGAAGCACATCTGTCACTGCAGGAGGATGCAGCCACCATGGAATGGCACTGCTGCCAACACCCTGACTGACTGACGGCTGTCAGCTTGGATTCTGACTCTTGTCAGTGTTTGGGGTTTGTTTCTTTGTAGTACTGTATTTCTATTTTAATTTTCCTAGTGAAGAACTCTTACTCCTAATTCCCATATCTTTGCCTGAGAGCCCCTTCATTTCAAAATTACAATAATTTGGAGGGAAGAGGTTTATATTCTCCATTTCAAAGAGAGGGTCCTGCCTTTCTTAGCAGACACCTGTCCTCCAAACCAGTACAATTAGATCCTTTATTTTTAATCCGTATTCAAGATGAAGTTGCAAGCCTATGGATTGAATTTAATACCTAATACAAATTTGGTCCAGCTCCTCCATGTATGTAAGGCCTTGCAGAAATATCTTAGTTCCAATTAAAGTACTAGAAGGCCATTACAGTTCTATATTTAAGCTACCTGGAATTAAGCCCTCTCAAATAGCTTTGACAATGATTTTCACACAATTATAAGTTGACTATTACTCAGTATCTCAAAAGATAAAGATCTAGAAGCTATTAAAAAAATCTACATATTTTTAGAAATAAAAACAAAAAAAAATTACCTTGTTATTGACAGATAATTCCTGAGTGCTTGTCACCAGTAATGTAACAGAGAATTTAGTTTCTAAGTTAAAAAAACCCACACAACTAGATTGCTTCTTTCGCCAGTATCTGGCCTGCACTGAGGCCTAATTTGCTTTTTTGTATCAAAAACATAAATAGTGATGGTCTTCTTAGTTAATCCTTTGTCTTCAGCCTAATCACCTGCCCTCACATGCTTTTGCTTCCTGAAATACATATTAAACTGAATGTACCAAACAATTAAAGAGAAGAGAGAAGTGAATGTAGAGACAGCTTGTTACAAAATTGTTATTTTGATGGATAACTTTTTGTGCAATTTCATTTGAAAACTTGAGTGTCACTTTCATATCAGCAAAATCTCCACTTTCCAGCTGATCTCAAATCAGGATATCTTGTCCAGGATCACACTGTCTCACACACACAGTCCCAAAAGTCAACCTTTCCCTATTCCCTGAGAGGCATTTCACAGTGGGTGAACTTCAGGCTCCTGCAGTAGGAAAAGCTGTTTCCTAAACTTCAATAACAAAACAACCCCTAAGTATTTTACCTGAGAGCTCACGGTTGTAATAATCTCCAGAGAGGGTAAAATGAGCATAGCCTTCAGGGTTGGTTCTCAAATGCTGGAGAAAATTCAAACCTGTGGGGAAAAAAAAAAGAAATTTAAACTAATGCCAAACAATCAAGCTTCCTGATTTGTGAACTGTCAAGTAAGCAATGGATGGGTTTGTCTTGTCTTTTAAACTGAAAGGGTACAAAAAGCCTATCATAATATTCTTCAGATAACACTTGCAGACAGCCACACCTTGCAGTACAGAGCCTCCCTAGGACTCTGCTCAGGACAGATTGCATTTGTTACATGATGTAAAAAGGGGAAACCAGAATCTTAACCCTGCCAAGACTATAATCTTCTTAAAATCAAAACTGAAAGCAAACAGAAATACAGAAAAATGAACCCCCTGTATCCCACAAAACCACCACCAAGACACTCAGCTGGAATTTGACAAGTCCTGACAAACAAGAGCAGGATGCTGAGCACTCCCAGAACTGACAATCATCTTCTGCCAAGGCAGAGCCAGGAACTCACGTGAAAAGGTCAGTTCTGCCAGGGGAACATCACAGTCCATGCAGTCATCTATAAAGCAGATGCAGACACTTTCTGCCTTGATTTGCACTCCAGAGATGAACTGGAAAGGCACAATCCCCTGGCTATCTCGACCAGAAGAGGTCTGGGAGACTGATTTCAGAGGTTCAGCATTCTTAAACAACCAACTTGCTGCTTTTTTCAAGTCACCTTAGATAAAAGGAAACCAATCAGTCATCACCTATTTTCTCAAAGACATGTACTTAGTGAAAATGATATAGAAGGAAACTAATTCCTCTCAAGAAAATATTCTCAGTATTACCTTGAATATGCTCGATTTTGTAACATAAATATGAGATTATAAAGACATTGGTATATCCCAAAAGTAAGAAATGTGTTTTTAAATTTCACAAATGCAATAAAAATCTGTAACATTATGCTGCCTATAGATAAGGTGGGATGCATGATAATGCTAAAAGAAAAAAGAATCACTTGTGCTAGAGCTTTGTCTTCATGTACTGCATGTAGAACTAGAGAAACATGATTTTAAAAGGGAGAGATGAAAACACATGCTCTCAAGAAGAAGAGATGTGTAACAGCAAGAAACTGGTGAACCAAAATTAATTACCAACCTGAACACAACTAAAACTCACAAACAAAAATACACTCAAGCACCCCACACATAACATCCCAAAGAGCAGAAAAAAAATCCTTGGGAGGTGGATTTGACACAGTAACAGAACAGGAATGTTTAAGACTACAGGCCAGCACAGAGCCAAAGATGCTCTAAAGAAGGAAACAGTGCCCTCATCACCTGAGAGTCTAAAGGCTTTACTTAATTGCAATTAAGGTAATGTGAACAGTGTGCAAACCCCTGCTAAGAATATCTGATGTTACCTTGGCAGACCAGAAGAGCTTTACGACAATCTTCCATACTGAATCCCAGCTCCTGCAGGCGAGCCAGCTGCATTTCTGTAATTCAGTTAACCAAACATGAATCCCTGACAGTTAGCTACTTGTCTGCATTTCTAAGATCAAGATACATCTGTATGGAAAATGGGGGGTTGTTTGTTTAAGATTGCAGCTGTAGAAAAAGCACACAATTCAGCCCTGTTTTTATGGTTTTTATAGCATCATCAAGACAATTACTAGGTTCTAACCAACAGAGGGTCTTACACCACGAAGACACAAACATCTTTAGTGTAAAGCATATGGTTGGCTTCACCTTGTAGAAACCTCCTTTAGATATAAAAAAATGGCTTCATTTCAACAGTGAAAAACATACCAAGAACAGGATCCAGCACACGTTTGGATCCATCTCTGGTTTCATGTGCCAAGGAGCTCTCATTCCCCAGTGCTGCACTGGAGGGATCAGCAGCACTCCCAGCACTCGAGGCAGCTGAGTCAGGCAAAGCTGCACTTGTCTGCTGGGGAATTGACTTTGCAATTGCCAAAAAGAGTTGAACATCATTGTAGGACAGTCTGATATCCAGTGCTTGCAGCTGAATCTAAATGATAAATCAGAATATAAGATACACTTGCATTTTCTGCACATTTTTCTTAAGTACTTCAGATATTAATAAAGCTTTTCCCAAAAGAAGACAAAATTTAGTGTTACAGTCTGATCATCATGCTGTTTTAAAGATCCAATAATAAAATTATCGAATTTTTTATTATTTACCAACAACCAAAAGCATCACATCTCAGGGAAAAGAAGTTTTAATTTGATATAATGGTAAAAAAAGTCTTTAAATACAATTCCCCTCTAATAACTGTCCTAACAATTAGAAACAGAAAATATAGAAAAAAATCTTTTTCTTTCAGGTATTAGCAACTATCTAACACCATCAGCCCATTTCTTTCCCCCACTATTAATTTGTGTCACATATCCCATAAACCACTCTTTCATTACCACTAAGAGCATTTTCTGCATGCTTCTTTCTTTTCCATTTCAGGAAAAAATTACCTTACTCTCTTCTCATGCATTTGAGAGTCCTCTATTGAATCCTTGGACACAAAAATAACTCTGCTAGTATTCTCTACTGCATATAATTTTATTCAGGCCTTTAATATTACCTCTAGAATAGGAGGAAAATCTTCACTATTGAAAGCATCCAGCAGTCCTGAACCTCTTGGGTAAGAAGAATTCCCAATAAGCTCCATATGAATCTGTACTGGATCAATAATTGACAGTGCAGTCTCTTGCTCATTTCCTAACCGGCATGAAAACACCTAAAAAATGCAAATAATTTGTAAAAATTATGAACTGAGACAACAGGCCTGGCAAGAATTAGCAGTATTTTGAGTCTACAGTCAAGTCTTGCAATGTTTCAACAGAACAAATTGAAAATGAGAGCTGTAAAATGAGAGCATTTGATAAGAAATCATAAGCTTCAAAAAGCATCTGTGGACTATTCCTTTTGTATATATATTTATTAGTAGAGTATCTTCACAAAACTCCTCTGATGTTAGATGTTATACAGAAGCAAATTTATTTTTCTTACCTCAATGTCAGACAAACTGCCAGAGAAAGGACGATCTAACAACTTGGGTTTATAAGTGAGAACAGTTGTTCCCTTCAGAATAATTGCATTGGTATCAAAGCAGGACATGTCTTCAACAACCACAAATTCAGTTCCTTAACCAAAAAAAAAAGGACAAATAACTACCAGGGCAGTTGGTAATAAAAGGTATTTAAGCATTTGCAGCAGTTTTCCTGATTTCCTTTAATGGTTTTACACCAGCACACGGCTTTTAATGAGAAAAACTGCTAAATAAGCACCAGAGCAGAGCAGATTTACCTGTCACATTAATCTTGACTTCCAGCTGCTTCTCTGCTGTCACAGGGAGTGAGGAACGTTTGGTGACTACACCACTCTTCACAGCTTTGGGAACAACAGCTGTGTCACTGATGCAGGGTCGCTGCCGGGACGAGTGGGGATTCTCCCTCTTCTTGGTGTCTCCAGGAGTGGATAAAAAGTCATGAACCAGCAACAACCAGTCAAATATCAGGAACACACGAAGATTGTTCAGAACAACTGTGAAACTGGAGGAATCCTTAGTCGACCTTTTAGGAAGAGAGAAGCACACAGGTGAATTTTCCAACCTGCAGATATTTAAAATCACGCTGAAAACGATCAGGATCTAGAAAGAATTATATGGCATTTTATAGGGATACACTTAGTTTACAGAGTCAGGCCTTTAAAATATATATATATATACATACACATATATATATACTTCAACAGACTGAAATCCAACAATTTGCTATACCCACAGAACCCCAACAGATCTTAACTATACAAATTCTAAGCCATAATGATACAAGAGATGAATTGAAAAACTACTTGACAAGAAATTTATAAAAGCTCCTTAAACACATATTATCAATATTAATTTTCAAAATCTGAAATTTTAAAACCTTTTTTTATTATCGTTTTATGGCTGTGGGGTGTCAAACCTAACATTCTGCATGTGAAACTCAGAGCTGGCTCTAAGATAAGAGGTACAACATGAATTTCCTCTCACACCCTGACAGCATTTTGCAGCAGGAAGCTGCTTTGTCATTCAGAAAAAATGTCAGCTTGCCTGAGCTCCCAGCATCCCATCCTGAAGATCTGGCTAGGACAGATAAAGTGTTTGGCTTCGTGATCTGAAATACCAGTTACATTTGATCATGCTAACTGGAAAATCATCTAAGTGCTTAAATACCGAAACCATTCTCAATGCAGCACACTGTGAGCTATAAAATCTCCAAAGAACTGTGATGCCTTAGTGGGGAGCAGGCTCTGCCTGTGCTGCTTCCAACAGCAAAGCCCATAACCCTCCCTGGCTCTCCAGGATATTTCAAGAGGCACCAGCCAGTAGAACACTATCACTGAGCTCTGCCAGCCCTCACATCTACTGCCAAGGATGCTCTCACCACTAAAAACAGACCACATGCTGCTGTGGCTGAAATTGAAAATTACAACAGTTAGGAAGAAGATTCCTGAAACTCTCACATAAACCAGATTAAGCTGTACTGTGCAAACTCACTAGCTGTGTCTAATCTGGCCGCCTACTGACTCAACAGTTCTGTGAAAACCATCTGGGGTTTTTTTAGAGGGTATTTTTTACTAAATCCCATTTTAGTTTTATTTAAATTGAAATGCTGATTTCTTTCTGAACGCATTTTTTAGGTACCTAAAATCAAATCTTAAAAAAAAAAAAAATCTCAATTAACAAGTTTCTTTAGTTGGTTTTTATTAACATATGCCTCCAAAATCTGCTACTGGACTAAAATAATCCACGTTTTTTTTTCTTTTATATTACTTCTGCAATTGTTTCAGAAGGCATCATGCTTATATGAGAGTGAGAAAGCTGAGCTTGGTCAGCAAATCTGACCAGAAGTGAAAGCAACAACTCCAGTCATCTCACTTTGGTAGTTAAAATTCCTCAAAAAAACCACCATGGTGATACAGTATACTTCATATATACTATACTTCATATTTCCAATTTCAATACTGAATTAGATTAAAAACAAGTAAGAAAAAACAAACAGGGTAGGACAGAACATAGAAGAGAATACAGAGACTGTTTTTGAAAAAGGCATTTCTGTCTGCATTTGCTCTCAGAAAACCACGTGTGACACCTGCTGGGAAACAGCTTTTGTGCATCTTACATTAAAAATTCTAAAACTGGCTTTATGCACACATACAAGTGATAGGCCAGACTTAACAAGCTTTAAGCACTACTTATTTTAATAGGTCAAACCTTCATCTGATCCATTACACATTCAAACCTAAATTTCATTGCAACAAAAGAAAAGGAAAAAAAATACACCAACCTCCAGGGAATTAACAACTGCAGATTTCAATCTATCAAATACCACTGATCACCCCAAAAATGTCATCAAATTGAAATACAATGCCCCCAAGTTTATCTACAATAATAACAGGTGTATTAAAACCAGGACAATACTGATTATGCCATTACTAAAAACAAACAAATTCCAGAATTACCAACCTGAAATGCAACTCAATCTGGATTGCTCCTGGGCTACTGTTGTTCTTTGATGACTGAAAGATGCAATTGAAGACATTTGGGGGGCCTGTAGCATATTTCTGTCCAGCATAACGAGTGTCAAAGGCCATCATGGAATGAGAGACCAGATTTACAGACTTTGTTCCATTTGAAGAGCTTTCAAAAAGCAACTTGGATTTCTTAAAATCAAACCTGGGAGAATAAAAAGCAAAACAACACACCAAAGAGACTGACAGATTATCTACTCCTTAGAGTCACTTATTTTACAAGTATGGCACACTGCTGAAATATTTCATTTAGGTATTTTCTGTAACAACAACAATCATGTCCCATGTGATAGAGATAGAAAATAGATCTGTACTAAATGTAATAATATTTTCCACTGTTCAAAAACCTTCTGGATTAAAAAAAAACCCAAAAAGCAAACATAACAGAAATCTGCTTTTTTAACCTTCCCTTGTATTGCTTTCTTAATTAAAATACTATTTCTCTCGGGCAAGTAAACTGTTATTTCAAGGACAACTGGAAAGACAGACTACATCTTTTGAATAGTGTCATTCCCTTGCATCTTCCAGAGAAGCTCAAACTCTCAGCTTGGACTCTTAATTAAGAAATTCCATTTCACTGCATTATTAAACTGTAATTCCACATATTATTTCAATTCCTGTACTGTATCTTTTCCATGAGCATAGCATTTAGGATAAGTATTCAGTAATAGAATGTTCATACCTGGCTAAAGAGCTGCATCCATCTTTTCCCTTTGGATCCATCAGTTCCAGGCTCACATTAACCATGTCAATGAGGAATGACATGGAAGTATACACCTCTCCACTCAAAACTGTCTGGAAGTGGAAAACACCAACATTCTTTTTCAGAGCATGTTTAACTCTCATCTCTGAATTAAAGTGCATTTCAGAAAAATGTAAACAGCTTTTGTGTGGTGTCCTTTTCCAAAGAGTTTCATTAACCATTACTGGGGAAATATTACATTTCACAACACTGTGGCCTTTAACTTGAAAAGGACCATTAATCCATTTTCACAGTACTGGTGTAGAAATTCTTTGTCCATCAGCAAAATCAGCAACTTCCCTCCCCCCCAAGACATTTCAAGAGAATTTCAGCCGCACACAGATCTTCTTACAAGAATTCTGGGATCCTGCAAGTCATAGGGACGCATGAACTCCTCGATGGGCTCCCCCAGGTTGTTCTCCAGCAGCCCACGGATCAGTTTGTACTTGTTCAGATCCAGAGAGCAGTGCACTGAGGACAGGTTGCCATGAATTGAGATGTCTGCAACAGCATGACTCAGCTCCCTGCAACAAAGAGGACACCTCAGTGTTTCCAGGAGCTCCAACAGAGCAGGCAAGACTTTTAGGACACAACAAAGCACTCCTCTAGGTGACCATAAAGTGATCCTGTTTAAACTCACTTGTCCAAGTTTCTCTCTACTTTTAACTTCAGTCTGAAGGGTTCTGTCAGCAGGCTCCCTCCTGTCTGCCTCACCAAGTAGGATGGAAAGCTCAAATCTGCACTGGTATCTTCCACAGCCTTGGAATAATCTCTCTGGTATCTTTCAGCAGCAAAGATGTCCATGTCCTGCAGATCAACCACAATGCAGTCTAAGAGGCAGATGTGATCCTCTGCAAGCACACAGGAGATAACTCATTAAGGAAGAAAAACAGAATCTGTGCAAAACTAGTGCAACCTAATTTTAAAAAGAATTTTAATTTACTTTTGATTTTATTCCACTTTTTTTTTCATTAATGTTCATCAATATCTGTAACTATCAAATACCAAATACCAGGTGAATGTAAATTCCCCTTTAGGAGTCCAAGTACACCCCTCTGATGTGTGTAATCTGCATCTCAAAACACACACAATCTGCAGGATTGCTCTTCCAGAAACTAAACTACAGCTCCCTAATCTTTTAAACTGCAAAAATCAGTCTTAAAGCTCAGAAGTCACTTCTCCTCCAATCCACAATCTCCATACCCAGAGCCTCACACTTTGTCATTGTCACATGAGATAAAAGCAGTGTGCCTCTGTGTTATTCCACAAGGCCAAGGAAGCTCCTTGGGGCTCCTGCTGCTTTCACACACCTGGGCTCTCAGGGTTTGGCACAACAGGCAGCTTTGATGGCTGTCCCTGCTGCTTGCTGGATGTGCTCACTGCAGACTCACTCTTCAGCCTGGAAATGTTTGATCCTGATGATTTTTTCATGACCAATCCTTCTATTGCTGGTTTGGACTCATCAGAATTTGTTTTCTTCCCGCTGTGTTTAGGGGTTCCCGTAGGAGGGGAAAATTGAACTGAATCCTGCTAATGAAAGAGATTTTGGAGTTAACATTACATTTTAAACTTAAATTCTAAGGAACCAATGCACCAAGGTCAAGCTGTAATAAAATATTAGAATGCCAGTATCTTCTGCTGTAGAAAAATGGCAAAACTTTTCTCCTATAGCTTTAACAGCTGATGAGAACATTTTCTTTGTAAAAAAAAGTTTATTTCAGCAAACTTCCTCAAAAAGCTGTGCAATCTTTTCAATGAGAAACTAATTCAAAAGCAGAGCGTTTTGCATAAAACCAAAAAATTCTCATGTAAATGGAATTAATACCAAAATATAGAGGTAAGACTGACAGGATATTAAACATTTCTGCAAAATAAAGACTGTTAAATATTTAAAGGTCTTTTTCAGGTGATAAAAAAACATATGCCATTATTTTTGCAAGATCATGTCAGCAACTTCATATTTTATTACAATATGTGAACTAACACTTCTACACTTTCCCATTTTATGCATTTAAATACTTCAGTTGTCACAACAAAATGTGTCCCAAAATTCTCCTGCAGTTTGTTTGATAATTCCCTACACTTAGAGGTAAATTTGTCACAGGTGAAAAAAGAAAAGTTCACTTCCATCGATGTAAAACATTTTACACATCTCCCCACTACCACATGCCCAGTGGAAATCCATGAGCAATCTCACATTAAAAACCTGCAAACTTCACTACAGAAAGAGTCACATCAACATCAGAAATTTCTTTTTCCAAAAATCCTGCTTGACCAATCTGACAGCCTGCTGTGATGGAATGACCCCAACCACTGATTTGTCTGGTGGAAGAGGTTTACACACCACCTTTATACTCCAAAGCCAATTTTGGGATTTCAATTAATTAATTTCCATTAATTAACCTCATGTCCCATGCAGGTAGCAATCATCTTTAGTGATCTACTCAGCCCTTACTCCAAGACTGCTCACTTTGCCCCTGACTCCTGTATTCCCATCTTCCTCCTGTATCCAGTTTCTGATGTCACATCAATCCCTACCATAAACTTCCCTTTCTGGTTTTAATTGTTAATATTTTCTTTCCTTACATGTTTTTAAATACTAGAAAAAAATGGAAAAAATTAATCGTAAACACAACCAAGGATTTTAAGAAAAAAAAATCTGAGGATATTAAGATTTAACTTCATACTGTAAAGAAAAGAATGAAAGGTACATGCAAAGGAAGATCGTCACATCATCTTTAAATCTATGGATTTATGCAATTAAATAGAAATTAGCAGCTCCTGAGACATGCATAAAGAGCACACCACAAAAACTTTGCATTCAATTCTTATAGAATTCAGCAAAACCTTTGGAACAGAAACATCATTTTTAACAAATGAAGTAGCTTTTTAAAGTGCTGAATTCCAGAAGAATACTTTCTTTTTTACAGAATGAATGAGGAGCACCTGAACACTGCTACAGAGATGTGAAATACCTCAAATAAAACAGGATCCTTGTATGCATTGCCTTGTAAAATCCGATCCTCAAAAATAAACACAGGACAGAGGAAAAATGAAAACAAAACCAAAAAAAAAAAAAAGCCAAACTCCACCCAATCAATTTCAAACACCTACATTACTACAGTGCCACATAACACATTATTTTTAGGCTGAAATAAAATTATTGTGCACACTTTCTTTAACTTACAATGCTAATTTAGGAGTCTACCGCTTATGAACCTGTATTTATATCAACAACCTGTACTTTTATGAACACACTGTGGTACAGGAAACAACAACCTGTACCTGTATGGACACACTGTGGTACAGGAAACAACCCAGCATCACAGTCTACTCTTTCCTGACAGCAAAGACACAGGCAGATGCCAATCAGATGAAGGCAACAGACACACAAATCCACTGCAGTAATTTAACTTCTAACGTCTTCAAAATAGAATTAGGGGGTTCCCAGAAAACTCCCTACTTTGTTGAATGGGCTAGATGCAGAAAGCCATCCAAGATGGATCTCCTTAGCCCAAATTTTGTGGCTGTATCTCTGAGGAGTAGCACCAGCTACTCCTGTCCTGTGCTTTGCCACATGTACAGCCACTGGAAACCTTTCCCAAGGTTTCGCCTCATCAAAGAAACTACACACACTCAGTTTCACTGAGAGGAGTAAAAATAAAAATTAACCCAAATCTGTTCTCCAGTGTGTTAGAGGAAGTCTCAGCCATCACAGACCTCTGTTTGCTGCTGTTCACACTGTGGAAAGTTTGAGTGGTGAACAGCTGGAGTAAGCAAACAGGGTGAGCTGAAAGTCCATCCTGGTCCATGTTCAGGTGTGAACCCAGCTGGGTCCTGCTTCCCCACCAGAGCAGCTGGAGTGAGTTCAGCCTCCTTTACTCCCTCTGCTCTCTAAAACACTCAGCTGAGTCTCCCCTCTGCCCCAGTGCCTCAGACAGTAAGCTCAGGACAGGAAGGGCAGCACAGCACAATCAGCAGCAAGGCAAATCTGTAAGACCTGCCACTACACTGGCACAGATTCTCATTACTAGAACTGTAAAGTCTATATATAAATTAAAATATAAGAATCAATTACAATTTGGATTTAGAAATAAAACACACAAGAACTAGCAAAACTAGGAGCTGCTAAACTAAGAATTAACGTTCCTACCTTGTTCTTCAATGAAAAGGTACCCGGCATTCCTGCAAACAGGAACCTGTTCTTCACTCTCAGTTTTCCCAGGTTAGCTACAATAAGACTGTTAGATTTGGAGCTCTCAGGTATAAGCAGAACAGGAGCCCCAGCCTCAATATCAAGAAGAACTCGGGAAGCTCGCTGGGCTTTATCTCTCACCTAAAAAGAACAAAAATTCATTTAAAAAATAATTACAAAAATTGCAGGATTATTTCTTACTGATTAGCACTGAATTCAGAATCATTACCTCTTGATTTACAAAATTGAGATATGGTAAAAAATTATACCAAACAAAAAATAACAGCAAAGCAACCAATAAAAACCTCTCAAACTCTTGTTTCAGGCAGAGAATAAAATCATAAAATTAAAAAAACAGGAAAAACCTCTGCAAGAGGTGCAGCACTCAGAAGTGACATACTCTTTCACCCCTGAAGTAAGAGGCAGGACAGACACTACTCAGTTCACTACATAACAAATTACTTAAGAAAAATTATTTGAAACAGCATTTAGATGTTTCAAAATCAGATTCAAACTTCCCACCTGATGGACAATAAAGCATTTTAATGTATTCACTGTTTTTGCTTTCAATTAAGAGAAGCTTCTGTTAAAAGAAGACTGTTGAGTATATTAATTACTGCCACATCAGGTCATCTGTCCTGGTCACTGAAATGCTCTATCATGCCCTACATACTCTGTACTGATATATTCTATCTTGCTCTACAACCTCTATATTCATACACTCTACCAAGTAGAAGTTCTGATTTTCCCACCCCATCAGCCACCAAATCAAAGCAGAGACATACAGCTGAGTGGAACAGAACTTCTCACTTGGCTCTGCTCATTCAGGTATTATTGCCAGGTATTATTACTGGTGAACAGTGGAGAATAAGACAAGTGAACACCTTGACCCTTTCTGTCCAGTGCATCCTGCAGACACCAGCTGCTAAAGTTTTAAGGAATATGCAAATTTGGTATTCTACACTTTCAAACAGCAGCAGGATGGTCCTAATTAAGGTCTCCTGACTACAAGATGAGCCTGAGCAATCTCTACCAACACCAAAACTCTAAAACCTCCCACCATTGCACCCCACTTGAGTCAATGCATTAACATAAATCATACATTGCAAAAAACAGGCTGGGAAAGAACAGAAACAAGGCCCAGACTTACTGTTTGTCCTTCAATGGCTGCTCTCTGCCTCCCTAAGACATCCTGGAGCTGAGTGAAGTGCTGGATGAAAGACACCACCTCGGCCTGGAAGCGCTGGGTGTGCACGTACTGCACCGAGGCCATGCGCAGGCTCACGCGCACGTCACACTCCCGCTGCAGCAGAGGGTCCGGCCTCCCGTACCTGCCACAGGTTCCAAACCAAATTTACCAAACTTGGCGACATTTTTGGAAGCAGCGTAGACAGCTTGCTCCGTTCAAAAGAGTAATAGAGAGGATTTAATGTTCACAGCATGCACAGTAATTTCACAACAATAAAGCGCACTGGACTATAAAGCGCATGTTTTTTTTGCAGTGAGGATCCGCGCACATCAAAATAATGAATTAGTAACGGAATGGAGCGATCGCGGGGTTTACTGGCAGGTGCTCAATTTGCAAACATTTTTCACGGATCGGCGCAGCCTTCAAACATGAGCTCGCCTTGGGGCTACGCGGGCTCGCACTTCCGGGTTGGCAAGTTTCCAAACTTTTTCCATATATAAGGCACACCGGATTATAAGGCGCACTTCTGGGTTTTGATCAAAATTTTAGTCAAAAGGGTGTGCCTTATGGGCATGAAATTACTGTAGTTAACACTGTTTCGGTTGCAGACACAAAAAAATCAGGTTTGTGTTAATTACTTCTAAATTTTGTACGTTTAAGTGCTGCTGAGTTTTCTTAAGCAAATAGGAAAATTCTGCATTTGGAATGTACCTTTAATCTCTGCATTACACCTTTTTTGTTTTTATATCAGCAATAATCAGGAGTGATCAAAGCTGCACTTGGATTGATTTTATATTAGAACAGTGGGTTCTAAGGTAACTACTCCACTGCAGGATAATGTGCGCTTTCAATTCTGAATAATCGTGCTGTTATATTTGAAATTAATTCTATAACATTACTTGGACAATTACTAATCTGATTAATTGGAAAACCAGGAAAAAAAAAAATCTATTCCTTAAAACATAATAAAGAAATTCAAATTTACATTATGACAAAAGTAAACCCCTTATTCCTAAATCAAGGAGCAATGGAAAATATAAATCTAAAAAAAGCTGTTTTAGCTAGCAATAATCTATCATGTAAATACTTTCAAGACCAGCTTTAGAGGGAAATAAAAAACTACTTTTCCTTTTCCTTTTCTTTGTACATTGCAAGACAAAGTTAAAAATCTTAAACTTATAACTGAAAATATTTTAAGTCCCACTTAAGGTCCAAGATGCCTAAACCGAACCATGCAGCTCTGACAGGAGTGGGCTTGAGTTTTCTGGGTTTGTTTGGGGTTTTTCTGGGGGGTGTTGGAAGTTAATGGAGTAACAATCTAATATTGAGTAATAATATGTTTAAACTCATACTTTAAGATTTGAAAAATGAGTGCCTCTTCTCCACTTGTAGTGAAACGTTCTCTGTAAAATTCTCCATGAGATGTAAGATCACTTAAGGACAGACTTCCAATACTTCCCTGCAAGGCTAAATCTCCCTCTGCAAAACAAAGGACAGACAATTAGGATCCTCAAACACAGTTCAGTTACAAAACCCCAAAAGCTTCTATTAGTGCGATACCCTCATTACAAGTAATTAAATAAGTCAATTCAAGTAAACATTAAACCTCATGTTCAAAGAAAATCATGTGTTTCTGCTACAAAGATTGTATTAACCCACCCATTACTCTAGGCTTTACACACACCATGTGATCACACCACTTTGATTTGTGAAACTTAGATACAACTCCTTTTTCTGCTCTGTGAAAGTGAAGCATTAAAATCCCAGCCAATTGCAAGTAAAATTAATAAAGGTTTGACAGCTGGGAGGGATTTAGCCCACAATTTAAAATAAACCCTAAAAAAGCAAAGGAAGAAACAGTGGGAGGAGAATGTACATTTTGCCCAGAAAAAAACCACAAAAAATCCAATGAACACCAAAATAAAAATATTTAAAATCCAAATTTCAGTGCAAACCTCATTTTATTTTAAGCTGCAAACAACCCAAGCCCTTCAATCTACTCACCAATCACTTCCAAATGAGCTGCAAGTTTTGCCACACTGGCTTTAGCAAGCTCACTGGTTGTCTTATTCAGGACTAAGGACAAAGAATGGACCTGGTCAAACAAAACAAGAACAAATTCGTATGGGAAACACAACTTGAGAGCTTGAACATCTTGTTTAGCTTTTTTCCAAAACAACTGCACTGTAACACATGAATGGCAATTATCTGATTGGGAGACACTGAAGGAGAGCAACGTTTTTACTGCTTTGTTTGCACATTATTGGATCTCCCAAGCAATTCAGAATGATCAAAGAACACTGATCATTCAATGAAGGTGAATGATCAATGGCCAAGAACAAATCTCAGCACTGTTACCTTCACCTTCTTCTTTTTCAAGATTTGCCATGTAAATCAGACTGTAGGGCCTCTGGGCAAAGACTGTATTATATACACGTACATCATGTGTTTTTCAAAAAAACATGTTTATACACATATGTATAAACATATATGGATATATATTTATAAAATGTAGACTTTTTGCATGAATAAACTCCATATTACCTAGAACAGCATTGTGCCAATTGCAGCATGTTAGGTCTTTTATACTGAATCAACTCTTTCATTAAAGAGGGGGTCACAGAGCAAGGGAGTCAAGCATTTTGCAAATGTT
>VRYO01000690.1:2897893-2916087 GCA_009812075.1 Sialia sialis | reverse complement strand
CTGGATTCTTCAATGAAAAAGGTGCGGCTTATATCCGTGAAATTACTGTACATCTTCACATTTTAAATCTGTTTCTGCATTTATGTACACTCCCCACTAGAATACAAAACACATGATGTAAATGTCACCTTAGGTTTCTATAAACCAGATGTTTTATGACAGACAATCCAACTACTGTTTTGCATCTCAAGTATACCTTTAGATCCAGCTTAGTGTTTACAGGCTCTTGGGCTTGAGAAGCTGACAAGGAATTTATTTCTGCTTTGATTGTCTGCTGAGTATCTTCAGGCTGTGGCTTCATAGCATGGTTATCAGCAGTGGATCCAATCCCAAAGAAATCCAGTATCACTACCCAAGTTTGCAAAGTTATTAACACATCTAGACAATTAAAATCAACATCTACACTACGGTTAATTTTGTTATAGCGAGAAGAAAATTCAGGATGTTTCCTATCCACTAGAAATATATTGATATGAACTAATGAATCATCAAAGTTACTTTTTCCACAGGGCAACTTGGATCTGTCTGCTGATGGAGAAGGAGGTGGAGTCAGAGGATACTCAGCATCACCATCTTCTTTTTGCTTCTTACGGGAGGCACAAACTGGTCTTTGGTACAGCTGAAAGACATTGGGTGCTTCTTCCATATGGGAAGGGAGGGAACGTGGCATATCTGGATATTCTGCATTGGATACTGAGGGACAGGACTGTGAAAGATATTCCTTATGTGCTAAACTGGATGGTTTGGGTGCTCCACGGGACACCATGAGGTTCTTATACTTCGAGTCTGGTTTCTTTTCCAGGAGATCTTCCATCAGCAGGGAGCGCAAGGCAATCTGAATGGACAAGGTTTGAGGGTGATCTTTGGCAAATTCAACATCAAAATCCTGAAATTTAAGGCTGACAAGACCTTGTGCCCCAAGTGTGAGATCACCACTTAACTGAACCTGGAGCTCTGAGATGTGAAAGTTTGCTTGAATTTGGGTAAAGGATTTTGTTTCCCTGATTGCTAAAGGCTTGTTTGGAACAGAATTAAAACTAGAGTGGCTGAATAAGCCATTTTCCTTCCGTTCACTCAAGAATTCTGTGCCTGTACTATGAAGTGATGAAGCAGGTTCCCTGATGTTGAAGTAGTTCTCTGAAGGAGAACTAAGACCAGTTGGAGATACAGAAGTGGTTGAAAATCTGTTCAAATCTTCATTGTAAATTAAATTATCCAGAGTCTGAAGGACTTGTTCATATACATGTTTTGCTAACACCACCTACAATGTAGAAAAAAGAAACAATCAGCACACAGGAGCTCTCTATGTATCCTAAAAATCCTAAGCAGAATTCCAAACCACGTAAATTTTAAGTTCATCCAACAAAAAAAAGATGGAAAACAAGGTACAATGCAAAACTGAAGCAAAACACTTCTGTATTAGCTCTGCAAGATGACACCAGCCAGAAACACATGGGATGGGATCCTAGAACAGGACATCTTGTATTCCTGGACAAAAACCATCCACACAGAGTTAGTTCAAAATAATTCACCACCTGAGCTTACACAATAATACATGAAATAAACATTGTATTTAGCCATCATGGTTTCAGTTTTCTCTATTTTAAACCTTTTAAACCTCTGCTCTTGCCTAGGTTTTTTCAAGGTAATGGCATTTTAATTCTTAGTTTCAACTAAAATTGCAAATAAACTTATTTGGAAAGTCATTTGGCCAGTGACACATGTACTTTTCGTTCTGTGTTTAAGATAAGCAAAAGTTACATTAATTCATAAAGGCATCTAAAATGTCCCCAAACAAGATTAAATATTGGTCATGATTATTATGACTTAAGACTGTCTCTTCTAACCATGTGTACAAGGATCTGATTTCTAAACTACCAATGTGTTCAACCTGAAGACACTGGCCTGAAAAATACTTATCTTCTGTGCAGAGAAATATTTTTATATTGAGTGTGGAAACACTACATTTCTGTACCTGAAGAGGGTTCACAAATTTCCCTTCAATCTTCATAACGCTTGATATTTCAACGTCTTCATTACATAGAGGAAAAGTTAAATCCAAATCTTTCTCTAGTGGTATCTTTTCCAATTTAAACTGGATGGTGGTGTTATTCAGAATGTGGAAAGCTTTAAGAGAAAGTGAAATTAAAACAACACTAGAGCAATTGAACTGATTAACCCATAAACACTTACGGAACAGATAACACAGTAGCTATTGAACTTGCTCAGAATCTGAGCAATGCTGGACTGAGATTGATGGTTATGTTTTGCTCAATTTCTGCCTGAAAGGCACCATTCTGTTTCTGCTTAGGAGGTAAAAAATGGATACAAGTATAATTATCCCATTGCTATTAAAACTGACCAATGTGTTTCAATAGGATGGGTGAAGCAGAATATACAATCAGACCTATGGTCAATACACATTTTAAACACATATACTACTCACATTATAACAATTAAGACTCCTCTGATTAACATACCATGGCCTTTATGTAATGATTCAAAGAAGTAATGACGACTAAAATGAGATTCTTCCTGGCTGTTAATGCTGGCAGAACCTGATGAAGAATGTGGTCCATGGGGTATCTCACTTGAAGGCTCCTTCTTGTTTGTAAATTGACTATTCTGACTATTTAATGAATACATCTTAATATCTTTAATTTCAACTTGCAGCCTATCACTTGTAGACTCATCTTCTCCAGGTACAAAATTCTGAATAGATATTTGTCCTAGATGACCTACAAGCAGTTCAGAGCTACCAGGCTTTCGAGGTATGGAGACAATTGGGGATTCAATGTTTATATTTAATATAAGCTTGATAGTATCAGCTTTGAGGGACTGTGATCCAAATGCATCGCCTTCATTATCTTCTGCACTGGCAACATCTCTTGATCGTGGTATGGTATCAAACAAAGAAACCATTTCACTGTATTCAGCAGTTTTAGTTGCCAAGACTGTTGTAACTTTTGAAGCTGCACTTTTCAACATGCTGCGGAAATTCTCTTCCAGCTCATCCATGGACAAAGTCAGTTCTTTCAGAAATTTGGCTGAGTGGTTGTAGTGTAAGGAGGCCATTTTCAGGTTGAGAGAACACTCCTCTTCTGACTTCTCTGTGAAAGTGAAACTTAAAGCATCTGGAAGGCTATTTCCATCGTTAAGCCTAAAGAATAAAGATTCCAGGCAATTCCCATTGCCAATGAGATTTTCATACCTCCATGTGTTCCCTATGCTCACCACGTACTGGTTCTTTACATTGTCTTGGGTCAGATCCATGAGGTGAAGGCATCCAAGAGAGCCATTCACATCCAGTTTGCTACACATGGAGACATGGACTTTGGTGCCACCAATACTGGCTGTTGCAATTTTTCTGCCGTATTTTTCTCCATTTGCCATGCCAACTGTCCTGAGGAGGAGTACATTTAACCAGTGAATATCAACTGCTACCTCTGTGTTTTGTGCATAAGTAGACTGGAATGTTTCCTCTTCCCTCCAACCTCTCTCCAAGTCAGCTGTTAAAGGCTGAGGACTAGAATCTTCCTTCTCCTTGGGGAAAGATTTCTGGAGAAACCCAATGAGTTCAACAATGGTCTCTGGGTTAAGGATGATATCCAGGTTGTTCACCTGTACAGAGATCACCTGCAGACTGCTATCCAAGTTCATTGATGGGCATTCTGCACTCACAAACTGATACTCCAACTTTATCAAGGACTCTTGATCTTTTCCACTGTTACCAGGTGAGGTGTTGGAGGCTGTAATGCATCTCTCTGCCAAACCAGCAACATTAACAGGACGTGCATCTTGTGGTCCAGAAACTGGGGACTGAGCCCTGCTGTCTCGAAGGCTTCCTGTTGGCACATCAAAGCTCAGGTTCTTATGAGAAGCCATCAAAAGATCAAAATCTGTTCCATATGTTTGCATAGTATCAACCAGTAACAGGCCATGGACAGTCAGGGACACCTCTGCATCATAAGGCCTTTTCACAAAATGGGCATTGGTGCCAAAAACCTTGAGCACGGAGATGTATCGCCCATTACTCTCAACACCCAACTGCATACAGTTCACTTTGAACTCAGCCAAAAGCAGCTGGGATTCAACAAGAACCTCCCGGGTGTGCTGCTCCAGCATGACAACACTCTGTGTTAGATTCATCACAGAATCATGCAAACTGCCAAACTGGTCCACCTCTGCAAAAATCTTGTCCCTCCCTAAATGCAGGGCATCTGAAGACTTAGTTTCAGATGTACTCAGCTGTGTCAAACAGTTCTTCAGAGCCAGGATTTTGTCTTCATTGATGTGAATTTTCAAGTCTGGCAAGTTTCCAGACAAGACAGCTCCTGGGTATTTTGGGTCAGATGTGTAGATCAGTCTGCGCTCCAGCTGCAGGTGAACATTGAATTTTTCTACCACGTGAGTTGGACCCACATCGCTATCCTGAACGTGTTTCCAGTTGTCTTTCACTCGGCCCACCATGATCTGAAGGTCCATAAAAGAAAGTGTGTATCTCTCATACATTTTTTTACTCATTAAATGTGCCTGTAGCTGCTCTTCACTTATTTCTACTCCAGTAAATTCAGACATCTTGATGCCACTGTTGGTGTTGAATTCTGGTGGTGGGGTATTGGGAGGAGTTGCAAGAGGTGTTTTATATTCCTCATCACTCAATTCATTGTCTTCTGGAGAAATGGTATCTGCACTCCTCTTAAAGTCTTCTGTGGATTGAAAAAAAAAGTAAACAAACAAATAAACAAAAGTATTCTCCTCAGATGTTTCCTATGATTATCTGATCATCCTCTCTGAAGTCCTATTTTTTTTAACACAAGAAAATATCTTTGCCTCCTTCCACTGTCACTTCCTTTTTCCTCAGCAAAGAATCTACTATACTTCTACATTCAGAGAGGTGTCACTCACAACTGACAGTAGTACAGAAGCTATTAAAAGACACTATTGACTTATTTTTAACCCACTTACCGCCAGATTTACTTTTGACCAAGTTGTTAAAAAAAGAACAAAGAACCCATTACTCTGCCCACGCAATTCTTCTGATCCTCAAAACCAAATGAAAAATAAGAGCTACTTAACTACAGCATTTTTATCATCAGAAGGTTTTGTCCAACTGGCTTTATTGCCTAATATTAACTTTCATTTCATTATCTGAAGAAAACAATTTTTTCTACTTTGCAAAGCAGGAACACCCCTAAAACTTCCCTGCACATTTTTACCCTTTTTTCAAACCTCTCACCTTCTGAAAGATAGAAAGAAAAGGAAAGCTGTAATAATTCTAGATCTTACCTTGAGAATTTGTGAGCAATATTCTTCCCAGATCTACAACAACTAACACGGGATCCACAAATTTGAAATCATCAGGAAAGATCACCTGAGGGGCAGAGATATCAAGGCACACAGTCCAGCTCTTGCTGTTTTCCTGAAAGTTAAGAAGAAAGAGATAAGCCCCCAAAGAAAATTAGCCACTTTTTGTCCTGGTGTCACAAACTCCAGCCACATTCAGGTCTGGTTCCTTGTTAAACCATAGACTCCCACTGCAATTAAGAAAAAACATTTTCAGCAGGTGAAAACATGCCCTGCACCTCAAGCCTGGACTGACTGACAGCAAAAGGAATCTACAGCACTTTCTAGAAAACTCCCCTCCTGCTCACAAAGAACATCACACAAGCAACAACAAACCTCACTCTTTAGAGCTCCAAGTCCTAAACCAAAAGGCTGAAAGTCTACATAAACATTTTGGGTTTAAAAACTTACAATGAAGTCTCCAACTAATAAACGATCGATCGTTTGTCTGATTTCAGCTTTTGTCTGCATTTTCAGCTTGTTGTACTGTCTTCTGGCAGCTTCAGCCACTCTTGCCTCTAATTCAGACTGGTAACCAAAACCTGCACAAGAGAGGGAAAACTGACTAGGTATAACTTTGGAAGAAAAAAAAGACAAAATATTTATTTTAAATTTTAGTAGTAAAAGACAGAGCAGGAAAACACAAGAGGTGAAAGTCACTCTCTGTGCCTATTCACCAAGCTGCTGCACAGTGAAAAGGAAATATTTAAGCACAAAACAAAATAATCCCACCTAAGAAATACTTCCCAATCCGTTTTCTGGTCTATCTCACAGACCTTCACCCTGAGTAATTAAATTTAAGTAAGACAGGAAGGGTGCTAAGTATGGCCACAGAGGAAATTCTGACTAAACATTAAGATGTGCATGTGTAGACAGTGGTTTTTTGTATGCTTGGTTGGTCTGCTTGTTTTAAACTTGAATATTTATGGAGGAGACTCACCCTGTGAGAAAAGGTGTCACACACCTTTATATCAGGTAACTTGAATCTTTTAGTATGTACCATAATCAGCAGAAAAACAACTGATATTTAAAGAACATTTTCATGTTCCTAATGTTACTTACTGTCACCTCTCATCTGCTCAGAAACTGAACTACCAAAACTGCAAAGGTGGCCACTTGATAGTGTTACAGGCTCAGGTACTGCAACCCTAAATCTTAGTGCACTTAGGAATTTAAAGAATCAGTGTGTTCAAATCTAAAAATCAAGGTATCTCAAGAAGATGTTACAAAGTGCAGCCTTAATCTCATCAACAAAAAAACACAACAGGATTTGAATACTATTTCCTGTGTATCATTACTATAGACATATTCTTTTAACTGCCCTCTCAAAAAAACTCCATCAATTGCCAGATCAGATTACAGGAATTCTGTAACCTCTCTAAAGCCTCTCTTTATTTATGCATTTTAATTCAGGGATAGGAACATCCACCATGGTGCGTAACAGTAACTTGCAATTTTAAAGCAGAAGTGGCAGGAGTCAGCCAAGCAAAATCCCTGATTCAATTAAACAAAGAACAAAAGAAACAAAGGAACAAAACCTTCCAGACAAGTATTGCAAAATTTGAACTTAAAGTGAAGATTCTTTGATTAGTGCTTTATACTTCTAAGAATGAAAATAAAAATCAAAGACAAGGAAAGATGTAATTCCACCAACACAACCCAACCCCACCAAAAAAACATTAAAGGTTAACCTGAGGCATGAACCCTTCCCTTGTAGAAGAAGTCAGCTACTTTCTTAATGGCTTGTGGATTGTAAATAATATTTAGAGGTCTGGTACTGACTTCCAGGCGCCTCTCAAAAGTGCTGTGAATTGGATTTCTTTCATAAAGCATCTCAAATACTGGGGCATCAGGATCTGCAACCGAATAAAAAACAACTTACAAAAAGCAGCTGTAAAAAAACCCAAAATAAACAAGTAAGACAAAAGCAAAAAACAACTCTGAAAGAACTTAATAACTGATTTTTAACTGGTACTACTGGGAAAGTACAAGTGTCTAAAAGTTCTTCAGCAACAGAAAAAGAAATAATATGATCAACTTTTACAATCAACAAAATTCAAACAGTTTATAGATACAAAAACATTTGTGTAATTGAGGTTCTAATGTTGAACTCCTATCAATTTATTTTTAAACCAAAAGAAAGAGTAAGTGCAAAACCTATTGTCTTGAAATACATTTCTTCCTTCCTTTAAAGTCAACCTGCATGCATCCTTACATCTTGAACAAAGCTTCTATGATTTTATCTTTACCATCAGCAAAAAGCATTTGCATTAATTCAAACTCTAGGCATTTAGTTTTGAAATTTCTGGTTTGTAGGAATTAACACATCAAACATAAAATGAAATCTTTACCAGTGCTCTGATTAGTCCTTTCTGAGGACAAACTTTGGAGTCCAAAGGAAGACATGCAGCCTTTTTGCTAATAAGAATTTAAAAGAAAAAAGATTGTTTAGATAAAATCAATCAAGCCACCTGATACAAGCATAAAGTCTTTTCTGCTGAACTATATGTACAGTCTGAGATCATTATATGCATTTTTTCTCTGACTGACACGGTCAAACAAAAGCAGACAATATGACTAAGCAGCACTCTCCACTCCTGCAGGCTGAGCTCTGAAATGCAAACTGAGTCACTACAAAGCACAAAATACATGGGAAACCCTCATGGCTTTAGACTGAAATTTTGTTCACTCAGAAGAGAACTCTGAAATCTTTTCTAGAATTTATTTCTGCACTATTTCTGCATTATTTATTTCCCCAGTACACAGGTGAAACAGAACTATGACTTGGGCCACAGAGCTGTATGGAAAAGAACAATCACTGATTAAGCAGCAATGCTGATTGTTCCAAAAATCAAATGTTGTTCAACAAATTATCTTCTTCTCTACACATATAACTGAAAGGTTGAAGTCACAAGCATATAGAGTAAAAAAATGAAGAGTTCTATAAATTATATTTGGAGAGGGAAAAAGTAAATTCAACAAGTGGAAACTTTTCTTCAAGACTTTCATTTTCCCTTTCTGGGATGAGAAATGTTTTGAGTTTTGGAGTATGACTATTTTCATGTACAGTTATTGATCCCACATAGTAACTTATGGGTTTTTTTTCACCTACAGGATTTGGGAAAACAAGAAGAGGAAATATGGTCCCTTTTGTTGCCAAATCCCTCAGGAAAAGACCACCAAGCTGAACTTTGAGAAGGGAAGACTTTCTGCGAGGAAGGGATTCCGCCAAGATCTTTACACCTGGAATATAAATATATAGAATTATTTTCTTTTCATACAGCATACATATTATTTAAATTTTACAAATAAAAACATACTGCCCAACAGACAAATATTTTTGAAGTCTTATCTACTAAAAAATTTAACATGGAAACTTATTACATACCATGTATATTGTACAATATACTGTTATGTACATGTAAGTGTGAGGCAGCTCTCATCTTTTTTGAGAAAGAACAGAAATGGGCTAAATACCTGAAAACTCCAGCTGCATAAAAGCAGTTTCTTCAGCACGCAATAGCTTTTTCTTCCTATGCAACAGAGTGAAAGAGCCACCCTGCAGCTGTAGATTTAATTTAGCAAACACATAATCTCTCTTGGTAAAGGTATTCATGCTGGAAGCATCTGCAGCAGGATCAAAAAATTCATCCGTACCTAATAAAAAACAAAACCAACTCATTAAATAAATTAAGTTTTATGAGGGCTACTGAAGAACAAGTTCCTATGAATATGAAAATAAAGATATCTCCAGCTCTCAGGGAGAAAAACAGAAACATAAAATACAGCAGATATACCTTTTTTCTTAAAAAACTGAACATTCCATAGAATTCTTCCATTTCAGTCAAGGTAACATAAGCCTGAATTTACAGAGACCCCAACAACCCAGTACTATTCCTGTGACACCAGTCACAGGACCCCACATACACACTCGAACAGAAGCCATCTCAAAGCTCTTTGCCATAAATGACAGTAAGAGTGGAAGCAAATCTATTTTCTGTTTTGGCAATAAGCAGTACCCCCATTCTGCCCAGGTTGTTCAGCTTCAGGCAGGCTCTGCTGCTTGGGTACATCAGCTGGCAGAGAATCCTTTAACAGTAAAGGCTGAGAGCTCTTTCTGGCACCTGGACCAGGTATCAAACCCTGGGAACAAACCCTGTGTTTCCATACCCAGTATGTCTTCTGGATTCCACTGCTCCTTCGGGTCTGGCAGCAGCCCTTCAAAAGGTTCACCTTCATATGTCTGCTGAGCATATCCATACCAACCTCCCCAGCCAGGGAACCACGACTGCAGGTACTGCAGCATCCCAGAGCTGCTGCCATGGGAATCTCCAGCTGCTGCTGAAGGGGAACCTCCAGTGGAAGCAGGCAAGGGCTCTTTAATACTCTGTTTGAACATTGAAGACATACAAGTTACTGCTGCTGAGTGAAAGAGTATCACCAGTGTACAAAAACCACCATAATAAAAACACAGTTTCCTCTCCTGTTTACTCAGCAGTCCAACAGTGATATTCTCAACCAATACTCAGCGTAGAGAAGAGCAACAGCAAAGTAACAAACATATCACCACTTAACTGCTGCATGTTCATATGAAGACACAAATATACATGTGATTATGCACATATGAAGCCATATGTCACCCTTAAAATCTTGGTCTAGAAACACTAAACCAACGAAGTCATTTGACACCATTAAAGCACAGCTCTACATTTTAGCATTTGTATTTGCAAGAGATGATGTTGTGTTGTTATGGAGATTAGTCCATATTTAATGAAGTGTGTTTCCCAAGCTATTTTCACAAGGCTCACTTCTGCCACATGTTTATTTTGGGAAAATATTCATTACAGGCCTTCATTTCCACTCTCTTTTTTAAGACGGAGAGTACCTGGCCTAGGAATTCTGGCAAGGATGCTGCTGGGGAACATCATCACATGGCAAGACAAGAGATTTTACTGTGCAAGTGGCACAACAGTAAGAAATGCAGGAACTGAGCATCTCTGTAATTTTAGCATTAATGCCACACTTTTAAATCAATGAAAATACCTGCTAAGGCTCTCCAGCAGAAAAATACCTCAGATAACCACTTAAAGATTCCAAATATTACCCTGTATGGAGACTGTTCTCACCTCAGCTAAGTCATGGAATTTATTATGAACGATCTCATACAGAACCTTCAACTCTTCGTAAGTCTGCTCATCCTCAATACGACGCATTTCTGCCTGGAAAGACAAAAAAGGTAAAGTACCTGCATTAAAGGAGTACAGAATCTTATTCACAAACATGTCAAGTATCTCCACACTGAGTTACAGACTTGTAGAATAAAGTAAGATTGCATTAATGATCATATGCAAGTGCCTCAGCACACAAAAATTAATCAAAGTTGTGTAAGCAATTGTAATTGACATTCCTCTGAATGATAAATAAAGCTTATGTGCATTGTAAAATACACTATTTTAGCACTCTAAAGAAATTCACAACTATATCCTTCTATTAAAAATAAGAAGGAAGATTTGCAGGACAATAATTAAACCAGGGAAAAGAACTGATTTGACAGAATTCTTTGCTTAGCCAGGAGCAAAAAAAGCTTCTGTCTTGAGTAAAGAAGGTGGGGAAAATGAAGTGGATAAATTAGGACAACGTAGTATTTATAGTCAGTTTCTCAGACATGTATTCTTTGTATTGATTAGCAAGTTGTTTGAGAGAACTGATGATTCACACAAGTCTAAAAAAACTATCATAAAACAAACCAAAAGACATTTTTCTAGTCTGCTGCCATTACCCTTGCTACATTCCACAGCTCTGCTGAACACAGTGCAAGCTCTATGAGACCTGGCTTTGTCAGGTATTATAAGAAATTCCTGTGCATTGATCTACTCCTACAGTTCATATCCAAATAACAAAAGTAAAGACGACATACAATTTAAAAGTAGCAACAGAATTGCACCTTCAATTAATACAGACACATGGTGCATGGTGCCCTCGATTGAATTAAAGAAAAAGTCCCTATATACCTAAGGATTAAAAGCAGCTAATTATAGTTCATAAGTTTTTCTTTCTGAAGTAGACGACAGGTTCATTATTATGGGCAATAAATTCTTCATCCTCAAATAAATTTGGAAAAACAAAACACAACCAACACAACCCTCCCCAAAACTCATAAACACATTGTCAAGTAGCCACAATTTTTCCCAATTATCTACCTAAGCATATGGGTAGACACATTTCTGGTATTTAAACACCTTTTGGATCTACAGAGAACATGAGTTAAGAAAGCATGTTACCAACTCTCACAGGCATTCTGTAGCAGTTAATGCTATTTTTGATGAACACTGGCTACAGCTCTAAAACCAGACAGATTTTTGCAGTGCAAAACAAAAACACACGAACCCTGCAGCTCACACACCTCCCACAAGCCCAGGTCTCATCATTAAAATCTCAGCAGACAGTCAGCTCAGTGAAAACGGCATGCAGGAAAACTAAAGATGTTTCTTAACTTGCCCATGTTTTAAACATGAAAAGATGAAACAAACCAAATCTAAGATGATTAAGCACCACTGTAGAAGAAACTCAAGTCTGAATACCTGGTCTGCAGCCGACAGTGGTTCCCCCTTGAGCTTGCTGTAGTACAGGTCTGTGTAGGACACGGCATCGCGGGCCCGCTGCAGCGCGAACGCCCAGGTGGAACGTTGTCTCTGCTCCCTGATCTCTGACAGATTTGCATTCAGGGCAAAGATCCACCATCCCCGGCAGCTGAAACCATTTTCAATTACTGCATTACTAGTATTTCATTAAAAAAACCTAAGGCAAGTGCATGTGCAACTGGTGAAAGGTCCAGGAGGCTCAGTGAAAAGCAGTGGGCCAGTGGCCAGGAAAAGCAGCACAGATGGGCTGGTCCTACAGACTGTGCAGGACAGTGCTCCCCAGGGACTCATCAGCCCACTGGGATTTAGTCCAGCTGCCACATATCAGCACAGACAACAAAATTTAGAGTTACAGAGACTGGATTGAAAGCCTCAGGTAAGGATAATTTTACATTTTAATTACATCTGAATATTTAAAACTGATTTCTGAGTTAGAGGAACAGAACATGAAAACTGAATCTCTAACATATGATTATTACATAGGTTTCTGTATTTCTCTCATTCTGTTTTTCAAAATATCTGATAAAAACACATATAGAGATGTACTTACTTCTCTGTTACTGTAACTTTTGGTCTCCACTTCCTGAATTTAAGCTGTCGTTCCTTTCTGGCCAGCTCCTTTAAAAATCCCATGATCTGCTGATACTGTGTCTTTTAATGAAACAAGACATAGAGCAGAGAGGTGATACTGGAGTGTTTCCCCAGGAAAAGAGCAGAGAAAAAAACCCAGCAAAAATCCAACCACAGGTTTGGTTTACTGGCATCAATGGCCTGCACATGGTTCAGAATTAAGATTAATGCTAATCATAATTCACAATTCTGTTCCCAAGTGTGACATATCTTCTCCCAGCCACTAATAGCTCATGTATGACATCCCATTTATGGCCTTATTTACAACAGAATGAAATCTTCCATATCAGGTTATCAACATAACATGAGCTGCTATTGCACATTGTACCAAGCCCCCCACCCCTGCACATGCACCCTTCCTATTCCTACAATAAATAAGCAACAATTTAATTATTTTTGCAGTAATCAGTTTCAGCAAAAATAAGCAAGTAATTTTTAATGCTGGACTTTAAAACAACTTATTCCATATATCTCTTTGAGCTACCTCTCATACAAAATCTTTCAGAGTATTAATTTTATGCTACAATAACAGCACTTAAGCTGTCACAAACACTGCCACAGTTTTATGATATCTGTTCAGTTACTGGCAGGTGAATGGTTGGTATGTACCTGGGAAAGCTTCAGGGGTATGGTCTCAAGCTGAATGTCACATTCCAGCCGTGGAGTATGCCGGGATCTTAAAGGCTCCTTAGAGCAATTCCTCTTGAGAAGAGCAGAAGTGCAGACAGGCTCCATGATGTAATTGTGATCACGACTTTCCATACTTCTATCCATTGCTTCCTGGGGGTTACAAGCAGATTACTCTCTAAGAAGTGGGTGTACAACAGTCATTAGGATGCACAGCTTTCATGTACTAGAATGTATTTCATTAGCAGGCCAGCCCATTGGAAAAAACTTCTTGAACATGTTCTTTTGAAGACAAAATTAAACAAACTATTTCACAGCACAGCCTTTGTAGGTTGTACATGTATCCTATCAGTAAAGCATGAAACCACAGACTTCTGTTGCTTTTAAAAGACCAGATGCAATAAATTCTACATCAGTTTTGTAGTACAGAAAGGAGACTAATAACAACTTGTCTTGAATATGCAAAACCTCTCTCATGTACCTGGAGTTGACCAGGAGGCAGGTCACCCAGTAAAGTGCAGCTGGTATCCCAATAAACACTGAAATCAGCAACATCCATCTGCTTTTTCCGCATCAGCTTCTCCACCTGGAGTAGAAGAAGTGGAGTAAACTCAAAATCACACACTATGTGCCATGTAGTTTTTAGCTCTACATACCCAAGAAAAAACATGAAATGCCCAGAGTAATTTAATACAACAACCAGAAGGTTTTTAAAATGCTGTATTTTTTTTTAATATTTGCCTAGCACCCATAAGAAGCAGCATCCCATCCGAGCTGCTCCTGTATACACAAGCTGCACTTACTGGTTCAAACACTGCATTTTGCATTGAGACATTTTTGATGCAGATGCCAAATGCAAACGGCTGGGAAGGATTTGTGACACCATCTTCAAACCTCAAATGCACATCCTGGATTTTTAACTGGACAGAAAAAAAACATTACTAGAGATATACTTTTACATCATTGTAGCAGACAGTAGTACTTCTCATTAATGCTGGAACAATTTAATATTCAATATTTATTTCTGAATTTTTCCAACTAATTTCTATTAAATATTTAAACTAACAGAAACTCTATTCCTCATTTCTGTTTTGTACTCCCTGGTACCTTCTCCTCAGACACCAGCAGTCCCTACCCTTCTCCCCAAAAATGAGCCACTTGCACAATATACTGTACTTTTTTTTACTATCATACAATTATTTTCCATATTAAAGGCAAATGTGCAACTGCCAAAAGCAAAGACTTACTTCGATGTTTTCTACAATTCTTGTGACTACAGATGCAGTAACTGAGTACCAGTAAGACTCCCCTTTCTGTTGCTGTTCTTTCTGAAACAGGAAATGTGGATAAGCATTACTACCCACAGTAAGGGCTGGTGAGATGATAGTATATCTGTTACACTGAAATCACTGTTAACAGGGAGAAAGAAAAACTAAACAAGTTAAGATATTTAGGTATCTCTGACATATTTGGGACATACAACATAATGGTGAGGAGTGGTAGGACAGAAACTGCACAATGTCAGCATGTACAAATTAAATTCTAACTCCATTTCCTGTGCATTTGGTCTCTCTATTGTTAGGAGCCTTAAATACAATTCATCCACCACAGAGATTTCTTCACCATGAAACACTAGCGTGACTCACCTTCCATTTTTCTTCAAGTGCCAGCAGAAGGGCTTTCTTGTGCTCTCTTTCTTGCAACTTTTCCCTTTCCTCATCAAACTCTTCTCTTTTTTCTGGTGCACCAATTAAGTGCAGTTTTGAGACAGATATCACCCATGGATCCACGTGTGGACGGTAAAAAGGGATCTGTAGTGTTATTTTGCCAATGAAACCTGAATAAACAAAACAGACACACTATCAGATTCCTGTGAAAACTTATTTATCACCCTTGAAAATCATCACAGAAAATGTGGTGTAAGAAACAAACAAGCTAAACCAGAAAGAACCTAAGAATCAGGCTGTTTTATTTGAGCCTCTGACTCACAGGCTCTCTAAAACATGCAATCATTCTATTTAGAAAATATCTGTCCTGCACACACAAGCAAAATACAAACCTGCCTTTACTTCAAATGGTAATTCCAGCTCCTTTAAGGCATCTTTTTTCAGTGGCAAGTTTTCCAATTCAACAGCACCTATACAAAGCAGAAGAAAAAGACAAGTCTACTAAACAGAACTATCTTAAAGAAAACCAACTTGAACACTGTAAGCCTAAAATGACTGGCATTTCTTTTTTTCCAAAAAAAATAAATGGTATTTAATGAGAACATCCAACCTACCACTTCAGATTGTGTCACAATCACAAAGGTTACTTAATACACTTGTTAATTTTCCAATATCATGTGCTCAGACTATTTCATGAGGTCATCCAGAAGCAATCTTCTGTGGGGTTTTAGATCTGAACTTCACTGCAGCCACAGACAAAACCTCTCCTTATTGTCTTTTCAAAAGATTTAGTATTGTGAAAAGCACACACTGAAAAGCCTTGGAGTATTACAACACATTGTCACCAGAAGCAGCAAGAAACAGCAGCAAAGGGTGAACAGAAAGCATTGATTTGAGGACCTGTACAAAGTACAAAATTCATGGAGGGAGCATGACACAAACCAGATTACAGGGGAGTAACTAGGAGTACTAAAAGGCAAGAGAGGGTGCAGGACACTTCCTGCCACGTTCCCTCACAGCAAAGTCACTGAACAGTATCATAAATGGATTATACATAAATCATAAACAGCATGATATAAATTCAATATGCTAAGCAAACATTTGATGTTTTTATGTAAATTTTTTTAAGAGTGTTGATAAAGAGCAACAAGTAACATAAAATCATTTACTGTTCATTGCAAAGTTCTAGCACTAAGCTCTGTATTAAAAGTTTATATAGACATTAAATGCAATATTAAGTGATTATTTCTATTCCACCTTCCAGTTATTACAAAAAAAATAACACTTTTCTAAATCACCATATGAAAACAGTAGAGAAAATGCCACAAAGCCTCCCTCACCCTTTAGAAGTGCCACTGAAAGTTGGTCTGTGTTCAGGTTATTGACATATTTGCCCAAGTAGGTGTTGAGGACCCAGGCAACCAATCCTTCCAACATGACTGTCCTAGAAGAGGAAAACTAATGCTTTTCTGTCATTTTCTGGATTTCTCTTCCATAATTAGTCTTAGTCTGAAAGAAAAAAACCAAGAAAATTAATGTCTGAAATATATACTTTCTGCAGAGCTGATATCACTGTCACTCCAATTCTTACTGTGATCTATCTGAAGAAAAGTAAAAGCACTAAAGTTGATTTCTACCTTAAAGAAGCTTTATCCTCTGCCTTTTAAGTGTCAAATCAGCTTCACAGAGATCTGGTGATCACACACCACTCCCATTTGCACACAAAGTTCATCATTCCATCCTTTTTGTAACCAAAACATCACATTTTGTTGCAATAATCAACAAAGCGAATCTACAGTCCTTCCCCCCCGAAAAGGAAAAACAAAATTCCAAGTTGATCTGAAGTTTCACTGGCCTCCTGGACCTCTGCTGCCAATATTTTCACCATGCTGGGTTTGGCAGCCTGGTCTGAAGCAAGAGCCTGAAGCCTGCTGTGTTTTTCTAGAATTCTTGCACGACATCTGTGAAGCAACTCACCCTACTCACACCCCTTTTTGGGAGAGAGTGTGTGTGGGAAGTAATCAGATCCAAGCCCCCAAAAATAGCTCATCAACAGTTACTGCAATAGGTTTTCAAAGTGGTAGCAGAGATTATTGCACTGAAGAGGGAAAAACTGCATTAGAGAAGCACCACTGGTCACACTCCTGAGCATTTCCCTTCACTCTTCACCAGCCACTTCTGTCTCAACTGTGGTAATCAGGGCATTAAAATCCCAAAGTCCCTCCTCAACTTTTTAACCACTGAATTGCAAAACTACTCCTAACTCTTTCATGGGCAGGGTGAAGCCTGGTACAGTAATGAAAAAAGCATGCAGGGCATTTTATGATGTTAGAATGGAATAAATGTATTAATTTTGTGCCTAACAAAGCTCCCCCAATCCCACATACCTGCCTAAACCACTGAATTGAAAAGATCCATCCTTTATTTACAGCTGACAATAGAAGAAAATGACAGCTTCAAGAGTCACATTTTAAATTTTACATTAAGATGTAGAGTTTTCTCATTATGAGGTTTGCTTGATTTTAGGCAGCTCCATTTAAACTTTTCTTTTTTTTTTAAGGCAGTGAAAATATTTAACTAACAGTTAACTTAAATAACCAGAATTAAGCAAGCAATGAGCGGCTTTTTCTGAAGGCTGAAAATGAAACTGTGCTGTCCTGAAACAGAAAAGAGCAGAGGCAAGATCAATTCAGCTCAGTCACATGACTTCCCAGAAAATGTGTTTTATGAGTTTTGCCTTTGAAAAAATTCTCAACAATTGTCAAAATCAGTACTATTATTCTACATAATAAAGACTAAGTATTCATGCTCTTGGGCCACCAGCTTATATTATAGGTTTTTATTCTAATAAAAGTGACAAGAAACTCAAGATCAAACAAAAGCATATACAGTCATCTTTGCTACACAGTCACTAAATAAATAAATAAATAAATAAAGGAATCTACAGGTGTTTGGAACCCAAGCAAAGACCTTGAGAAAAAGCATTTCAGCACAGCAGAGACCTACATCCCAGTGACTGAAACCCTCTGGTGCATGAACCATGCCTGAAGTCACCCCGAGAACTGTAACACATGAAACCCTTAACCTAAACTCGTGGGATATAATTAACCTTTCAAATCTTTCAAATATTTTAAGGCTTTTATATTTTTAACTCTCTCGTGCACTGCTGTGCCTTGGGATTTAAAACAAGGCGTTTATGTTCTAGGACAGTGTTTAAGTTTCCTTAACGCACACAGTACGAGAACTGTCAGGGTGAGAAGCCCGAAGCAGGCCCTGTCTGGAA
>VRYO01000690.1:2805077-2896893 GCA_009812075.1 Sialia sialis | reverse complement strand
TGGGCCAGCCCGGCTGAAGGGAAGCAGCGGCACAGCCCCCGCGCTCGGTGCCTCGCAGGCTGCAGGAACAGGGACAACCTCACAGAGTAACCTGTGCACTGAGAGAGCCACTCTGGAAATCCCGACTTTGTTTAATAAAGAGCTCACGAAACTTGAGAATACATGTATTTATAAAAAGGTATGTTTCTCTTTTGGGGTTTTGGGTTTTTTTGTTGTTTTGTTTTGTTTTTTACTTTTTATAAGCAAATGCAAGCTCATTTCTCCTACTTCAACATAAAATTTGGATTTTCCCTCTGTGACAGCACCTTGATTTGAATAATCAGCAAATTAACTACTGTAACGGGATCCTACGTTGTAATGTTTTAAACTTCAAAAATCTTCCGTTGCTGCTTCAATATGCCCCCAGTGGTGGGACCTGATGGAGAAAAAATTGGCTGACAGAAGTATTACAGTTCAAAGGTTCAAAGTGCTGTGAAAAAGTAGGTCCTTGCCTAAACCCTTCAATTTTGTTATAGTTTCAATTACCTTCAAGTGTAAATTTAATGCACATTTGCAAAAAGTTTCTTCATAGTAAAACTACAGACCTGTTTGTCAGCTCTCAGTTCCAGAAATATTAACAGCTCACATAATGTCATACCTTTTGTGGAAGTTTAAAATTTGTGTTGTCAGAATCTGAATGCTCTTTTGTAGCAATAGAATAAATCTTATTCCAAGAGTTCCTTTTACATTTCAGGCCTCAGAAATAACTACTGTGTCTATCTTGAGATAGATTAGCACAGTTTAGTGGGAAGTACAGTGATCACATAGTCCAACAGTGGTTTTTATGGCATAAGACAAGGGTTATGTGTCACTGTGTGACTTCACTCCCATGGTATTCAGACTCTGGATTGCAGATTCCAGTCGAACACAGCCACCACAATTGGCAGGTAAGTCACAGATGTAAAATATAATTATAGGAAGTGGGTTCCTAAATATTGGCTTCCAAACCATTTCATTCAAGGAGAACCTCCACTAATTTTCTGTAAGGGGTGGTTGGAGTTCCAGCATCATCAAGCAGTGAGGGAGAGCAGGATTTTCAGGTTCTGAGGTCTGAGTAAATTCCATTTATTACAGATGATGCTTTGCCACCTGAGGGCAGTGAGCTATCTGGCAAAGGTAAGCACAGGGATCTGCTCTAATACTCACTGAACACAGGGAAAATATTTTGGATTTATGCTTTACCTCAAAAATGAAGCCAGGATCAATTGTGGAAACATGTTACATCAGCCAGGACACAAAGGTGACAAACTAGGGTTCTCAGCAAATGGAACTTACTTCCTACTCCAAGATAACAACAGTTCAATCCAGGTTTTCCTTCTAAAACAAAATGAACTATGTACAGGCACTGAAAGGCTGGTGTTAAGACATAAAAGTTGAAATTTTAGTTGTAAAAAAAAAAAGTGCAAAAGATTTCACTTCCTGATATTCTATATGTACTTGAGAAATTTGGTCTGATAATGAGAAAAAACAAACTGTAATAATAAAAGAAATATCCAGGAGGATGAGGGAAAGTCTGATAACTTAAGATACAGGATAGGAAACTGAAAGCAATAGCTTTAAAATTCAAATCAAATGGATGATTCCTGAGCACTGAAAGAATGATGATTTAACTCCAGTCTCTTTGGTGATCACAGCCATGTTCTTGACACGTGGCAGACCTTGAATAAAAATCATCATCACAAGAAGTCTCAAGAGAAAACAGCATGAAGTTCAAAAAACATTGCTTTTCAAGTCTCATAAAGGTCCTTTTAGGGTATCACAGAAAAAAGGGAGGAGTTGGCCATTCAATTTTTAAAAGTTTGCTTTTTCTTTTAAACTGCAAAACAACAGAAAACTAAAAATCTCAAAAGCATCAGTGTCTATATTCATCTGAAATTTCAAATCTGTAAGAAAGCTACATTTACCATAATGTTTGTTTTGTAAGACAAGACATTGTTCAATAAATTTTATCAGTCAATCAGCATATGGTCTGTAATTTCCTTTAACTGGTTTTCATCCCAGCATCTTGAATACCCAGAGGAACCTTCTTTTCTTCTGGAAGTAAGCCTTGAAGTAAATTATCCTCATTTTCCACTGCAATGTGAATTTCAGTTTCTTTTTTCAAGGCCTTTTCTTCTTTTGAGAGGAGGGTTTCTTCCCCTGTTGGGGAATAACAGGGAGTGTGTCCATAATCCCTGCCAGTTGAACCAGTGTGCTCAGGGCACTGGGAGCTGCAGTCTGGGTTACAAAATTTAACAATACACTTCACATTCACCTGTGTTCCTCCGTTACCAGAATGTTCTGTCAAATGAACACAGAACAGAGGAGAATGAAACCAGAGCAGGGCAGTTTGGATTCTTTATCCAGCTCTTTGACTTACTGTTAAAATATTTTAACTAAGTAATTTTTTGCTTTACTTAATTTAGTCAAGCTGGTTGAGTTGGTTCTGTAACATTTTGGTACCATAAAATCCACATAACACACCAGAAATAAAAAGGCTACAAAAATGAATGCAGAGACCTGGATTACAAACAATTCCTTGCTCATCTGTTGCCATTTCAATTGCTTTTGACAATGTTCTTTTGTCACTTCTCCCTCTGGCTTCCACTCCCAGGGAAGTGCCAACCACCCAATCCCCTAGCCCCTAAATACTTGTTTTTCCACTGAGAAACTCTCTCTTTACTGTCTCAAGATGGCAACTTAAAACAATCACTTTTTCTTTTCAAAAGTTACTAAATTTCCTCTCTGCTGAACAGGACTGGGGTGTTTTATCCTGCCATTTAAACTTCCAAAAAGACTCATAATCGATAATCAAACTTTAAGAGGTTGTGGGTCATTCGGAATCATTACTACCTGAACTTGCAGAGCTGTGTCTGTCTCCAGTCTGAAGTTTAGAACCTTCTGGAGGTGAATGTTGCTGCTGAAACCCTTCTGAGTTTTTCTTTTCATTGTTTTTATTTAATACGCTGATGCTTGCAGATTCAGTTGGATTATTCAGGATGCTACTGCAGGACCCAGAAGCTTCCAAGAGATGCTGTTGCTTCTGTTCAGAACTCCTGGAGTTCTGCAATTCTGTGTCTCTCACTTTTTTGTCACACTGTTTATCTGGAGGGGGAAAAGGCTGGAACATTTGCAGAGAAATGCAAAATGTTAATCTTTAAAAATAAAATAAACGAGCCACTAACAAAGAACTGGTCAGCATTTTGGCAGCTAAAGAAACCACTGATGATTGGAACTAGAGGAGCTTTAAGGTCCCTTCCAACCCAAGCCATTCTATAATTATTTTCATTTGCATAGAGATGAGTGCAAGTAAAATTCCTAACTCATTAGGAGTTCAACAAAATGAACCCTGAAGGCACCCACAGTACTGCTCTGATTCCTTAGGGACCAAAGGCTTTCACATTTGGTTTTCCAGCCCCCACCCTGGGTTTTACTGCTGGTTTTAGCCTCACATAAAGTGAGGGTGGGACATTATGTGGGCTGTATAAGGTGCATCCTACACCCTGGCTTGGGGACCAAACCACCCCATTCTCACTCCAGTTTTCTTTCTGCTGTGCAGTTTTCTTCTACTTGTAATTAGGTGAGAGTTTATGATTTCTCTATAACCTTTAAAGAAATAGAGGAGATTGATAGAGAGCACACTCACCAAATCTGCTTCTGTAGCTGGTGCAGAGTACCCAAGGGCTGCCAGTGGGCAAAGACAGTTTATTAGCACCCAAACCTGTCCCATTTGCAACAGCTGCACCCTAAACTAGGCTGAGTGATCCCCTGCTCCTGGAATAAACTACAAATGTACATTTATTACACACATTGAACATTGAAAGCTGTACTGTATCATTTTGTGACAAGTTTAGCCAGGAAACAGAGAGGGCTCTGCATTAATTCATAACTTTTCTTGTATAGTGTCAGTGAGAAAAGATATTGGTGACAATAAACCAGTCAAGTCTAATTATAACACCTGATATTGACTAACATTTAAATGATGAAGTACTGAATCATTAACAAGCTTCAGCAGAAGCACAACTGTTGCACTGTTGTCAACTCCAAGGCTATTGTGTGTTTAGACAATTACCTAAAATCTGAGGAACAAGACAGATTTGAAGAAAGCTGGCATCTAAGACACTAATTTCAGTCAACCACCAGGCTCAGGTTAATGGGAAATAGGGTGACCCTTTCCAATTTTTACAGATTTGCTTGTTTTCACTTCACAAATCTTACCTTTCTTTTTTGAGACTAAGCAATACCCCAAAACAGCAATTATCAGGACCAATAACAATGGCCCTGCTACTGCTCCTGAAAATAAATAAAAAGAAGAAATTATTTAGCAGGTTGATCTAACAAAGGATTGAATTAGAAAACGGTAGTTTTGTAGTTTCTGTACAAAAACTAAATTTACAACAATATACTGTAATAATAAGTACAGTATTGTGTATGTCTGACATTCACATTTGATGCCTCTATCATCAGGCACCAAGGTCTCATTTCAGTCACCACCATTTCATAAAATTGAATTCTCCTCTCCTGAAAAGTGAGGACAGACTTTTGGCCTTGGTCACAAAACGTGTTTCTCTGGGCAAGCAAGAGTTTGTCACATACAAGGAAATGCTCCTAAACATCTCTGCCTTCTGGGTGGGCTGTGAACAGGAGAGAACACATCCACACCTGGCAATGTTGTCAGGACCTTCTGTGTCAGGAAGGGCTGACAGAAAACTCCCAAGACCTCCAAACCAGGTCAGGTTTGCCTCAGTCCAGAATCTAACATATGACCTTTCCTACCAGCTAGAGCAACAACTCCAGGAAAATGGCTTGTATAATCCAGTTTGGGGTTTCTTTGAAATATTTTCAGATTTACAAGGACCATGGAATGCACTGGGGTAGTGCAGATGCACAGGTAAAAATGCACCTCATTACAAGCAGTGTCACATTGAATTAACTGAGCTCTTCTGAGGTTCTGTTTAGGTACAGGTGACTGGTCATGCAAAGACACTGAGAACTAAATATAAACTTGCTTCCTGGGCAGACAAAAGTGACTTTAAATGAGTTAAAACTCACCAGTGATGTGGGACAGGTCAGGTACAGAGTTTAGCATGACAGGTCGAGTTATTATTTCAGGTTTGTGGGAATCTGAGCTTTGGGTCAAAATTAGGTTCAGAATGGTGTGAGAAAGGTCTGTGGCTGTTCCTGAGTCACTGCACACCGTGTCATTCCTGCTGTTGCCAGGAACTGCCACTGATTTACAACTGCAAGAGACAAAAAGAGAGGTCAGGAAAGACAGAAAGCCCTGCCCAGGTCAGGCTGCTGCTGGACAGAACACTGGCTCACACTGTATGGGGTGTACAGCTGGTGTTGTAGGATTCCTCAGAGGAAAACGTGCCAGGAGGACAAGGTTTGCATTCTGTGTCTGTGCTGGCTGTCCCTGTAAACAAAGAGAAAAACTCCAGTTACTTATCTGGTGAGAAACAAGAAAGAATAATCAGGGTCTGCAAGTGATCCTGGCAGTGATACAGTTGCAGTGCAAAAATACAGCCTATAGCTGTCACAGAAAACATTCCCTGGAAGCACCCAACCCAAAGAGAAGATTAACCAGCTCTAAGTTTGGTCCTATTAAAGGTTCAAATGTGGTGCTGCAGACAGAGCTGACTCACTGCCCACCATACTGTTGAGTTCTGTATCTTCTCAAATGATTCCTAACTTTTTTTAAATGTTCTGTGTTTCTAATATTTGAAAATTATTTATCATTTTGAGACAGATGTATTATCAGGGTGGTGCATTCAATCAACTAAAAAACAGATCAATTCTGCAGGTCAGCCCAGTCATCATTATTTACTGTACCCAAAATTCCACCTGAAGCCTTGTTTCAAGGATTTAAGAAGTGATTAAGTGGTCTTGGTTCTCAGTCACTCGTACAGAATAAATCACACAACAGAGCAAAACAAAGATTAAGTTAGATTGGGAACTTCATGATATATGACAGTAAGAAATTGCAACATGTCCCTTTGGATATACCTCTGGAGAATACTGTTACTCTGGTTAGTGCCTACCTACTAAGAATGTAAAAATAAACCCTGAAAAGAATGCACAACTGTAGGGAATTAGGCCAGAAGAAGTGTTCAGTAAGCGGAGCGTTCAAAATCCAATTACCTCTTCTGGAGACCCGGTAGCCTTTGCCACATTTTTTATGTGCTCTGCACAGCTCGCAGTACTCGTCTAGCTTGGAAACACAGTACTTGTGGGGTGGGCAGCTACAGATCCTGTCCTGGGACCTCGTGCATGTCTGATTCTGTACAAGCCCTGGTTTTAAAACAAGGATAAAGCAAGATGTCATTGGCAACATTTAAAATCACAGCCTGCAATGTTTGAGTGAACATGAGGTGACGTTCACATACAAGTTTTGGGCTTGTATAGCACTATAAATCAAATGTATTATATGCCCCAATGTCTACATTTTCAGAAGAGTTTTCTCTCTAGGCAAGGAGAAATTTGCACCTGTAGAGTGCACACTTAAAAGTCTGTACCTGCAGTAGTGTTGCATTTTGTCATAACCCCAAACGTGGCCATTTGTGTCCATCACTGCCATCCCTGGAGACCAGTTTGTGCAGATCATGTCAATGTATTTAAAGTGTTTGGAGACTTTACCATAGACATTTTCATATTGTAATTAACCAACTTTGTAAGATTATCTATTTAGATGAGACCAAAGGTCCTTTCAACTTAAACTGTATCGTTAAAAGTTAGTGAATCAAGTATATAATGTTCTACACCAATTTCCATTAGAAACGATGGAGAACAGCGGGGTTCATTAATGCAGGTGAGCTGTTAGCCCAAAGTACAGGTGTCACAATGTTCTACCTTACGTACTGTTAAGCTGCTTCAGTGAACAGAACCAGTGTTCTCTCACTGACTGCTGCTTTGCAAAATAAATAAAATTAAGAGTATCACAAGCCATGTTTGCTGTTCTGACTTCAGCAGACAAAATGAGAAGTGACAGGATGCTGGAAATGTAATTATCCATTCACCTGTGTCCAAGTCAGGTCTTAAGGTCTCTTGATGAGACATTATAAGCAGGAACCTATTCTACTGATGGAATTTGGAATATTTCAGTGATGTAATGCCTTAGTTTTTAATAATATAAGACTGGTGTTCCATTTTCAGGACTTAAAAAGGGCCAGGGCTTCCTGCAAGACTTCTTTGATTCTTACCCCTAAATATTATGCATTCCAAAAGCATGAGGACTATACAAGAGATTGACAAAAATCTCCTGGTTTTCTTAGCAGAAAGACAAGGTTAAACCAAGCCCAGTCTTTGAGGAAGCCTCTTTACTAATCCAAGCCTACCTTTCCTGCAGGGTGGTGAGCAGGCAAAGCACTGTGGAGAATGATTCCAGATTGCTGTGTACGTCTTAGGTCTGCAGGGGCTGCACTTGGTGTCCACAGTGTGACTGCAGCTCCCTGTCCTGTACTGACCTATGAAAAGAAAAAGAACCCAAACCAAAACAGAGACAGCATCTCACTGGAAAAGATCACTAGGAATTAAGTCTCATTCTGAGCTGTAGAATCTTTTCCCTTCACTGACATTATCAGGTTGGTATCATACACCAAGCAAGTGCTGATGCAGAGGATTGCATGTCTACAGGGAAAGTCGGATTTTTGTCCACCCATGTTTGACCCCTTTTCCTACATTCAGTTCAGTGAATTCCAGGCACATTCAAAAGAAGGCAGCCTCAATCCTGAACAAAACCTCTCAGCACATACTTAGGCACAGCTATCACAATACAAAACCAAATATTTTATCTTCACAGAACTGTTTTGTGGTGAGCATGTGGAGGTGTTTGACACCCAAAGTCTGGCAAGGCCAGAATGATGTGCCTGGGTGAGACCCCTACTGCTATTCCAGGCAGTGAGAGGAGAGGGCAGGATGAAGTAACATCACAAACAGACCTGAGTTAAACACTTCACCACTTGTCACTATGAAAGGGACACGAGCCCATTCTTTCACTTCTCCAGCCAGCCCTAACAGAGCCAAGCAGGGAGTTTCTGAAAGTATTGGCATTCCAAAGGTAGCTTCTCCAAAGCTTCTCACATCAACAGAGTTTAGTACAGTGGTGGGAGCATGTAAATATGAGTTCCAACATACTTGTTTTGGAGAAAGGAAAATGCCTTAATTGCCCTTTCCCTTTCATGTGAAAGGAGAAACAAGATAAAAGTCAATGTCTCATATCCTTTACAGATATATCCTGGAAAACAGAAAGCAGGAATAACACTGAAAAAAATTTAGACCTGCTTGGAAAATCTGTTTTTCAAAAGAAGAGGCCCTGGAGGTGAGCCAAATGAATTATTTCCAAAGACTTTGTTTTTCTCTGTACTTAATTGAAGGTTTAAATTCTGCATCCTACATCCTGCTAATGATTTAGGCTGATTTAGTACTGAACACTACATAACTCAACAGAAAAGTTTCACCTATGAATTATCACCTTTCATCTGTCATGAACAAAGGAAGTTTGACAGATCTATGTAGACAATTTCAGTTAACTCAAGAAACTGCAGCTGTTTCAGCAGATACTGATTTCCTGTTTGAACTTCCGGATTTGACAGACACTCAGCATTTATGGAGACAAATTTTCTTTGCTTAGCATGTAATGAGAAAAAAAAAGGCGGGCTTTTTGCTGCAAAAAATCTACTACCAAAATCTCCAAAGAGCATTACTATCCCCCCCCAGAAAAACAATCCTAAAGCCCACAGAAAATAACTCTGGCTAACTACAGGTCACTTATAATCCCCCCTGGAGTGTAAGACGTGACAGCTCAGAGCAGACAGTGTCCCCAGTGTGACAGTGTTTGCAGTGAAAGACAACAAAACTCCCCTAATGAGCAATGATAGATTGACCTTGATAAGGAAAGCCCTTTAGATAAGTGATATTATCACAGTACAGAAACTAAGCTTTACTTCATGCCCTGTTTTACAATATTTTAATGTTTTATTAGTGGGCTTGGGTCTGTGTTGCCTAATTTTTATAATTCCCTTAGTGCGCTGTTGCTTCCCCTCCAATGTTGACTAAAATTACTTTAATTACTTGAATGAAAACCTCGTGCAGAGCTGTGCTTACACAAGCTCAGAACCTCCCTCCTGGTATGCCCCAGCCAGGTTAACCTTGAAGGAGAATTCCAGTTCTGATGGACAGTGTTTTGTTGTCTTTGAGGAAGGATGCATCACAACAACAAAAATCTGATGCACTTTAGATATATAAGAAATTAAAATGTACTATGATCATCTGAAAATTGAGGGAATTTGGCTGTGTAAAGTAATAGTTTGAATTATAACCTACCTGGAGGGCACTGGCTGCAACATTTATTAAGTTCTTCATCGTAGAATTCAGTCCTGGGATTGTTGCATTGTTCAAACTGTGGTGTATAAGGTAATGAATATTCCTAGGAGAAATCAAGGGGAAGTCATGAGTCACAAGTCCATTCTGATCCTGATTAGAGACTCAAAAGATATGAACACCTAAAGACCAGTGCAATTACCAGCACCTTCCTTTGCAAGGCAGCCCCAGTGAAACAGAACACAGCAGATGCCAAGAGGCTGCAGGACAATGAGCAGCTAATGAGCTGCATGTGACTGCTTTGAGGTTCCTTTGTTTTCCAAAGACCCACCACCAGGAACAAAGTGATTTCTCCAGGTTTTAGGTTCAAAAGAGTGCAGGGGAGCTATGGGATTAGCATCCCACCCAGTCACTACTGCATCCCCCAAACCAAAGGGCTGAGAGCCCCTCAGCTGCCATGGCTGGAACATCTGACAAAACACCAGGGAAACCTGAATTCCTACCTGTGCCTTTGTGAGAGAAACATTTCCTGCAAAGGGGCTCAAAAACTTCAGTCAATCTTTCCAAAGAAAAGGAAAAAAGGCTTTTATCTTTCCAGATACTGTGTGATTCCTTCCTGAGCAAGAAAGACCTAGATGTTTTGAAAATGATGCCTCCAAAAATTGCAGTGCTGTTTCTGAGAGGCAGCACCTTTGCAGAAGGTGCAGATAAATATGCAGGTTAAATTATTAGAGACAATGATGAAATACAGGGTGCCTAATTTCAGCACACACTGATCAGCACAGCTCAATGACTTCAATGAATAAATGTCAAATTATTTGATGATTTTCTATTTTCAAAGGGGAAAATACACTCACTTAAAGAAGGCTCCTGTTAGATAGGACATGTGTAGGAGTTTCCTGCTAGACCAAAAAGGCACTGTGTAAAAAGGATGTGACACTGTTCAGCTCTTTGCAGTCTGAAGAGATTGCTCCACGCATAATCTACACACATTTAGAGGAATCATTACTAAAATGAGAAATCAAAACAGGAACAAGCTCTTGGGAGGCTGGTAATGAAAATATCCTTCCGCCTTTCTGAAAAACATATTGAATATCTATTGTGTCTTCACACTGCTGACAAAGGAGATTAATATTTCCCACAGTCAGCAATTGCTTAAAGGAAATTCAGCATTATGCAGCTCATGAAATAGTCTACCTCTTATTTAGCTGTGATCAGAAACAGGATTTTATCAACCTACTCAATAGTGAGTGCTAAAAAACCCCTTTTCTGAGAACATGAAGGCACAGAAAAGTCGTCTTAAGTTTAGATATCATAGGATGGATGATGATAAATCATCGTTTGCAAACTTGAGCTGACACTAAAATCTGGTGAAGGAGAAAAGGGCTCTGCTCTCATCAAAAGTGTTTTTCATTTCAGTTACTTTTTTATCAGAAGAGGAAATATCAAGTGTTGTCACTATGATCAACTTCATTAAAACAAGCAGTCAAGAGCCTTTTCAAAACATAAAATTTCACTGCAAGAGCAGACACGAGGGAAATAAAGGAGAAATAGAATAAACCACATCACAAATTACCCTGCTGGTGAGGCTTCCTGGCAAAAAATGAATTCTTATCTCATACTCTTCAGTGTCTGTTGTAAATGCTGCCCTGTGAGCACCAGACACAGGAAAACCTGTTGGTTGCTGGGCTCACACCTGTTTCTCTGAAGTTGTACTTGGAAGGAACTCTGCACTGTCTGATACAATCTCCCTGAAATGTCATCTGATGAGCTGTGGTCTTAGTGACTTACAATTGACAATTTCTTCCCAAATGTCCTCGAAGAACATTATGGGAAACTAAAAGGGAGTTGTGACTGGCTTAGATACAATTTACAAACACATGTGCTCAGCTTGGTTTGCCCTGGAAGGATTCAGTTCTTTGAGCAGCTACTCTCAGCATGAACTAGTTTAATCAAAAATGTCCAATCTGAAAGAGGAAGTTTAGGTCTTTTACTAGTTTTCAAAATCTTTGGGATTTCTTTCCTACAAGACTCCGATTTTCTAGCAATGTCGCCAATCCTAAAGTCTGAGTTGGGCCACATGAGATTTCTGTCTGGCATCCAGATCCATTGGCTACTTTGGGCTGAAAGACTGAGGAGTAGAGGCCAGATTCTATTTCACAATCTTTGCATTTTGCTAGTGTTTGTATCTCTCACAAGTCTTTATTTTATCCTCGTTTGACTGTGATTCAGTGTTCTACAAGCAGATTGTGTGAAGGGAAACTAACCTGATGCTGCACATTTTGCATTACAGCCTCAGAGCTTCTCAGTTCATGCAGCAAGGTCTAATGGCATCTGATTTAAAAGAAATTTTTGTGGACAAAATTAAGACTTTGGAAGACTTAATTTTACAAGGTTAAGGTACAAGAAGAAATAAAATGCCTCATCTGTCTATCACTAGAAGCACAAATATTCTTAAACATGAAATTTAGTCTAGCTCTATACACATCAAATTAAGCAATACATTTTGGCACAGAAATGTAAACCATGCTTGCCTTTGACTTCATAAGTCACTAAGGAGATTTTTGCAATGCCTCTGCATTAAGCAATAACTAAGAAGTTTTACATACACAAAGTCAGTAACTCCTGACTCTCTGGAGTTCCTGCACTGTTTGCATCATTTTCCTGTACAGAGATCATTATACAGGTGACCTAACTGGAATCTCCACACCAACTGCAAGGACTTTACATGTAATTAAACTTAAATATCTTAAATAATAAAAATGAAACATTTTAGTATCATGGATGAATCTGTATAAATCCATTCATATTACATTCATTTTCACTCAAGGCCATTTAAACAAAGATAGTTGAGCATGTATTTTAATCCTAACTCACAAGCCTACATTTCTATTTGTCTCCTTTTCATACATTTGCCTTCAGACTTCAGCTGTCAGTTAGGAGAGTCTGAAGAGGAATTATATCTGTGCAATGTGAAACCACAATGAAGTCACTGAGGTCTCTGCTGTAAAATCTGTTTCTCTGGAAAGCACTTGAGGTAGAGACTCTTTTTGCTGAGCTACCAGATCTACTGGAGGCAGGAAAAAACAGAATTCTGTCTAAAATATTCAATCTTCTTATTAAAAAAAAAAAAAAAAAATCTGCTGAAGTTTAGTTACCAGGTAACAGCATCTCCCAAATCACCTGGCAATGTATCAGGCTGTACCAACTTGACTCAAACTACAAAGTTTCTTTTCAAACTGCTGTCCAGCATATCTCTCTCAAAGATTATGGTCCATGTTGTGAATTATTCCCCCATCCTATATTGCACTTTACTTCTGTGGAGCAGGAGTCCTTGCATAGCCACACACCAACAGATTTACAGTTTGACATCTCCCCTCCCTGAGGAAACTGTGTCTCTTGCTTACTGCCAGGAATTCTGCTTAATTGCCTCTCACCACCAGAACAGGAAAACATCTTCCCAGAATGAGAAAGCAGGGCCATGCACAAGATACAGAAGCTGTTCACAGCACACAAAAATTATAGAAGTGCAAGTTTGTAGGAAGACAAGGTATATTTTATTATACATGTATTTGGGAAAATATACACATTTCACCACCTCTTCTGTTTGAAAACTTCAGACTATTTCTGATAACCTTGGTGACTCAATTGTTCAAAATGGCAAAAACAATGTTCATTTCCTGTGTCTAACACAGGGACTGAGGCTGAGAACTTTCAGGGACTTCCAAATGAATGAGAAAAAACTCAAGAAGTATTGTCACTTAAGAACTACTGCTTTGCCAGTTTGTCCCCTCAAAAATAAAGTAAGTTTTCTTTAACAAATCACTGTTAAAAAATTATATAACAGGCGTGTTTTTTTCCCAGCTCTGTGGCAGATGTGGTACTTCTGAAACTACTGTGTTTGTTCTTCTAACTTTACATATAGGCTTCTCCTTATTTTGTCACAGTGCAAAAAGTGATGCTGAAAGTTTCTATCATTATTTCCATCATTAAGTTTCAGTTATATTTAGACTGAGAGGAGAGCTAATTCCTTTTGAACCAAAGCCCCTTGTTCAGCACAAAGCATGAGAAATTCTGGTGATGAGTTCTGCTACAATCCTGAGACCCCCTTCTCTATCTGCTTTATTCTATCCACTGCAAGGTGTGCAGTAAATCAGGCTCAAAACACTCTCACCTTAAAACCAGAGCTGAATTAAAAATTAGTGACAGTTAAAATAATTATTTTAATACACTATCAGCTCACAGTAGCACCCAGTACTCCTTAAAAGAGCATTGTGTAATTCCAGGTTCAATACATATTCTGACATCCTCACCTGATTTCACTGAACCTTTGTCTTATCCAGCCTAAATTCCTATATTTGAATAAACATGTAAATAACATCAATATCCCATGAGAACACAGTGACCTGGACATCTCAGCAGCATTTCCATATTTATCTTCACAATCCTGAGCATTTTAAAATCAGACAGAGAAGTTCTATCAATACACCAGTACAGAAGACACAGAGTGGGAAGCAAACAGATCCCATAGAGCTCTTTGGCTGACACAGTTGCAAACAGTGATCCAGCTGGATATGGAATAGTCACTGCTGCAATAAGGGGAGCAGTAGCAGCTGCAGCACATCACATCTTCACTGAAAATTAAAGCCTTTTCTATTTAAATAGAGAAGCTTTCTAGGGAACCAACGGAGCACAACAAGCTCTTCCTGTGTAAACAGTGCAATGCAGATACGAGTTTACACTCTGCTCTTGCCAGGACACTCACCACGATTTTTACAAATATTCGAACAAGCCTGCAAAATCAGCCTATTTCCTATAAAAATCCAGGGATACACGATTAGTCATTCCTTTGGGAAGCCAAGAATTAACAACAACATAAGCAAAGGCTGAGCTTTGAAGTTTTTAAGAGCGGGACTTGAAGGTTGCTGTAGAGATGAATGCAGCGCAAGCCCAGAGGCACAGAGGTGACAAGGGACGGACAGGTGACAAGGGAAAAGTGACAAGGGGCTGACAGGTGACAAGTGGACCGCACTGACAGAGTGTGCAGCCCTGCAGAGGGGCATCACCCGCCGGTGCCTGCCCGCGTTTGCCCCGCTGCGCTCCCCTTGCAGCGCTTCCAGCGCCTCTGGAGCTGCATCCCTGGAGCAGCATCCCTGTCCTTGCTCCAGCCCATGTCCCTGTCCGGCCTCTGCCCTTGTCCTTGTCCAGCCCATGTCCCTGCCCCTTCCCTGTCCGGCCCCTGCCCTTGTCCCTTATCCCAGTCTCAGCCTCTGTCCCTGTCCCCATCACTGCCCCTGCCCCCTTCTCTGCCCCTGCCCCGCTCACCCGCCCGGCCGCGGCGTCGGTCAGAGCCGGGATCAGAGCCGGGATCAGTGCCGGGATCAGAGCCGGGAGAACAGCCGGGATCAGAGCAGGGATCAGTGCCGGGAGAACAGCCGGGATCAGAGCCGGGATCAGAGCCGGGATCAGAGCCCAGCGCGGTCCCATCGCTGCCGAGCCGGGCCGGGCCGGGCCGGGCTGGGACGGGACGGGGCGGGCGCGGCTCCGGGACAGCGGCACCGCCCCGGGCCCGGCCCCATCTCCGGGACATCCGAGCTGATCTGGAGTTCTGGCTGTGGGGAGGGGCCCTACAGCCCCGTCTGTGCCACCCCGAGTTGGGTCGTGGCAATCCAGCTGCTTCACCCCGCAGTACAGAGTTACCTTTATTCCAATATTCATTCATACTCACCGTGCCGGTCACACAGCCCGGATGGTACAGACAGACTTTACTCTGAATTCAGCCCTGCTCCTGAGAAAAACTAATCCACTAAGAGCTCCGTGAGCTTCGAATGGCTTTCTTGCAAAAATATTTTTTCTGATACTCATATAGGTACTGAAATTATCAACAATTAAACATTTATATATCAAACAAAAAAGTGTGGCCATGGCTTAAAATCCATGTAATTTTCAATCCATGTAATTTTTAATTCAGAGATTACCAGCATTATTAAACCAACTACAGCACATCCAGCAGGTTCCAATGCATATGGTTCCTTCAGAAAGCTGTTCCAGTAAAAAAGATTAGTTAACATGCAGAGTGAAAATACACAATTACAGTCATCACGGAACAGCCCTGAACAATTACAGGCAGGTGAATGTGGTTATTCAGTTTGTGGATTCGCAAACTGGTGTTCGCTAAAATTATGTATGTAGTGAAGTTAAAGTAGATGTGGAAAACATTAATTAAAGTGACCAAGGCATCAAACTTACTTGAGTAATATGCAAAGGTGGGAACTCATCTTGGAGGCTTAGTTCAATCAATCATAAAAGCAACTTGGTTGAAAAAGAAAAAATAAAAAGCAACTCACTTACTTCTGTAAGATAAGAGCTAGTGACATTCACTGAAATAAAGAGGTCAGTTTAAAAGTGTTAAAAGTCCTTTACACAGTGCATGATATCTGTAATCTTTTGCCACAGGTGCTTATGGAGGCAGATGGTACATGGAAATTCAAGAGAGAAGAACTGATGGTGATATGAGAGAATAACAAAGGCCGAGTCAAACTCTTTGACATCCTCGATCCAATGCCAGCAGCAACTGCAGAACTATGATGAATGCAAACAGCAGGAAAGATCTTCCTCACTAATCCCTTCCTGACACAGGCAGAGATGAAATGTTGGCCTCAAACTCCAGTCTGGCCCAAGAGTTTATGCCCTTGTGTTCCTTGTGTGAGCTCTAAGACAGAAGTTGCTGCAGCTCTGTTATTGCAGTGCTCTGAGTGGGACAAAACTACAAAGCAAGTGATGGCTTTTGTGGTTCCTTTTTTTTTATTGTTAAGACGCAATTTCTCAAATTGCTCATTTTCCATTGTCCTGTGCAAAAGTGTAGTCAGCACTATTACATTTACAGTTACTAAACAAGCAGCACAAAAGATTTAAAAATAGCATAACACATGCCAGCTGGCCACCAAACAGGTCTGTTTTTAAAGGATATGCAAATCAGTGATGATTATGAACAATTCTAAAACAAGTAGATACTAATGTGATAAGAAATAACTGCTTTTATTTTCAATAGAAAAATCGTTTCTTTTCTTCATGTCTCTTTTTACTGGCTCCACATTTCGCTTTATCCATAGTTCATCCAATGGCCAAAGTTCAGTCAGTTTGGCTTCCATCAGAAGAGGGTATTTTGTACATTTATTAATGATTTGACGTAGTCAAAAAACATGAATTTGACTTCAAAACCTAGAAAGCATGGCCTAAACAGTGGACTTCAATTAGTTTTATTTGCCTTCTATTTTCAGAGCCTGTATGGCACCTTTTGATTCTAATTCCTCAAGAAGCATGAAGTCCACAAACTTGAGAGTTATGTTTATGCTAACAAAAACTGAGATTATTATAATTTTCAATCAAAAGTTGAAGCCTTGAGAAAATACCTGATGTTACAAAATATATTACAAAATTGGAAGTATTGGAACAGAAACAACATTAAGAAACATGGCTGAGTCTCAAGCTTGCCTCAGAATCCTGGCCAGAATTTTCACAGCCAGTAGAAGTAATCAGACATAGATTTCAATCCCTTCCTTCACACTGAGAAAGCAAGCTGTGAAACTTCAGCTGACAACCAGATGTCTTCTAAATTTCGTAGCTTTGATTCAAATTTGTTTTCAGTAGGATACTGGGAGCAGGGAAACAGAAATATTTGATGTCAGCTATGAAGGCCAACAGTTTGGATGATACTCTCATTTGTTAGATGAAAATGAAAGAGATTCTAGCTCTCCTTGTTTGAATGTGTTTCAGTGTTTTCCAGAAGCTTCCCAATAATCTAAGGCACACTGAGTTTACCTCTCTTGCCATAAACTCAGCCTTAGTGTCACACTGGATGATTCTTCCCACATTATCTCTGTGGGCTGTCACTTCTCAGTGGCAGTGGTAGGATGGTGAAATTCCTTTCCCTCCTCTTCCACAGGAACCATGACATCGTTCTCTGGAAAAGACTCTGTTTCCTGCTCTGGGTAGTGCATTTCCAGCTCCTCTTCCAAGCTCTCCTGGGCATCAAGGTTACTGTCACATCCTCTGAGAGCACAGTTCTTGCCACTGGGCACTTCTGAGACAGACCCCACGATGACAGTGTCGGCCTTCATGATGTAGAGTTTTTCTGAGGAAGGAAAAAAGTATTGCTGAGCATGGTGAGCAGTCCCTGCTGCCCCAGGGATGGCTCTTTGCCATGCAACATTTTCATCAGGACTCTGGGCATTTCAGATTAAATCCACAGCACTAAGCCACTGAGCTAGAGATGGGACTACAGGAGAAAGACAAAGAGGAAAAGGCAGAAGATATTCACAAGAATCTGTTAAAAGAAGCAACTAATTGGGATCTAGATATATAGAATGCAAAGTTTATGCTCCTGCTGTTTCAAGAAACACCACCATGTAAAAGAAACCTTTGGATAAAGATCAGCACTGTACAGAAGTTCTGGGAACTTAGGACCTGCAAAGAAATTAGTTTCTTCCTGAGAATAAACTACAAAATTTTCTGAATCTTGGGCCCAAATAAGGCCTTTTTCAATGGCTTGCACCATTGCACTTCATTGAGAGGATGCTGCACATCAGACACTGTAGGTTAATTGCTTGGAGGTACTTGGGTATGGTGAATCAAATCATCACATTCATCCCAATCCATCGCTCACAGTAAAAACAGAAAGGGTGTTTAGTAAGGAAAGGTCAGGTTTTGTAATATGAAAGCAACACCTCCAAATAACCTCAGAATTGGGTTTGGGAGCACTGCCAGAATGTCTCCTGCAGATGGTAACAATTCCCCCCCGTCAATGAGCTCCCTGCCTGACTTTATCTCCTGTGCCATGGTCAAAGATTTTACAGGAACAGATGGGAGGCATTTCAAACCATTATTATGAAACCAGAGAAGAAAATGATAGCTAAGTACAGTTCTCATTTAGTATTACAGCATCATCTTCCAGCTCACATATTCAAATTTCTTCTATAAAATTTACATCTTCTAGAATGAAAAGGAGGAAGAAGGGAATTTTCTGTCAAATTCATAGTGACTGAAACATCAAAAAAAGAAAGCACTACATTCGAATGAATAGGTATTTTTGTGTTGAAGATCTGGAGATTCACCACAATCTTTGTTAGGAGATTTGGACACTTTAAAGTTTACTAGTAATCTTGAAATTACATTATGTACCACGTTTGAAAATTTGAAAAAAGAAGATGACAAGAGGGGAAAAAAAAAAAAAGCAAGACTCACCAATTCTGTTATTTGTGTGGTCTCTGACTCGAGAATCCACAGGGCAATCTGGGGCATTCCCACTGCTTGGTGACACATCAGTCACACTCCAACGAGGACTCTGTGCTTTTTCTGTGCTGGACACCAGGTTATTGTTGGTTTCCAAAGGAAGGGCTCTGTCAATTAAATCCTCCTCTTCTAGCCCAGTGTCAGTGGTCAGTATGATCTTCTGCCAATACAAACAGGAGAGCAGAAGTGGGGTGAGTGTGAAACACTTTGCAGTAGGTGCACAGAGTCCTCCTGTGGCAGTCAGGATAACAGAATGCATCCCCAGCACCACTGGCACTGGCAGGGAAATGTTCCAAAGTACCTACAGGGATGGGCACTTCAAACTAGGCTCCTGCATCTCTTAAGAATCAATTTGGAAATGCTTCAAAGTGTTTCTAAGCTGAATTCTGATGACGGATTTCTGATGACATCTTCAGGAATGTCATTTCCACTGAAGAAAATACATTTTAGCTACCTCTTACACTTTGCAAATACCCATCATGCTCCTATGGAAGAGCAGAACAAGCCAGGGGCCAAACTGACTTCAAAATGTATTTGCCTCAGCAAAATGTCAGGTAGAAGAAACAAGCTCAGACTACCTAACACGTGAAGAATTAATTACAAGCAGTTCTTTAAAAGATGAATTAAAATTTGAGAGAGGCTAAAGGTCCTGTGTCAAAATTTTCTGGTTGTTCTGATATTATTCTGTTTCCATAAGGTTGGGAAAGAAAAAAAATATTTTGAAATGTGCACTTTATAGCCCTTGCTTATGTTGCATTCTCTATAGAGATAAGAATTGAAGCTCCTCACAATTCAGGAATTAACAATTACACACTGAAATTATGACATGAAAGCATCACATCCTAATACATCTCATCCCACCTAAATGAGAATACACTGTCCAGGGAAGTGCAAACTAAAAGGCTGGCACTTTTGGACTGCACATTTGAAAATAACATTATTTACTTTGGCATGGAACATGATCTGTTTTGGAATATTGTTCACACTTACTGTACATTTGTTCATGAGATCTGAACCTGCAATGAGAAATAAAAACATCATCAGAAGAAACATCACATAATCACAAGAATATGAATATTTGCTCTGAAAGATAACCTAGCAATGTATTTCTTAACCCCCTGCATGCCCACCCCAATGCAAGATGGTTTTCTTAGAACCCAGGGCACACTGAAATGACACTTGTGAGGTGAACCAGCCACAGGTTGCTGCCAAGCCTGTGAGATCCTGCTGTCCCCAAAGCCTTTTGCATCACTCCACACCACACCACAGCTGGTATTTATCTTATGAAAAAATTAACTAATGAAACTGTCTAGATAAGCACAAGACAAGGTTATTAGAAAGGAAAAAAGTACCAAAAAAAAAAGATTTAATAACTTTCTACTGGATTAACAAGTTAGGTCAGTTCATCATATGGTCAGATGATTATTAAGGAGGTATAATTTTATTCACAGTTCCATTAATGACCCCAGGGAACACTGGGCAAAGAAGAGAGGTGAGAAGGAGGGAGTGTACAACATTCTGCAGCATGAAGGTAGATGGGCTCAGTCCTGCTGTCAAATTTCACCCTGGTGTGCAATCACCTTTATTTTCAGAGCATCAGCTCTGTAATGCTACACAGCCACAGTTTCTATTGTGCAAGGCAAAGTGAGGGAGAAAAAAATTCCATTTTGAGAAAATTAAGTTGCACACAAGAGGTTTGAAATTGCATTCCTGAATGAATGAATATGAAAATCTCTGCTGTGTGGTGATTACAATCTGACACAACAGAGAACAGATCTATAGTGCTGAGGGGGATCAGCTAAATGGGTAAAATGTTTGCACTTTATGGGGTCTCGACAGATCGGAACACGTCTCCTGTATTTGACAGTCTCGAAGTGAATGGGGCGTTTTCCAGCGCTGACACAAAGTGGAACAAAGTCACCTGGTGCCACCTGGTGGCACCTGCTCCCATCCCGCGTGTCCCCTGCCTGCTCACGAGCAGCAGGACTGGCCTGCAGGGACACACATGTGACATGACAAACTCCCACTTTTCAAACTAAAATTCTCTAAAATAAAATCCCACTTATTCCTCTGCCATCAGGGTGGCACTGCTGTCACTCACCTTGGGCTCTGAGCACGTATTTGTGTGCGATGACTGAATGCAGATGTGCTGACAAGAGAAACCTTGCATTTAGCCAAACTCACCATTTTGCAGGTTTTGCAGGCACATCCCACATGTAACTCTAGGCAAAGCTCAGGGGAGTCAGTGTCAGTAAAAATCACCCTTCCTCTTATGCTCAAAGCACAATGCTGTTCCCAGAACCAAAAGCTACTCCCACAGCACTTCAGGTGTCAATTAATACCAGTGTCTGCACTGAGAGGAGAAACAGCTGGTCACCCTTTCCCCACTTGCAGGTCACCCAGCCACTTCCCTTCATAAATTCCAGCTGCTTCCATCTTTCATGTTCTCCAACATCCTGCATGAGCAGCTTGCCTTAAACCATACCTGGCCTGTGGAGAACATTCTCTTCCCCAATGACCTCCAAAAATATCCCCCTGTTTGAGTTTCCCACCTGCTGTTTGGCAGATCAAACAGCCCATCATGTGTTACAGACTGAAAAACTCACGTTTTCTTCTGAGGACGAGGATCCGCTTCTTGCACACCTTCCACTTCCAAAATACCAGCGTGCCCCCAAGAAGCACTGTCACAGAGAGAACCACTGCCCAAAGCACTACACCTGCAGCACACACAGGGAGAAAAGGCAGAGGGGAAGCCCTGAGTAGATCCATGTGTTTGAACATAGGACCACAGACATCATTTCATAAGTCAGAGGGGATTTGCAGGAAGTTCCCACATAGAAATTGTGTTTACCAAAGATATTCCAAATAAAACGTGCTAGAGAGAATAAATGCTGGTTCCGTGTTACCTCCTGCTGTCATCTCACCCTTGGCTGAGGTAGAAGCATTCACCCCAGGAGCTGAACTGGGATTTTCAGCTGTTGTGACACTTAGAAGGTCACCACTAGCAGAGGTCACCAGGTTCTCCTTAACCATGCTCAGGTCAGAGTTATTTCTTCCATTGCTGGATCTCATGGACAAAGTGCTTGGGGTGAGGTAAGTGAGCAGTTGGTCCAGGCAAACTTGATCATGTGTGGCATTTCCTTCCCTTTGCATTACTTTGTTCAACTTGGCACAGCTGGGAACGAAAAAGAGCAGGTGCCATTGCCCCGGTACAAGTATTTCCCATGTGACAAACATCCCTTGGTCATTTTTGTACCAATTGCAATGATTGTTTTCCGTGTAAAAGTCATTATTCTTCTCATCCCTATGGCATTAATTCTTGGCCTGGATGCAAAGCTGCTACTCACACAAGTGTGCAATTCCACTGTGCTTAGTAAACTAAAAATGAGGCAAGCAGGATTCCTTCCTTCCCTTGTTCCTCCAGCCCAGAGCTGTGCAGCAGCCACAAAGAGAGGCTTCTTACCTCTCCACGTGAGCCCAAAGTGATTCCCTTGCCTCTAAGATGAATTTGTATACTCTGCAGCAGAAGTGACAATACCCCATTCCATCATTTATTAATTTCCCATTAAAGAAGCACAGACTTACTTGGTGTGGGGTTTGCAGACATCTGTGCTGGAGCTTTGATCAGAGAAGGTCCCAGGAGGGCACTGTTCACAAGTGACATCATTTGTTGAGTTGCCTGAATAAAAATAACGACTGAGGGCCGACCAAATAAAATGCATCAGGTCCAGGCCTATGGCCAGAACCAGGAGAGGTAAACTGGAAGGAATTCCTACCCCTGGTTTTGACTCCAAAGCCAGGGCTGCAGGCAGAGTGGGGCTGGCAGCGGCTGCAGGTGCTCTGAACGGAGAGCTGGCAGAAGAGCCCCGGGCGGCACTCGCACTCGCGCCGGGAGTGCAGGGAGCAGGGCTGCTTCTCCACCAGGTCCAGCTCTGGCACACAAACACAGGCAGTCACAAAGCAGCACCTTGCCAGGCAAAGGGAGAGCGGGGCCACAGCTGGCCTGCGCCAGTTCTAAGGTTCAGCAAGCAGAAAAAGGTGCAGTCCCTGTTCATGATCACAGGCTGGTTTGGGTTGAAGATGAGCTTAACTCTGATCTCATTCACCCCTGCCATGGCAGCGACACCTTCCCCTGTCCCAGGTGCTCCCAGCGCTGCCCAGCCTGGCCTGGGACACTGCCAGGGATCCAGGGACATTCACAGCTGCTCTGTGCCAGGGCCTCCCCACCTTCCCAGGGTACTCCTATTATCTATTCTGCACCTGCCCTCTTTCAGTTTAGAGCCGTATGATGGTAATTTAGGTCATGAATAATTAGAGAAGCCTGTAGATGACAGCTTGTAATATAAGACAGAAAGCAGAAACCAGACTGGGATAGCATTGGAAGGGAAAATTTTTAGGTAGTCCCAGGTCATACAGGAAGTAACATGGATTATGTGCAAGGTAACTTCTGCTGTCTAACTCAGAAACCAAGGATGGACAATTTTGCTTTGGAAATCCTAAATGAATAAAATATACAGAGAGAGAATGTAACTGAGGGTATGTGGGGAAAAGCAAACCTTTTGAGCATGACACACAGGCATCACATTGTGGCTTTGGGAATTTATTTGTCAAATATTGATCAGGTCCACATGTCATGCAGTCTTCTAGATCCTGAGGACATGCTTTCTTTTTAACATAGCCTGTAGGAAAAAAGGAAAAATATCCAAGATACCTATCCAAAATGGGCAGAAAAGCATCCTGAAATATTTTTGTCTGCTTGTTTGCCTGTTAGACACATTACTACAGTCTTCTCATAGTCATTTGGTTTCTCTAGGATATGTTCCTAGAGAAAATTATTTTAATATAATTTATTGTATGAAAAATATATTTAAATTTATTATATATAATTTTCATAGAATGCCTTTCCCATTCAAGCATTAAGGTACAGGGCCAGGACATGATCCCAGCTGTGGGAATGGGCAGATGACAAATCATTTGCTGACAGAAAAGAACCAAGTCTCCATGAGGGCCATGACTAAGCTTCCAGGGAACTGGGTTTCATGCTTCCTTCTTTCCTTCCTCTGATTAAAAGAACTTTTTGAAAAGCTCCTCTTTCTTCACAGTGAGTAGCTGAGTTAGCAGCAGATATGAACAGGTTATTGCTTGAAGGAGTAGGGGACAATTAAGGTGGGAAAGGATTCTTGTGGAGGAGTCCAGGACTGACATGAGGGTGTAGCACTGAAGAACCAGCAGAGGTGAACTGGTGGCCACTGGTGGCTCATTACAGCCTGGTGTAAATCACATCTCTGCTTCTCACCAGCCTCACTGCCACATCCCTTAGGACAGGAGTTCATCAAAGTGTGGTGTTGAAGAAGAAAATAACTTTCCTTGGGACTGTCAAAATCACATCCCCACCCATTCTTCCTTTCATGGGACCATTGTCTCCATCCCTTGCTCTGATTTACAAATACAGCTTCTGCAGGACTCAGCAGCACAGGATGTCCCAGTGGGAATCCTGCCAGAACTGGATGCAAATGCTGCCAGTCAAACACTAAAGCCCTCTGTATCATCAGAACACAAACACAGCTCAGAAATTTCCTTTAAGACAATGAAAGAAAAAAGACTTCTGCCAGAAGATACAGATGGTGGTGAGGCACCACGAAACACCCATCCACTGAGGGGGTTTTGGCCAGTGGGGCAGTTCCAGACATTCACAGAACTTTTGTCTCCCCAGAGCATTTCCTGGTGCTGACCTCATGTGCCTGAGTCACAGCTTCTAGCACAGCCTGAAGTGTCCCCTGACAGGGGCTGCTCCCTCCCTCATGTGAGACACTTTCTAAACTCTTGTGACTGTGAGAATAACATCAGATTTTCCATCCCTTCATTTTGTATTTTTTTATCTCTGAGAAGAAACCCATTTAGCCTAATTTCACTGTGCTGATTCACACCCAGGGGCAAGTTTGAAATTAATTCTTTCACCTGGCTACTCAGTGTCGAGTGAAGTGATAAAATTCCATATCAATCCCATCACATTATCTGGTTTGCAGGCAGACTACACAGGAGCAGGACAGTGGAGAAAGGATTCACATCTGGAGCCACATGAGACAGTGATTATGAAACTTCCCTTTTCTTCAGGGACAAAATACAGCTCTGCAGATACACAGAGCTCCCACTGTCTGTGTGAGAAGGGTTGCATTGTAAATTTGACTGAATTAGAAACATACCTGAGGGACACTGGTAACAGCACTTTTGGGAAGTTTCATCATAGGACCAATTCTCTAGTGTACCACAGGAATGACGTGGGGTTAATGAGGTCTACAAATTGAAAGAGACAAAAAACACAATTAGAAAACAACTAATTCTGTACTAGAGCAGATCCCAATGCCTGTCTCAAGTTGCAGATGCTAAGGAAAAGCCCACAGTTTTTTGAAAATTCAAGTATCTCCAAAGCAATTAAATTATTATCTGCATTTCCTTTAGAAACATTGCAGCAATTAGCAAATTTTAAAAAAAGAAAAGGATAAAAACTACTGTCCTAAAACGATTTCATATTAATTGGAGCTAAGGATTTTTTTAAGGGAAAGGAACAGTATCTCTTACATCTGTAACAGATCTCCAGCTCTGTGTGCACTGGAGTAAGAGGTGATACCAGATTCAGCATCATCTAAATCTACACAGATCTGCTGTAATCCACACAGGCTACTCCTGTTTGGAGCTTTTCTGTTTCTTATGCAGTCATACTGTTTGAATTTAGCAACCTAAAAGTCTATTATAAACCAAGAAATTATTTTACTTTTCATTTAGTGACAAATCCTACAAGACCATTCTGCCTTGAAAAATTGCTGCAAATACTCCCACAACGAAGTCCTCATTCAAATAACTGATCCCACTTCTGTTGTGAGTGAAGGTTTTCAGAAATACCCTTTCATCACTACAAAACCAATATTTATTTAGTTTAAAAACCCCCATAAAATAGTTTTGATCTTAGCATATAAAATGAGACGCAGCTACAACTTGTAATAAGAAGATTTAGTAATAAGATTTAGTTTTTGAATGTCTGGGCCACTACATGCTCTGGGAAATTACAGTGCTACAAGTGTTCTGATGAGAGCATCAGATTTTTGAATTTGGTATTGCCCTTAAGAATCCCCTAAAATGTTTTTATCTGAATTTCACTTTCAGTATTTACTAGAAGGTATGAACAGTGATTTTTTTTTTTTTTTTTTTTTTTTTTTAAAGAATTGGTAAGTAGATTCCCCAGAGTTTTTTCCCACAGATACTGGTAGAGCAGTTCAATATTTCAGAAACTCTACATCTCACTTTCTGCTGATGAATTTCCCACTGGTTTTGAAATAATACTGCTGTCACCTGCTGCCTTCGTGCACTGGGCAGAGTAGTCTCACTACCTAACTCATTTCACAGCCTGTTTAATATACACATAAAACATAAAAATTATTCAACTTCCATCAGAAAACAGGAACTTGACAGAAGAAAAAGAAATAGAAACACATCAAAACCATTAAATTTCCTTGAGCTCCAGTAAGAGAACTGAGAACTCTGCCACACCTCTGCTCAATAACCCTTGGGCTTCCCTACAATCTGCCTGCTCAGCCTGACTCAAACCACGTTTACAAAAGTGCACAGAGTGTTCTCCTGCTCTGAGGAGGAAGCCCCAGCCTGGAGGAAAAGGAAGTGGTACCTGCTGACATTGTGTGCAGGGTGCCCTGGCCAGATGGAACAACAGGAAATGACCAGTCATACACAAAAGGTCAGTTGTGACTTAGTGAATTAACTCTTTCCATAAAGAAAATTTAAGGAGCAATAGCATCTTGGCTGTAGCTAAGTCAGCCTGGATTAGTTTCTCTGCAAAAGCTGTAAAAAGTCACCACAAATATCTAATTTTTTCTTCCTGGCTCTCCTGGGCAACCAACTCTGGCTGTAAATGAAGCTGAATTTTAAACAAGAGTACAAACCCTTGAATTACTGAATTACTCATGCAGCACATAATTTACAGCTTAATCAATTGTCTCTTTTGGGGTTTAAATAAAAGAATAGTGTCTGTGTAAAAATGTGAGAGAACAGCTTTTTAAAAAGTTACCTTGCCAAGAATATGAAAATCAAGAGTTTGGTATTAGATTCTGCTCCTGGTTCCAGCAGTGCCCATTTGATTATGAATTTGACCTGATGGAAGTGCAGTGATAAATCACTGCATGAACCAGGCCTGCATATTAAACAAACTATGCAGAAACTCGAAAGAGAGAGCACTCAGCCTCATGTTCCCATTTCCACAGGAGGGCAGCTCTGCACTGCAGCCACCTGCATCACACAAATGCTGCTGCCAGGTGTCCAGCTCCAAGCAGAACTTTGTGCCACCTGTGCTGTTACTGAGCCAAAGCTGAGGTGCTCTGCTGTGCAAGGAATTCATTTTAACAAATCACAGCAGAATGTCTGTGACTGAGAAATCGCCTTCTCTGATCCATAAGCAAAATGCCTGTAAGTCACCATCTGTTCAGCAGAGGTGTTTTATGAGTATAAAAATTAGTATAGATCCTTTCAGTGATAAATAACATTCATGTCAATGCTCAGCATCAGTCACCCCACTCTTGTCATTTTTTCCCCTCCAAATTCTGAAGCTGCTTGACTCTAGTGTGACCTGTAACAGCAACACAATGATGCAAAGTTCTGCTCTTAACTCAGCAGGAAGGTCCCCAGCATTCTCTAAGGGCTCAATAAGAAGTACCAGTTTTATGGCAATAACATCTGCTATTGTCATCAGAACTCAGACTTCTGTTTGTTACTGTGTATTATAAAAAAATCCTTTAACATTCAAGGAAGATCACACAGGTACTGGAGTGAGACTGTGGCTGTGGTGAACAGCAGGTCTTTATCCTTCTCTCTGACTTTCTCTTCAAATAAAGGTTTTTTTATTAATGTATTATGCATTTTGTATTATGTAAGATGTATTTAGCAGGAGCTGAACACATCTTGTGAAAGGAAAAATGACAATTCCTGTCATGCTTGGGCTGCTCTGTGACATGCACAGGGATGCACTGGTTTAGAGTTTTCAGTGACCCACCAAGTCAACTATTTATTTTCTTTTCTGAATACATTGAAGATCAAGGACTAATTAAATAAAGCAAACATATAAATCAGAAGTATTTGGGTTTCTCAGCACCTGCTTGTGATAACTTTTTTTAGAAAATAGGCTTTTTATAGCTTTTCTCACTTTCCTTATTTCTACAAGAATGTTTGCCATTCCAATTTAAATACTGGCAGTTGTAAAGGTGGTGCTGAATTCAGTGGGCTACTCTGCAATTCAGTCAGGACAAGGTTTGACTCATTTATTTATGGCTTTTTGAACTCATAGAGAAAAAGTAATTGTGAGGCAGAGTAAGAAATCAGCTTGCTACAAATGAGCTGTAAGTCAGGAAGAAAGCATAGTACTGTAAAAAAAAAAAATTTTACCAGCAGGGGATATTCTAGAACTGACTAATACTGCAGCAAAACAGTTAACTGTCTGTCAAACTTCTGTCCAAATTCTGACAGTACAAAAAAAGCTGATAATCTACAGCTTCAAGCAGTCAAGCTTCATTTGCTTGATAGTAAAGACATAATCAACAAGTGAGAGTTCTCTGAATATAAAAAGAAACAAAACCCAAACTGACTGTGGACTGAGGTAAGATGGAACATGGTTTAAAAATATGACCATTAGACAGGATCACTTGTACTCCACTAGCAGCAAGAGCAAATATTGCTGTGAGAGAGGCAATGCAGGACACTAAACCCAGTTGTTTTTCCAGCAATGTCTATGTATTTATTCCAGGTAACTGATAAATTTGCAGTGACTCTGAATATGAGTATCAGAAAACCAAATTTCTCTCTGCCCTATTCATTTTGTGAACAAACCACCAAAAGTGATGTCAAAGAGAAAAGACATCATCTTTTTTATTTCTACTCTATTCCTCCTAAAGCAATCTGCATTCAGCACACTGGACAAGCTTATCTGAATGCCCTCCCAAACATTCCTGTGGTGAGCAAGGATTGCAGACTCCAATCCCACAGAACACAGAATCCCTCTGGATTTCAGGAAGGAGACAGTGGCAGGACAGATAACCTGGGGAAAGTAAAACTTGCAATGTGGGAGGGGAATTTACAACTAAAGACACAAGAGCAAACTCCTACTCTTACCAAAAGCACCAGGAGGACCTTTTTCAAATGTCTATGAAGAGGGGACAGAACTTGGTTATTTTCAAAGATTTAACTGGACTCAGTGTCTTACTTGCTTGCATTTGCACTTAAGGGAATATGGCTCATTTCCCATCCAACTCTCCATGCAATTATTCACCTACTTGACTTTACCTGTGCAGTCTCTCTGTGCCTGACCTTTTTATTTTTTTAAAAGTGTATTTTTAAGTGTCAGTCAGGGAAATCACCTGGATTTATGCCAGGTGCTGAGGGCTCATTGCCATGTGATCCACAGGAGGAGGGGGTAAGCGTGGAGTGGAAGCAAATCCACAAGAACTGATGGGATCAGAACAGGGAGCTGGGGTGCAACTCCAGCATCAGCTGAATGCAGCTAGTGGGCTGTGTCTGTTTAAAGTGATTTTTGATTCAGAAATAGCAGTGGATTCATGGAGAAGTCAATGTCGGTAGGGTGGGAGGTGTAAAGAGAGAAGTCTATTATTGTTTGGCCTCCACACTTTTCAATTTTTCCCTCCTGACTTGCATCAGCAGAGTGGGCAGAAGGCCTCTGGACCAAGCTGTGCAAGGAGCGTGCCTGTCACGGAGCATGCAGGCAAAAATAAACCCCCCACCCCATCAAAGCTTCCCTCACCCCCCAGATGTGATGTGCTGGAGCTGCAGATCATAGCTCACATCCCACATTCCTGCCTGTAAAAACCCCAGAGAGGGCAAACTCTCCTGGCTGCTCTGCTTTCTGCCTTCATCTCCTAAAAGCTCTGCTCACCACCTTCATCCCTCTGTGCTGCATAAACCCTGCACGTGTGCACAGCCAGCTGAAGGGCAGGATGGCTCTGCAGCCCCAGACCCCAGGTGAGGAGCTGCAGGATCCTGGTGTCCCCCTGCCTTACCTGTGGCGCTGTCTGGACGTCCTGGAGAAGCAGCAGAAGCCACAGTGGCAGAGGCAGGCTGCAGGCAGCCATCTGAGCTGCTGTTAAATGCCCCTGGCTCCCAGCATTGCAGGTGAGATGGATGGGTTGTTCCTTCTGCAGGATGAGACCCTTCCAGGGTCCCACCAAGTCATGCTCATTCAGTGCAGAGCCATTCCAGCTGTTCAAGACAAGCAGGAGACGGGGTTTGAGACTCAATTGGGTTGAGGAAACAATTTAGAAGGAAGAGGGAGGAGGGGGGGGCTGCCCCAAAAGAGAAAAGTAAAAATAGAACAAAACAGAACTGCCTGAGCGTGAGTTTCTGCGAGTCGTGAGAATCAAGGTTGTCACCTCAGGCTCGGGCTGGCTGTGCACAGGCTCCTGACTCATCTGGGCTGCCCTCACACAGCCCTTCACCACCACAAGGTCCTGGCCAGGCACAAGTCCAAGCCCTGCCCCATCCAGCTGTCACTTTTTCAAGAGTTGCAACCAAGCCTCAAGAAACACCAATTCTTTCAGTACAGTCATTTTACTGCTTGTTCAGATGAGTGGGTGAAGAATCACAATCAACCACGGTGACTCCTCTCAGATTTAGGCTGCACACATTGCCACTTGAAACACCAACACACTCCAGACCTTCCCCTTGAGAAACCTTCCCTCTCCTCCAATCCCAAGAGAAATTGATTGCTGTTGATGACAATCATCCTTAGGACTGCTGCTCATCATTTCACTCACTTTCATTTGTTACTCTGGATGGGTTTTGTTCTGATGCCTGGAAATATTTCTGTGGGTTGAAGATGTCATGGAGCCTCCTTATCTGCCCTAGAAGAATTGTCAAAAGTGAAGGTTAGCCACTTCAAAAAGGCAAAGTGCCTTGAAAACCCTCTGAGGTACACAGGAAAATGATGATGAGTTGAATTCTCACACCTCTGGGTTGTTTTTTCTTTGCTTCTCACCCTTATCAACAACAACAAAAAAAGAAATGAGAAAATACTGAAAGTCAGATAAACAATTATTTTCCTAAAGATCCACAGCTACCTCGCTGCCATCACACCAAGCACCAAAGATGAGCATCCCACAGGGACCCTGTGTAAACATCTTCAGCTCACAGCTGCAGCAGTTTGAATTACCTCTCTTTATTTCTGCAGAATTCCATCACATAAAGCCCAGGCACTTTCACACACTGCACAGTGTGTGGCACACAGTGAATCTCCTCTCTTTGCCCTGCCAGGGCACTGCTCATTTTCTGAGCTCTCTTACCTACAGAAGCTCCCAGGGTAGGTATGCCCTATAGGTCCAGAGACAAATAAGAATTTCAATGCCAGATTATTACATTCTTGATTTTCCTAATTAAGTAATGGCCTAGAACACATCTTATTCTTCTGTAGTAATTTGCCATTAGGCAATTCTCCCAATTAATTAATTCAGTTTCAAATGACACAGCAGTCAATACAATTGCTGAGATCTGTTTATATTTTTCCCTCCCATCTGTATTTTTTTTTTTTCTCTTATCTTTCGCCCTATCCAAGTTTTTCTAGCAAAAGTACAGGCACCAACTTCACGGAGAGCCTGGAAGGTTTAAGTTACACTGCTGAAATCAGAGTATCTGATGCAACAATTACTTATGTGAGTACAAAAATTTGTGTAAAAGACTTTCCCAGAACTGGCATCAGGGAAAGTTTTCTGGCCTGTTTTCCAGAGGAAGTAAGACTGAAACGAGCATACTGAGCATTTTATATATATGTGTGTGTATTAGTTCCTTTTTAATGAATGCTATCAGTAATTTTTAACCCATTGGATAACTTCATTCAAATTTGTCTGAGATGGCAATGCCACCAGGTTTTACAAAAGTTCATGGGACGAGGTGACCTGGATAAAGGGACAAGCTGCACTCACTGAGGTAAAGGCTCCAGGGTGCTCCTCAGAAGAAAAATTCCACTTACACATCCAAAATTAAACTGGGCTTCCCAGCTGCCATTGTTCCTTGAACTTCTTAAGTTCCTTCTTGATTGAACTAAATACTTAAAAGGAACTGGAAAGTGCTTATTGTGGGTGCTGGCTTTTCAGAAAGGCTGTTACTTGACAAAATGTTATTACAAGGATGTAATAAAAGCTACATCATTACAGGGGTGAAGAGGTTGCTCCACAGGAACATTGCAGCCTGCAGACATTTCCAAGTGAACGTCTTTTTTCAGGCTTTGTGTGTTTTGATTTCAAATACACCAGAAGGGGCTTTCCAAAAGAAGCCCTATCAGTAACTGGAAGGAACACCTCCATTTTATAACAAACCCACGCTGTTCATGCACGTGGTGGCTCTAATTCCTAGAAAATAATCCCCTATTTTAATATGAAAAAGCCCCACAAAACAAATAGAAGCAAGTAACCAACCCTGATTCTCTGGTGTTCCATGGAAGGACAATGTCTGTCAGGAAAAAGGGGAAGCTCCTGTGAGCACGCTGTGATTGTTTATAATGTTTATTTGATTATACAGATCTGTCTCTGAACCTGGATCACTTTTTGCTTTAGGTGTCAAAGGTAGTGATGCCCTCGGACAAGCTTTTTTGGCATTTCCTACCTTACCTAATTCAGAAAGCATCCTGTAAGTCAGGGGTTGACAAATGCCACTTGGTACCTTGAGCAAGGGAATGCAGAGAGCCAACCAAGCCTCAAGAGAAAGTCTCCAGCACAGGCCCAAAAAAATCCCTCCAGCAATATCTGTGCACGGCTCCAACAGTGACAGCCAGCTAAGGAAGCAGCAATGGAATACTCCAGAAGGAGCATTGGCACACACATGCTCAAGGAAAAGCACTCATGACTTTTTCTAATTTTGAAGTAGCTGATTTTAGTCTCATGCTGTACTGTCACCATGGTTTCTCCTGCTTTACATTTGTGTGTTCAGTTAATAAATATCTAGCTGTATAAGAGGAAAAAAAACCACCAAGAGAAGTGTCATCTCTGAACTTCTGTGAGACAGATAAAAGAGACCATGAAATTTAAAAGGAAACATATTAAAATGCCTTGTCTAAAATCTGTATTTCAGTGCCTGTTAGTGTTACTATTCAGAGTGATGCCAAACTGATTTTTGCCTTTTTTGCCCTCATATATTCCCTATATTCATTACCTATATATTTGTAGCTCTGTAGCCTATTATTGTATTCATAATCAGCATTTTACCCACTATATTAGACAGAAAGACAAAATTAATTCCCTAGTGGCCCCAAGCCCTGGGGTCCAAGGCTAGGCTCTCTGGGAGCCAAGGTTGAAACCAGTTCTCTGAGACACATTTTCATAAACAAAATTTGGTTCCTATCTAAGAGGGTGGGAGGGTTTCATAAAGGGTTCAACCAGGGAGGAGTTACCTCATCACTTATGCCTCTAACTGGGGATTCTGGTCAGTTATGCTAATTCATTAAACACATAAAAATTGTATCTGCTTCATGTTACACCTTTGGCACTTTCCATCTAGCATTTTGTGCTCTATAAAGATCCTTATAAAGGTAACCCCTATCATCACCTAACTGTGCCTGGTTTGTGGTTTTAGGACCAGTGAAACAGCATCAAGAGCATTTTGTCAGCAGTATGCTGACAAAAAAAATCACCACATTCTTGCTCATTAGCCAGATGAAACAATGCCAGAGCTTGGAACTTCCCAAGGAGCCCCAGGAGCACAAAGGCAGGGCTGGCTGAGATACATGTGAATGCTTGGGGGTACAAATTAAAATGAGAAAAGAGAAGAGAAGAGAAGAGAAGAGAAGAGAAGAGAAGAGAAGAGAAGAGAAGAGAAGAGAAGAGAAGAGAAGAGAAGAGAAGAGAAGAGAAGAGAAGAGAAGAGAAGAGAAGAGAAGAAGAGAAATTAAGGCATTTCCTGCAATGAAAAGTGCAGAGAATCTCATGTTTAAAAGAATGAAAGCAAGAAATGAAGAGAGGAAGAAAGCCAAGAATTACTTTCCTGCTGCCTTTCTGGATCTATTTAGACATTTTAGCCATTGGAGAGCTCTGCTCCTGGGTGTCCTGGGATGATTTTAGGCATTGTAAGAAAAGGCAACACACTGAACTTCCCAGTAAATCTTCCCACAGCCCAAAGAGGATGCAGCACAGTCAGTCATTGGGGTTTGAAGTGGTTGTAGCTGACACAGTATTGGAAATTGTACATGGAAGAAGAAATAGAACCTTATTTGTGCCACAGACTGGAAGAATTCTGTCCCTCTCTGCCACTCTGGTTCTGATATTTATCTGCTGGCACATATACTTCTTATTCTTAGTATTAAATATTTGTCAATCCATTTAATTGTTACTTTAATGGAATAAATACTCTGCAGGTGCTCTTGAGAATGTGATCTGAGAGCTGTTTTGATTCAGCAATTTACCTTGGTGTATTTGTCCATTGTGACCAACAATGAAGATGATTTAAAGCTCTTCTTGCACACTCATTAAAATGTAGCAATGGCTTAAAAAGGGGTTACCATTTGAAAAAAGGGATTACTATGTTAATAATAAAGATAACATCTTAATTTCCACTTACACTTCTCCACATGTCATTTAGATAGATTTTAGGTGGATAAAAATATCTTATACCTTTGTTTTCACTATCTCAACTAATAATACTGCCTTTCATAAGGGGATAAAATAACTAATGTAACAAAAGAAGTCTGTATAAAATGTATTTTACTGCCCCATAGTAGCCTCAAAACCAAAGTACATTTTGAGTCAGACTGAAAAATGCGAAGAGCTGACAGAGGGCTCAGTTCTCTCAAGAAAGACGTGGCTTCCATGAAAGAAACCAAAACCATATCATAGAATTACTATGCCCAGAGGCTGGGAGAGACAGAGAGGGAGGGAGAGAGAAATTACCTTAGATGAGAGATCACACCATGTCTGTACTTTCAGTAATTCTGACTACAGCTTCTGGAAAGGTGGTACAGTTACACATGGTCATTTTCCATAGAAAATCTGAAGCAATTTGAAAATGCACCGAGAGTTCCAATTCTACACAATTTAATCCCAAACAGAAAATAAAAATTTTGGGGAAGACTGGCCAGGTAGCTAAAACACAGAAGTGAGACTCATTAGTTTCCACAGTGGCACAGACCTTTTGGGTAACTCATATCCTTTCTTGATACTCTGGTTCTCCTCATCTAAAAGCTGAATTTAAAGCTTAAATAACAGAACCCAGATGAACCTGCCTTTGCAGACATGAACAAAAGAAACTTGGGGTATATGAAACAGTTTGATTTTCAGGATGTAGTTTTTCCAAAGGCTGTAAAACTTATTTTTTTTTTTACTAATTGAGCATCTCAACCCTAAAAATTTTTGTTTTCCTTTTCCTGACAGTTTTGCTCTGCAGAAACCAATAGAAGGGAGAAAACCAAGTCCTTTGTTTTGGTAAGCCATTGTCCAGGGAGCTGCTGAAACTGAGGGGTTTGATTCCAAAGAGAAGGGGTAGAATTTCTCTTGTGCTTTCCAATTTGAGACACTCTAAAGAACCAATAGTTATGGGCTTTGAAAACAAAAGTTCCAAAGAAATGAAAGCCCCAAGAATCAAAGTTTGCAAGTGATTAAAAAAGCAAGTTCAAGACACATGCAGCTGTTCCACCTGGGAGCTCTGGGGAGTCATAATCACACCTCCAATACTTTCACAAGGGTGAAAGACTCAGTGTATTCCCAACTATTGAGACATTTTAATTCAACATTGGCCCCAGCCTGCATCTACCAGAGATCTAACCCAGGTTTCTGAATCTCCAGCCTCACCTTTCTTTGTTTATTGTGTGGAATAGGCTTGCTGTAATTTATTTCAGGATAAACTAAGGAAAGGTTTATGATGTCTTATGTTTTGAGTTTGAAGGCAAAGTATAAAAATGTTGCATTTGCCCAGTTTGGTATAAAATTTGGCATCTAGTGTTCTCTAGTCACTGGATTAGTTTATTTTTAAATCAGTGTTTCTAGTAATGGAAATTCTGTGACCAATTCCATTCACTTTACCCTACTGATACATAACCCAAAACTAAAGTCATGCTAAAAGTCATGCTTTTCATTTCTCATTTCAAGTCTCACATTAAGATTTCATAAACTTGCAATATTCTTCTCGTTGTTTAAAAAAGTTTATTCATGCATTTGATTTAATAAATAATGTATTTGATATAAAAGTAAGTGAATGCCAAGAAGCTGCACAAACCAAATTCATTCTCCCAAATTAGCTCCCCAAAACATATTTGAGGTAGGAACTTCTGTTTCAGGAAACTCAAAACAAAATAAAACATCACTTTTATTGTTTTCAGACAAGCGAAGTAAAATCAGTCTATAAAGTTTAAACAAATCACCCTTTGTGCAGTAGTTTGGTTTGGTACAATTTAAAAATTCTAAAATGCTTTTTTGGTTTATCTCCAGAAAACTTGGGAAAGTAGAGGCAAACAAAATTTGCAGACATTTTAAGGCATTTTCTAGGTCATTGATGAATAAATCTCATCTTACTTTAACATTTTTTTCTCATTCAGTCACTCTGATGTAATACACTATAGCTGCACACACTGCACTGAGACTAAACTGGATTTTTAGAATTTTTACATATTATTGAGGAACTCAAGTTTAAGGCACTAAAAATTTTTGTGTCATGTTTCAAACATTTGGAAATAAACAAATCTGTGTCACTGCAGTGAAGCAGGCCCTTCAGAGGCCAATCCCTCACCCTGGCATTCAGAGTTAATTCTACACTGCTGGTTACTCAGCTGAGGTGGCAGATGCACTGCTGCTCCTGGACACATGATTTTATCCAGCCCTAGCTGGGACAGCTCATGCAGCTGCTCAGAAGTGACTGCAAAAGGAAAAAAAATGCAAAGTGAGCATAGTGGACTGCACAAACTCAGATCTGTATCTGCTCACATACAGGCATGGCTATGAAGATGGGGAAAATCTGTCCAAAGATTTTTTTTTTTATCCAAACTGCTTTGTTTCTGAGTTGTTTCCTTGTGCTGTGCCCCTCCCTTGCCCAAGGCAATCAAGTCAATGGTCCAGAGTGTTGAGGGAGTGGGGTCTGATCCGAGAGCTGCTGCCTGGTGTCCTGGTGTGCTCTGCTAAACCTCAGCTGTGGCAAGCGAGGCAGGTGTAGAAACTTGTCAGTTTTGGCTTCTCCTGCCACTCTGGACACTGAGTCCTGGAATCCAAATAAAGAGGATGTTAATCAAACAATGCCAAAATGACTTTTCCCATTTTAATGAAGACTGATGAGCTGAACAGGTTTTGCTGGTTCTTCAGCTCCATTTGCTTTTTTGTCTCTGCACACGCCAGTCAGCGGAAGGAAAACATTTCCCAGTACTGATAAGGAGATAATCTTCCAGGCATTTTTGTTTGCTCAGCCCTCAATAATCATCACGTCCTTTAGAGATGGGGCTGCAATTTCCATCTGAGCAATTGTCAGCATCTCCTGGGACCCTGGAGGCTGTGCTTACCAAAAGAGGAGAGGAAGAAGGCTTCTCCTCCAGTGAGGCTCGCAGATCCAAACTGCTGAGCAGGGCCTGGCTGGAAGGGACCGTGTTTTCCCAGCCAGTCAGGCAGTGCTGTGAAAAAAAAATGGGAATGCTTTACCTTTCTTTATTTATTGTGGCCTGTTATTATTTAGATCTCACTTCTGCACAAGGAGGTTTAAGTGAGTAATTAATCATTACTTTTTGAGGAGTTTTATATGACTAACAGGAAATAAACCTCGAACAAAGGAGAACTACACAGTAGTCGCCTTCTCAACCTTTCTACATTGATCTCCCAACTTCATGAACTCAAGGACCTGACCCCTCTGAACCTTTCTCAACTGACTCATCCAGTTTCCTAAACCTCCAACCTAAGCTTCCTCCCACCTCTTCCCTGGAAATCTCTAGGCCTGGGCTAGGTTAGATTAGCAATGCTGCCTGCAGCACTGACTACTGGCTGGAATACAGGACCAGCAACACAACTGCAGCTTTAAACCCACCTTTGTCACCACTGATTTTGTGAATACCTCATAGACACCTGGCTTTCAAAGTCCTTAACATCTGTGAAAACAGGCACTCTTAGTGTTGAGAGGCCAATGCAAAAGGATACAGCTTCAGGTGGCATTCTCTTTTGTGCAGTGTAAAGCACTGGAAATACATCACACACCTTTTATGTCACTCACACAAAGGCATGAACTCAGAACACACCAAAGGACGTTCTGGCTATCTCACTGACACATATAAAATTTTAGTGGAAACTCTGCAAAGGGAATGAGTCCCAGATTCTCCTTCCTTTTTGCTCTAAAGCAAGAAGCAGCTGGGGTTGTGCCATCCACTCACCGAAGGCAGTGCTAGATCATCTGCAGCCTCAAAGCTCCTCCTGCGATGGGCTCTGTACTTGTAGGCTGGCAAAAGGACAGACCTGGGAATGCTGACCCTGGAACCACACAAGGGAAGTAACTGCCTACACCTCTGCCAAGGCACAGGGAATTTGCACACCTTCCCACTCAGAATCCAAGAGTCAAACCCCAAAGTGAACCAAGTGAACCATTTTGGATTAGGGGAGTAGACACTTCACATGTACATTCAGATTCTGGACCAAATTCAGACAAAATATGCATTTCTCATTGACTTCAAGACTGTTTGTGATTATAGAAAAGATCAGCAAGCAGCTTTTAAGAAATCTTTGCCTTGAAAGCAGCAACCTTCTACAGAACTGTTGTGATGGTCTTTTATCTTTTACCTGATCAGCTTTTTCTTCCCTGTTGTTTCCTCGAGTTGTGCATATTACAAAGCAGGAATTCTTATTTACCTGACATAGGCTGGCTCCTCCAGTGTCCCTGGGGGCTGGTGGGTCCACGGGATCCTACACAGAGGGCAGGCAGATTCTGAACCCACAGGGATGGTGAAGAGGCGCTGGTTCAGTCGGTAACAGTAAACACCTGCAGAGAGGAACAAACCTTCACTGCAGTTCTTGTTTGTCACAAGGTCCCTGAACCCAGCCAGAAAAGCTGTGTTCTACCACAATGCCACACCTGCTTTCTATAAAAAAAACCTGCTTTTCCTGAAATATCTTACACATTTCCTGTCCCCAAGTAAGTTCCTAAAAAGCAAAACCAAAACTTCAACCTCTTCAATTTAGTAACACAAGATTAGCCAATTACAAGAAACCCTGACAAATTAAAATGACACAGAGAGGATCCCTAGAAGACTCAATTATCTTTGGAGTAGGAAGTTTAATCTGCTTGAAAAGCTGCAACTGAAAATAACACATTTTTTTGCTGGTCTTGCGTGATGTGGTGCTCTCTCAGAAAAACTGTTAGTTTGTTTATTCACAGAAATTTCATTAGGAAGAAATTATATCTTACATTTATGAGAACCAGTTATCAAATCCAATTCTTGTGGATCCAGAACCTTGGGCCTAAAGAAACACATGAAAAGATGAGTTAGTGACAGAGGGGCTGGCCCTCTGAACAGCACTGCCTTTTCCAAGCATACATGACTGGGAGGTAAATAAAGACCCTCAAAGGCATGCTGGCAACGTCCTGCCCCAGTCAGACTATGGCTCCCATTACTACAGGGATTAGTAAGGGATTGAACATTGCTGCTGCAGTCCTTCCCCATTCCCACTCACTCCTGGGGCTGCTGATGAATACAGGTGTCTCTGTTGGACAGTCGGAACTCCTGCAGCTCAGCAAAATACTGCTCAGGTTTTTCTGTTACTGGAGACTTTGTATCAAGGAGTCCTAAGAACACCAAGAAAAGAGAAAAGCTCAGTGATTTACAAAATTTGGGAAAGTACCAAAGCAAGCCTCACAAGATACAGTCAAAACAAAATTGATAATGAGAAGGGCAGAACATCATGTCAAGGCAGAGACTCACTGTGTGGTTTGGGTCCCTTTTTGCATTCATTCATTCCAGGAATTTGGTATTCCTTCTGACCCCACTTGGCTTTGCCACTTGCTGCCTGGACTCCCACACCACTGCCACTTTGCCACTCCAGGTAAGCACAGATCACCTCTAGCCTGGAGAGGGGCCTCAAACAAAGCTGCAGCCCCTTTGCTGGGACCTCAAAGGGGTCATAAACTATTTTAACTCTTCATATCAGCACATCACACTGAAAGCTTTGTTTCAGACTTAGGATTCACCTGCAATCCAGTCATAGCCCAGGAAAGGAAGGTCAGACCAGTTGCTGACAGGTATGGTATCTTCTTCAGGTTCAAGCTGAAAAGTCACACGAAAAGCTTCCTTCTGAAAGAAAACAATCCATAAAGACTTCCTAGTTATCTGACAGCACATTTAAAGGTACAGCTAAGGAGACAACTGGCAGCTGTTCAGATGGGACAGCTGTGGCTTGGTTTGAGACTGGATTCTATCTATGCATCTACCAGTAATTTGTTCACCAGCCCTTTGTCTCGTCAAGAAATAAAACAGGAAGAGGAGGTAGGGACTTACCCAAGTAAGGCAGGATTTTTCAGAGCTTTAAACAAAATTCTGAGCTGCACTGCATATCCCCAAAGATCTGGCAATCTGTGCTGCCTTGGAGGATGATCACAGCCAGGGCCTGCCCTTCATGCCTAAGGAGACAGCTGTGGAACAGCAGCTCTGCACCTGCCTGTTCTCCCTCAGCATGTGGCTGACATGTGCAAAAGACAGGGAACTTGACAGTGAAGTGTTATGGATTTCTGGTCTTTCAGTTCACTGGCTAAGGAAAGCAGGGCCTGAACAAACTGACAACAGCCCTTGGCTGCTATAGCTGAGAACAGTTCTGACCCCAACTTCCAGCTGACACATTGGGAACAGGGCAGGTAATGTTCTCCTGGCCCTTCCTCCCTATCATTGTTGATTTAGGAAAATAAGAAAAGCATTGGTTTAACATTTACCTTCAGCTCTTTGGACTGAGATGTCAGCAGGATTGATTTAGGGACATGGGGTTCTCTGATCACCACATGCTGCTCACTGGGCTCTTTATTTTGCACTCTGCTCAGTGATGGCCCTGGATGACTTTTCTCATGGGAACTATGCAGTAGAGCAGACTGTTTTCTGATCTCTTCATGTCCTAGGAGAGAGGATTCTTTCTCTGGACTTCCTTGAGCATGGCCATCCCCATCCACTCTGGAGACTTCTCTGCCACACACAATTGCAGACACTGGTGTAACATTCTTATCTTTCCCAGGACAGCTGGAATCAAAATCTGCTCCTTCCTGTGTCTTTGCTTGCTGGTGCTGTACCCCTCTGTCACTGCTGCTGTGTTGAACAGATGAACTGAGGGCTGGGCCAGCTCTGGATTCCACAAACACCATTCTTCCAGAGTCAGCTGTAGACTTTACTGCATCCACCTGATTTTCCTTCTGTAAGGACAGAGACTCTCTTAACACACAAATTCCTTTTGTAAGAACATTTCACTCACTAAATCAGTGTCTCATTCTAGTCTGTTCACTCCTTTAAATTACTGCAGGGGAAAAAGAAAAATCCTTATGTTCTGGGGAGTATAAGAAAAAGATCCACTTCCAGCTAAATGCAACTTTTCCCAATTTGAGGAACCATTGAACTTTCAGCCCTTGTGCTTAGAAGAAACAAAAGGATTTTGTTCCACAATGTTCATTCCTATCTCAGAAGAAGAAACTTGCCTTTCTTAGGCAGGAACTGGTCTCCAAACCTTTTGCCAGGAGAACAGCTTGAGACCACAAAATAACAATAACCACAGGGCAGCTACTTTTCTAACAGACCCCATATTCCACATACCATTTTCTAAGAGCTCTTTCACATCCATGTCTCCTTGACCACATCACACCATAGGCAGAGCTGCTGTCTGTCATAAAGCCCATTTGCTTCCCTGAATTTCTAGCACAGACACTACACATACCACTCTCCTGGGTGAGGGGACACATCTGTCAGCAGCTGTACTGCTATGAAGAGATGCTGGAAGGAGTTGCTTGCTGAGCAATTCTTTTCTGATCTCTTCCTGCTTCATTCTCAGCCTTTGTAGAAGGTCCTGGCTGGCCTGGCGCAGCCTCTTCAAGAGCTCCAAGTCCATCCTACAAAAACATTTTAATGCAAAGCCAGAGGAAGAGTGAGCTACATAAATTCACTACATGAAGTGAAGAAGCAGACACAGGTGAAACCACTTTCAGGGGACTTTTCCTAAAAAATACTTACAGCTGTTGAAATGTTGATTCTTGCTCGTGAGAAATGAGCCAGTCTCAAAACTCCCTCTGCTCAGAGCCAGCACTACTAGATGCTTCTCTCCCCTTGGATAAACTGTCAAATATTTTGCTCTCATAAACTGGGAGCTGACTTAGAGACAAGAAACTCTGACAGAGGAAACAGTAAACATGAAAAATTCACATCAAAACGATAAATAAGATACATTTGGTTGAGAAGCTGTTATTTAGGACATACTTATGCAATTCTGCTCATAAGTTAAAAACATAAGTAATTAATATGAATGTATCTGCTACATCTAAAAGAAATACTGTCAAAGCTGTCTTCCACGTTCCCCAGGCAGGAAGGCTCCCAAAGGCTCAACTATGTCTCAGGATTAAAATTCAGGTAATTCTCATCCCACAAATTAATTAAATTAATCCCACAAAGGGATGCCCTTTTATTAGAAAAGGGAGGTGAAAAGGAGTTAATAAACAGATAAATAAATAAAGCCAAGTTTGACTGAAAGGCTGTCAAACTGTTCAATATCCTTACAACATCACAAGCTCCTCTACATTTGCAGAAAGTGGATTTTTAAATAAAACAGCTGCTAACTCTAAACCCAAACCCCCACACTGCTTTTGACTAGACTCATAAATTATGTTGTCAAGAAAATTATGTATTTCTGGGATCTTTTGTTCCAAAGGGTCCCTAAGACATTCTGCAAAACTCATCTGATTTGTTTTCGTGTCTGCTACCTTGGCAACTGGACACGAGGAATCAAATGCACATGTGGTACAACAGCAGTGGGAGGAATCGAGAGCAGTGCTAGCAAGCGACAAACTACAACATTTCTTTGTTACAAAAACATAAAATAAAAATACTTGTTTTGAGGCACTAAATTTGAGACAATTTGAAAAAAACCCCAGCAGTTCTTACAGCCTTCACAGGACAAAGCTAACAGCTTTGGTGAGCATCTTCTCATCTTTGCTTATCAGAAAGCTAATACTCTGAAAATAACACCAGCCAAGGGACTTTCTGGAAGGGTTTTACCAGATGAGGTCCACTCTTGGCATAATCTAGAAGTCCTTTAGGCTCAACCCCGGGGACTCAGGTTTGTGAAACAGCACTAATTTGAAACCTTTGTGAAAAGGAGCTTGGCCTCCCGCAGTTCGAAATAAACAACGGTTGAGAACTGCCCTCGCTGCGAGGAAATTGTCCAACATTTCACACTGCTGCGGCTCCCCCACGGTAACGAGGGGAGCCCGAGCGCTGTAAAACTCCGCTTTCCTCTCCGAGAGGCGGCCGGCAGAGAACGGTGAACCCTCCCGTCCTTCCCCTCCCTCCCTCCGTCCGTCCCCGGCAGCGCGGGGAGCCCGCGAGTCCCGCCGGGCCCTGCGGTTCCGGGGCTGCGCCCTTCGCAGTCCCCGCGTTCCCCGGCCCACCTGCACCGCCCCCGCCGCTGCGGGAGCCGGGAGCCGGGGAGGCCCTGCCCTGCCCGCTCCGGGAGCCGGGGATGGCCGTTCCGCCGCCGGGGTTCCCCGGGCTGGCCCCGCTCCGCCGCTCGAGGGGCGGTGCCGCCCGCAGCTCCCGCATGCGCGGGGCCCGGGGGAGCGCAGGGACACAGCCCCGGCAGGAGCCAGCCCCCAGCGCTCCGTGCCGGTGTCGGGAGGGACACGGACCCCAGCAACCCCACAGCACAAAGGGAGTTGCTTTGAAAGCTTGTCAAGGTAACTGTGTCCTTTTTTAACCCATCCGATGTAACTTATCAGCTATCCTCGGCTGAAACTGATCCACCACAGTTCAGGCCACCAACTCAGTAGTCACTCCCTCTATTACTTCCTACAATAGTCTCAAGAAATCGTTGATTCAATACTGACAATTTTAGTGCAACTAAAACTTTGTATCATTGGTCTCCTTGTTAATTTTCAAACTAAGAACACAGGAAAAGGTCACTAGCTTCAAACATGCAATTCAGTATCACAAAGCAGCAAAGCTACACGTTCTTATGTAAGCTTATATACTTACACTGGAAGACTGTATCACAACAGGCAGGACACATCAGGAGAAATGCTTTACCAATTCATTTTTATTTTGGTTTCCATTGTTTACAGCACTGTTACAGGACTAAGTCATGCAAATTTATCACCTTAAATACAGCAGAGAGAAAACTCACTGATAAGAGTATTTCGAAGAGCTCCAACAACATAATGCAACAGGAAAAGTAAGTAGCAGCAATAAGATAAAAGTGCATTTAGCTGACCTTCTTTAAAGGGAGTTGGGGAAGACTGCTTTTGGAATTATTTGTTTTAAGGAATAGTTTAGCATTCTTTAGGAAAATCAGAAGAGAACAAACTCTTCGTGATAATGTTCACTCTTCCTCCACTCTCAGTTAAAGAAGTACAGCTGTCATTTGTTTCAGAGGAATCCAGCTTATAGGCCTGTCTGTTAAAAGTCTGATTCTCAATCACTTGGGCTTCCAGGACAAGGGTTACACCCCACACATGTCAGCAGTTTTGCTTCTGAAAAAGTTCAAGTGGTTCTTTCCCCCCTTCTGTAGGTCAGGCTTCAGCTCTGCATCGAGAATGCCGAGAGCAGCCGAGCCCGAGCAGCGTCAGACACACACACAGCACAGACACTGCGTTCTAAGAACCCTTCACAGATAAGACACTGCCTTAAAGATCAGCTCGTTTATCAGATTTCCCCTAAAGGCCTGCTAAAAAGATAGTAACACTACCTCTTCAAAAGCAAGGTCAGCACTTCAAGCAGTTGTGAGCTGCTGAGCAATAGTAAATCATCCTCTGCCTTGAGCTGGAATTGACAATATCCATGTGTATTAGGGATGTGCTTAATATTTTAACTCAATAAAATGGAACATAGCTTATTAGAACTGTGTGTGTATGTGACAGCTTGAAAGACTAAAGATTCAAATTTATTCAACCAAGACCTGCAGCAGAGTAAGACTGGATGATTCCACTTACTCCAATATACTTCACCACAAGCTCAGAGTACACACTTTCAGAAGTAAGGACTCCAATTTCTTTCTTGCTCATTCTCAGATTTGACCAAATCTATATTTCCATCCTGCTGGATGCTGGAGGAACCCAGCCAAGGTTAAAAAAACCTTCTGATAGAAACAGTTTTTCAGTTTAAGTTGGAGTCGAAGCCTTCTACTGGAAGGGAAAGTTTTGTTTCCTTTCTGCATTCTGGGGATGGAAGTGTCTCACCGCCAGCTCCTACAAAATCAAGATACTTCAACCTTTCTGCAAATCTCAGAACAGCCTTACCTAAGAAGTAATTACTGACATTTCACTATTTTTGCTCCCTCAAGTTTTAGGCAGCTTCTCTCTGGAACTTCCATGATATGGAAAACATGGGACTTATCCCAGGCATGTAACATATTCACACCCAAGCAGGAATTAGAAATCCTAAAGCCATTTTCAAGAGAAAAGTCTCTTTGTCAATAAGAAAAATCACCCCACTGTTCACTGGTTCTGAATTCAGCTGGGTCCTGCTCAAAGACAGCCCATATTCTATGTGTGTGATGCTGAAGAGATTTAGGTTGTCACTAACCTCAGAACTACAGGATCTGATTCTGGATTCCTCAAACATTTTGTAGGCAACAAAAAGATTATAACCAACACATGGCAGAATACTGACCCACAAAGAGGAAAAGAAGCTTACAACAGAGGAACTTAACTTTAGGAGCCTACTCAGGCTCCTAAAATCAGTGAGAATTTCTTCTCTATCAATTCCAACAGTAAAAAACTCAAGTCCTTACAATTCCCAAATATTATATTCCAAATGCATTAGGACATTTGCAAATAAACAATGTATTGAAAAAAAACCCCAAGTTGCTTGAAGCCACTCTTGCCCTGGCATGAACCACAATAGCCACAACTCCCCTCACCCCAGAGAAGCTGTACCTGCCAGCACGTTCTGATACTTTTAACAGAAGGAAAACATCAAATCCTATTGCTGCCTGGACTGTAAATCCTGTGGGAACTCTACATGAAGCAACATCTCTTACAGCGTGTAACCCACATGCTGTTCTTGTGGTCAAATAGTGGTAATGGAATTCCACAGGCCTGCTTCCAGAAACACAGCTGTGCTTTTCCAAAGAAAACCTACATTCATCAACTCATAATGCAGTGTTTTACATTGTGTCAACTGGCTTCTCTTTCCTAGTCTTCTTCCTCAACAAGCTGCCAAATTATCAGCACTATCTCCTTCACAGGAACTAGTTTCTGTATTTGCAAAATTTTGTCCATATCAGGAAATGGGCCAGACTGTGTTATTAAAGAGCTCTTAAGAGGAAGACAATAACTCCAAATTCATTAAGCTTACCAAAGCAAAATCTTAGTCCCTCTTGCTCCAGAAGAGAACAGGGTTTTGTTCACAGGTTTAAGCATCCTGAGAGCAATAAACCTTTCTATGAAGGGACATTGTGATTTTCTGGTTTGTTCTAGAATAAAGTAATATTAACCTCAGAGACAAGCCTGTGTGGGCTATAAATGCTTTGCGAAACCACCATCACATCTGTGTGCATGAGACCTGTGTTGAGTCAAACAGCTGCTTGTCACACATACATCAACCTGGGGCTTGGAAGTCAAAAGTTCTATCTTTATGAAGTAAAACAAATTACTCCATAAAGATGTGTCAGAATAACTTTTAACCTGATAAACATTTGCTTGATTGCTTTAAATTTGTTTAAAGCAATATGCACACACTCCTCCTGAAGTAGCCCGGTCTCACAAGGAAAAAGAAGAGTTATTAACAGCTAGTGTTTAGAGGTGGGACACAGAACAGGGAAGCAGAATCCTACTGTTCACACAGCAACTGGAAACACAGCAATATGCTCCTGCTCACTCCCTTTAGGGAATTCCATCACCCACCATGTTCTCTGCAGTAATTAAGAGAGCACTGAAGGGCAACTGTTGGTTTTCTCTTCTCACACTATCTGCTTTGCTGCAGGTACTGATGTGTGAACATGTTGAGCTCACTGTCAAGCCAACCTGCTTTGTTCCTGCAAGGACAGAAAGTTTTGTTAGGTGAATCAAACAGCTCTTCTCAAGACAGTAAGAAAGAAGTGCAACAAAAACAAGCAGGCAGCCAGGCATGGAGTGCCAGAGGTTCGTTCCCAAAGGCTGCTGCCATTCCTTGCAGATCAACAATGCTTGCCTGCTGTCAGTCCCTAAGCTCTGAGGTTCAGAGATATTGGACACAACTTCACATTGGTCTTACTGTGTAGGTAAGGAATGTTTGAAAAAGTCTTCCCAACAGCCTCTGCAGGGTAAAGAAGGCAGCAGACAACTGGGTACAAAGGTGAAGGCAAGACTTTTTGCATCATTTTATAAGGGCCTCAAGGAATTTATAGGAGTGGAAGATTATATGTTTCATAAATAGGAAGGAACTGCAATTCCAAGCAAATAAAAACAAAGCAGAAAAAGGTGTCTTATGAGACAGAGGCTTTAAATGACTGTCAACAGTCCATAGGAAAGTACCTAGTGAAAGGGAACATGACTTGGTAGGGAGAAGTGCTGACAGCTGCACATCAAGTAATATGACGAAGACAGAACAAACTCTAAGCTACATCCTGGGGCAATCACATGAAAAACAACTGTATGGAATAATCAAAACTCACCTGAGCAGTTTTGCTTTGCTCTGCAGTGAATCCAAAACTTCAATTTTTTTATTCATGGCAGAAATTTCTTGCTCAAGATTCTCCCGTGTGACATCCACTTGCTGACACAAATGAGCAAACGTTCCAGCAAGCTCTCTATGAAACAAGAAGAGTTAAAAATGATGGAAAGTAAGATCAAGCAGCACATTCAAGGAATAAATTCCTTTGATGTATAGGGATGATGGTATCATGACACTCATATTTCCACTTCTGCACAAGAATATATCAGAGCACTTTGAGACATGGAAGCACATTTAAGACTAATGCTAACAGCACCCAAACACTACATAGTCAATATAAAAGTAATATTATTTTAAAACATGTGTTATTACATTTAAAAAAAATCTGGAATTCAGCATGAACAAGGAATAGCATTAAAAAAACCCTCAAACAACAGTTTCCCTAAGGTGTTAGCTGAATATGGGGAACTCACTGCTGGACTTGGTGGCTGCAGTTTGAGCCCGTGTAGCTGACGATGAGCTGCAGTTTCTCCCCAGCATACTCCACAAACTGCCTCTTGAAAGCTCTCTCCTTTGCTTTGGTGGTCCAGGTGAGGCGCTCGTACACATAGAGCAGCCCATAAAGGCCAAAAGAGAGAGCAATCAGTCTCCAACCCACAGCCTTCCAGACCTAAAGCACAAGGAAAAACAAATTACAAAATCATCATCTCAGACTAATGCTGACTTCCAACAATGGTGCACAGAGCATTGCAAAATCAGCTCACTAAACTCAGATGGAAGATCAAAAGAGAAAATAGGTCATTATCTATGAATAGCAAATATCTACAGGATTTGGCAGTGCAAGTGCTTTTTACATCAGTACTCCAATTTAAGTTATAAAACTGCTGCCTAGAATGCACACATACCACACCACCAACCACGATGATGCCCATGGATGTTCGGGAAGTTAAAGAGGCCAGTCCAGTCACCATGGACACCATGAGTTCCTCCTGGGTCATAGAGCCCTGAGGCAAAGGAGGCAGACTGGGATTTGCTGGTGTCAAAGGGCGCTGAACCTAATTAGAAAAGCAGAGACAAAACAAAATCAAAGGAAATAATAAAAGCAGGTGAACCACTGCTCTTCCAACCAAAGGAACTTCAGCAGCCACTGAAATAATGAATATCTACCCCAACCACTCAAGGAGATATTCTACCTGGTCATTATAGCCCATCAAGGCCCGACGACCATTCTTTGGTCCCAAAAATCTGTTCACCAGCATTGTCCAGCCAAGAGAGAAATGGAATTCTATGTCCTCCTGGAAGTCGGCACAAAGCTTGTCACAGTTGAGGTCATAGCTGAGCATGAAGCACTGCCGGGGAATTAACATGTCTATCTGACCCCGCATAGAGACTGGCAGGAGGGGCTTCAAACCATCTACACAGACAAAAAGCAAAAACAAAACATGCAAAAAAAAGCTGTTGAGTTCACAAGAATTAACTGGTCTTGTATTCCTTTATCAGGGTGCTTATGGCTTGTTTCATCCTCCACAATTAGTTTTCCTTAAATTTCGTAAGCCAAGCATGCTGCAAAGTAAGAGATACATCATTGATTAATTATTCAATTCTTGGTTCTTCAGACCAACTCAGAAGGAAATCTTTCCAGACCCTCCAAAATTCTTAGAAGTAGCTGGTGAAGTTTACACATTAGCAAGACCCTGCAAAACAAAATCCAAAACCCAGTTTTACAAGTCTTTAGGCACCACAGTCCAATATTCAGACAGGCACCTAGCTACAAGTCCTTTGTATTTCATGAGGATTTGGTGTGAGGATCTCCCAGATTTCCAAAGCCCCAGTTCCTCTCCGTCATGATGATTACACTGTGACTGTACATAGTCATTAGGAAATCACTGCACAAGTTCAGACATGCATACAGAATGTCACATTACTCATCAAGATGGAAACTAAGATGGTGCCATTGGATGAATGAGAAACCTAGTTATTTTGCACTGCAATTCAAGGGAAGAGAAAGGACAGAAGAGTAGAACTGACCTATCATTTCTTGTTGCATTGTCTGCAGGGAAGTTGTGATAGCACTGGAGCAACGATCTGACATGTTACGGCCCAGGCCTTCCTCGATGTGTTTATGCAGCTCCTGACAAACAAAGAAAGGGTTATTAAGATTAGGATAAACATGGCTAAGATGCAGGCTGAAGGTGCTAGAGCTTGCTAGTTAAAAAGATCCTCCCAGAACAAGAGCACACAATCTGTCTGTCCAGTGTTCTAACATTAATTTCATACTTCTCCCCCATTTTTCAGTGAAGGGGATAAAAAGGCAAATCAAAAAAAACCTCACATGGACTCTTTAGTTCAGGAAAAGTTCTGTCCAATCTCTATAATGTGATATATAATGTGTATCAATTTAGTACTGAGATTATTAAATAACTAAAGCTTTAGCTCATATCCTAGTTGGAAGATTGTAAAACATCTCAATGAGCTGGGGTAATGACTCAGAGCTATAAAGGTGTCTTAAATTGCTTAAGCAAACATCACTCACACTCTTGTACACTTTAAGAACTACTTGAGAGGGATGGAAGTCTGCTTGGTATTCATCTACCAACACTGAGAGCCGTCTGATTTCTTCTGCCATTGCATTGGACACCTAGAAAAACAGCACAGGAGAGAAAACAGAGCTTCTGAAAGCTTTTCTCCTCCCCCCATCCGTAACTCTCACATTTCCAGTACTTCAGAGCTTGGTCAGTACTGTGCATTTTCCCCACCATGCTGGTAGCCATTTCAGACAATCCAGTTTTCCACAGACCCTCCTCCTTACCTGCCTCTCCACCTCTTCAGTGATTTGTTTGATTTTCCGCTTGTAGTCTTGAGTCAGGAGCTCCAGTTGTTTGTCAATAAATCCCAGACGATCTTGACGTTCCTCTCGTGTTTCCAGACAGTAAACTCTGGTGAAAGAAATCCCCGTCCATCAAAATGCCAGATAAATGCATTTTTGATATAGAAGTATATTTGAATTCCAGAAATAAGACAGATTTTCCTGCCTAGTAACAAAACATGTCAATACCTGCAACACATTACAGTCGTGGCACAGGACAAAAGTAAGGTCCCAATTTCCCCAATACTTCCGTAATTCGCTAGAAGCAAGAAATGTCCTTCCTGCTCTCAAACACACTGTGCTCTGCTTTGCATTTCAAATGCTCATGTTCCCTTACATCTCTCCCAGAATACAAACCTATTGTTTATGCAATAAATAATACAAACTTATTAGGTATGCAAGCAGCAAGCATCAGCTCTCACCGCTGTTCCTGGGCAGCAACATGCACAGAGTCCATGATGAGACGAACATCTTCTGCAATTTGCTTCGCTCTCACTGTATGCTGCTCAAATTTTGTTTTTACTGCTGACTGTGAGATACATTCCTGTGGACAAAAGGCAGCCCAAGATTAGCAGCAGGCAGGACCACACTAACACAACTTCTCCATTCTGTATGATCTATTTCCAAAAGGTGTCCTCATAAGTGCCAGTCTTTCACGAGTAAAATCTAACCAAAAGGGTCAGCACACATAATGCTCACCTCAAACCTTCTCTCGAAGCTTTGAAATTCAAGCATTCTTACTTGAAATCCATCTGCCAACGCTCCACCTGAGAGAAGGAATGCACAAAACAACCACTTAAATTTTGAGAAAGCAATCAGATGCTGGACATCAGGAAATGCTTCTGTATTACATTGAAGCCAGTGCAAAAGTGCTACTAAGTCATCCCTTCTGTTGTGATTGCCTTACTAGTAATTTGGCCTTTTTGAAACAAGATGCTCTCTATTTTCTTTATAAGTCAATGGAAAGTTTCTGCTAGCTTTCCTCACCTCCTTCCGGCATCCCTTGAGCCCTCTGAATCCTGGCATTTAGCACTTCTTTTGCAGACACAAAGAAAATTCGATCCCCTGCCTGGGCTCGGTCCACCACACCCAGCTCATCCACCAGGAAACTGGAACAGCGCTCCATGTGCTGCCGGCGCACCTGAGGGACAACAATCACAAACCACACACGCAGTTAAATCCACATCATCCAGCTCTTGAAGGTCACAACAGGCACCCAAATGCCCTCTGCTGGTCTAAGCCACCAAAAAAAGCATGAAAAAAATTTTGCTATATTATGGAATTTTCCAGAGGTTTTCTAGAGTGACCTAACTTCAAAGGGTCCTCGTGAGGACACTCTGGGTCCTGCTCAGACACTTCATGAGTCATGTCCTGATCACTAGTCTATGCTCCCTCTAGTCTCCACACCAAGGTGATAAAAATCCAACATAGCACTGATTGTAGCCTCAAGGACCACAGTCAAAACAGACTCCATAATATCCATGCAAAGAGAAGTAGTTTAAACTCATCACAAACCTCCTCCATGTATTCTGGTTCTGAGGCAGATGCATCCCAACGATTATTTAAAATAAATATATTGGGTCGAGATAGACGTTCATTCACCTTGTGAAAGAACTGCTTCTCCTAAGGAAAATGAAACAAAACCTCTTTAGATTAATACGTCAAATATTTTAAACCTTTAGCTAAAATAATTGAACAAGTGGATTTGCACATACAGTTTGCATCAGTGTTGATTCAGAATTAGCCACCAGGACAAATACATCAGCATCAAGACAGAATTTGTCAATCCAGCTGTCCAGCTCTGTGGTTACATCAATGCCAGGGCTAGCAATAAAGAGAAATGAGATATTACTGTGCTGTGAATACAGCAAAACCAGAACTTAAAAAGTTAATAAGAGCTTTTCAGAGTATTAATTTCCCACGTCTTAGCTGTACTGCCCTGACATGACAGAGTACAGACTGAAAGGAAGTAATGACCAAGAAAATCGCAATGTTAATTACAGCAAGGGACTTTGGTCACTGTCTTAGATTAGAACAGGGTCAATTCCCTTGAGGTTTGTTAAAGATATATTTGAAAACATTTCCGTAATTAGTCTGTGATAAGCAGGAAAGGAAAGAAAGCTATTTCTCACCTGTCCATCAGCACCAAGTCATCCTTCAAGAGAGAACATTTGGAATTGGGCCACATTACACTGACTAGGCTGCCAGCATTCAAATGTTCATCCTGATGAAGGGCATGAGCCAGCTGGTTTACTGTCTGTGAAAAGATGGAAATAACATTTCCTGTATGCCAAGACCCACTAACACAATTATCCTCCCTGTTCATGGACAATTTGAGATAAAGACCAAGTTAAAATTATTTTTTCTCTGGAAGTTTTTCCACATAAAACCTTCTTAAGTGTCCTAGTAAAAAGGCAACTGCTAGCGAGAGTTCATTAGAGATTTTTCCTGTCTACTAAGAAAGGCTACAGAGCAATTATTAGGAAGTCTGTGATTCCATCAGTTATACAAAGCTCAGAACTTCCTGAGTCATTGTTCCCTGCTATCACTAACAAATACAACATGGCATCTCCTTCATAAAATGAACAAGTCCCCATCCTGCAACTTGCTTCATTCCTTACTTCCTATATCTAACAAAGACTCATTCTTCATCTCCACTCCTTTAATGATTAAAAATCTGAACCATGAAATTTAATTTTTTTTCTTCCCTTTTCTGACATTTCCGAAGAGCTCTTAACCTCATGCTTAAGGAAATTGTACCTTAACACTCTTCTTTTCCTCTGAGCCTTCGGTCAGCAGGAAAGCCTCGTGTCCATCGGTCCCTTCCACACGCAAGAAGCAATTCGTGGTGTGTCCAATTCCTGAAGGAAGAACTTTGTCCCACAGCATGGCATTTATCACAGTGCTCTTCCCATTGCTTGTCCTGCAGTCACATTAAGGACAGTGATTCAGGCTTCCATGAGCCTCATTTCAATATTATAAAAGCAAGTTGTCTAAAGCCAAGCTGTATCAGCCATTAACAATTGTTGGAGGCAATCTGCAAAAAGACTTTTCCCTATTTTAAGAGTTCTTTAAATTGAAGAATTACATTATATAATACTTGCTTCCAATTTAGCTGTATCACAGACATGGACATTATACTGAAAAGCCGAAGCACTAGTGTTTATATAAGTATTTTTTACTGGCTACAATACTCAAATGCTTTACTGAATGGGGAGTGTAGGCAACACAAGCACGTGACTCACCTCCCAAAAAAAGCAACTTTCATGTGTCGTCTTGCCAACACTTCACTGATACCCCTGACTTTTGACAGGTAGCTTTTGACTTCCAGTACCTGCTCTTCTGTGGTGACAGGATCAAGCTCTGCATTCTTGTGTGTTTCTAAAATGGAAATAGATCATGTCTCTGAGTGCCAGAAGCCATCTGGGTCAGTCCTGGGTGAAACCCCTCCCTGTGATGGTAACACTGAACATTTATCTGTGTCCCACAGCTCGTGTGGGTGATCTTGACATAGGCAATCACACCCTGAAGCAATTCTACAGTAGCATTTCTCAGTTTGTCTCTTGTGTGTATCTCATAACTGTTTCCATTCTTGGGACTGCTCTGAACTGAACAGCCAACACTGCAGACAGTCCAGCACCCCTGGAGATAAAATCTGTCTGTGCCTTAAGCTGTTAAAGCCAATTACTGGCATATGTTACATGTCAGTAGCAATGATGTGTTCAGGCAAGAATATTGAAAGGATTATATGCAGAAAAATCCCCTACAGAGGCTGTGTTAATTAATTAAAAATCTCCCAAACATAAAAACCAAGCATAGCTCCCTAACTAGCTCAGTTTCTTAATATGCACGAATTCCTTGTATTCAAATATGAACCTGAACTCCACTCAAATTCAACAAAATCATTTTCGGTTTTTCTTACAAACATGAACGCGTAAACAGATATACAAGTATAGATCAGTCATTTAACTGACTGGGGGGTTTGGTGTGTATTTTGGGGGAAATCATCCATGCACTGTTAGACATTCATAGCTCAGGAACTCAGCTTACCTTCGAGGAATGAGGAGCTCTCGTTGATGTACGCAGCCAACTGTTCAAAAATACCATTGATTTTCTTCTTTGCAGTGACAAAATGTTTAAGTGGAGAAGCATTTACCTCAGCCATGTGTCTTTTATCCTTCTTCACTGCAACTATTGAGTTGGAACGAGTAAACAACAGGGACATTGCGCTACAGGGAAAAATCCAGCAAAGACCAGTGTCACCAAGTGTCACCAGCTATCCAAGGGGTGTAGTGACAGGACAAGGGAGAAAGGCTTCCCACTTACAGAGGGCAGGGTTAGATGGGACATTGGGAAGAAATTCTTCCCTGTGAGGGGGGGAGGCCCTGGCACAGGTTTCACTGGGAAGCTGTGGCTGCCCCATCCCTGCAAGTGCTCAAGGCCAGGTTGGACAGGGCTTGAGCCATCTGATCTGGCAGAATGTGCCCCTGTCCATAGCAGGAGGTGGAACTGGATAATCTTTAAGGTCCCTTTCAACCCAAACCATTCCATGATTCTGTGATCCAACCGAACATCTTTACAAGAACTAGATAAATATGCATTTTAAGAACTATTTTATTTCTTTCATAAAGAAACTGTCCTGCTTTATACAGTACATGTATCAGAAAAAAAAACCAAAACTCTTTCTCCCTTCCAACAAGCAGGCTCGCAGTGATCACTCCTTCCCATCCGCCACTTACTTTCAGGATGAGTTACGTTTTCACAAGTCAGGCATGGCAAGCTTGAGGCCCTCTCGAAGACAAATGGCAGCAGCTTTCCCTGCCTTCTACCTCGCCCCTGCTACACTCCGGTCCCGCAGCTCCTTCAGAGACGCTGAGCCCAGCCGGTCTCCACCCCTGTGGCAGAGTGACCGCACATGAGGGACACAGCTACCGAGCTCCGCTGCCACGGGCTCTGCTCCCCCGCCATCCCGGTGTTCCCGGGGAATGCCCACAGCTCTGCTCCCCGCCATACCGGTGGCTCAGGGATGCTCCGGGCTCTGCTCCCCCGCCATACCGGCACCCGGGCATTGAGCTGCGTTGACGCTCCCGACGGACGCCACCTCCCCCTCGGCCCCCTGGGGCGGGAGAAAAGGGCGGGAAACGCCCTGCTCGTGCCCGCCTCGCGCCCCCTCAGGACCCTGCCACAGAGGCTCCGACACTCACCCGTCCCTGCCCTTGTCCCTGTCCCTATCTCTGCTTTTCCGGAGACGTCCCTCAGAGAGACTGGGCCAGCCTGGAGAAGCTGCCAGATCCCCTCGGCTCGGCCCAGCCCGGCCCTGCCCCGCCCGGGGCTCACCTTCACCGCCGCTCCCAAACGGCCGCCATGTCACCCCGCGGCGCCGTGGCCCGGGTGGCGCGGGAGTTCTGCGTCATCGCCGCGCGCGGAGCACCTTGGGAGTTGTAGTTCCGGGGGCTCATGGCGGGCGGCGGCTCGGGCCCGCCTCAGGAACGAACCCATGGAGCGTGTCACGGGAAAGGGTTTAATGCGAGTTCCCCACGCTCAAACCGTACAGCTCGTGAACGCCCGCCACCGAACCGGCCCGAGGAAACACACAACAAAATAAAAAAAAACCCCAACCAACTGAAAAAAAACAACCAAACCACCAAGACCGAAACAAACAAAAAAACGCCCTGCTGCTGAATAAATACGTAATACACATTTTGGACATCTCGACGACTGGCTGATCAGTCCCTTCCTTTGGTAACAGACAGTTCTGGACTTCATGTAACAGGACTTGGAACAGTTTTACTTCTCAAATGATTGCCCCTGCCTGGATTTTTCTCTCCTGGGCACGGGTGAGTTTGTGGCATGGAAACAGACCCAAAAAGCTCCAGGAAAGCAGTGGAGGAAGCTGCACGTCCCCTCTCTCAGGCACATGGTAATTGTGTACACAGGGGTGTGCAGGTGGCTCCTGCCAGAACTCACATGTCTAAAGCCATTCTGCCCCCATCAAAGTGACCCTTCCCAGATGAAGGGCTCTGCCCTCACAATCAGACAGCAGAAGCTGGAGACAGACAAATAAAAGGCAGGGTTGGATTGTTTTTTTTTTTTTCTTTAGGACAATCATGACAAATCATCTGCGCATTTATTGCTTGTGAAACACACTAGTCTGACATAACGGTGTCTGATAAGCAGAGCAGGTATCTCACAGGCACAGGCAGGAAAGGTTTTTGCCACTTCCCTCTCTAACCACAGGTCTAGTCTAGACATATTTTTACACCTACTGGTTCACCATAATCTCTCAGCACTTCCTTACCACTCATTTCTATCAGCCTGGACCCCACTGGAGAAGTTTCTGCAATGGAGTGTTTTGGTTTACAATCTCAAATAATAGAAACACTGAATAATTATTTCCTCTAAGAGCCAGAGAATAGCTCTTTCCATCTAATATGAATGGGCCATAAAAAAAAAAAAATTATTAAAACCATCTCTGACTAATGGAATGAGGTCACCAAAGTCCACTGGGAACTCTGGATTGTTATCCAGAGACTGATCAGACCTTGTGCTATCAGTATATAGAACAGACTATGAAGCTGTTCCCAGCCTTCCCTTTCTTAGATTTAATCTACATATTGACATGGCCTGAATTTGTGTGGGTATGTCTGCTGCTCTTAGCTGGAGAAACAGAAGGTAGGGGGGTCTTTTATCTCTTCAGTCTAACCCCCAGAGGTAAAGCATCATCAGAGGACCTTCCTTTAGATAACCAGAAGCACCTATGTTGCCACTGCTGCTGCTTTGAACTTTGTGATTTGCTTGCAAGGACAGCAAAGAGGTAAGGAATCAGATGATGTTCAGGCTCTTCCAACTCAGTTTCATTTGGTGTGACACTTAACTGTTATGACTCCTGGAGTCAGCTCCTTGATTGGTTTATATTTGGAATAATGTCCAGCAATTATTGTCTAACATCCAGTCCCATATATGCTGTGGATGAAAACAGGCTTTCAGCTTGTAACTTGCCTCCAAAAAGCTGGATTTCTGGTCAAAAAAGCACTTTTTAAAGCCAATCAATCGCTGATGAAAGTTCAAGTAAACAGTGCTTTCAAGAAACACTGGATGAGGAGAAGAATCAAAAATGAAGGCACAAAATCTCCTTTGAACTTCTACAGCAATATTCCTAGATATTACCTGCAGTATCAGACAGGGAGATCTTCCAGTAGTGGAGTCTTAGAATATAATTAAAAATCATATTAAAAATCATATAAAAATCGAATCCAAGTAGCTTGGAACAATGCCTTAGAAACTCTCTCAGCAGCATTCCCTGTTTCTGCTCAAAGTCAGCAGTGAGCAGGGCCAGGGGAAGGTCCTTCCTGGGAAGCACAGCTCTAGGGGTCAAGAAAGGACACTGCGATGTAGCGGGTTCCTTTGGTGGTCGGCAGACCTTCATGGTAGTGGGTCAGGCGTCCTGGATGCATCAGGGTCCAGCCTTTCCGCGGAGCTCGAATGGAGCAGTTGTAGCGTAGGAATCGGCAGCCTCCTCCCTGGTGGGGGCACAAGAGACATATCAGCTTGGAAAAAGCACCTCAGGGAGGGGTGACAGCGCTTCTGAAAATGTGACAAGGTGCTTGGGGAACGTCCTGTGTTCTGATTCATTCAAAAATCTCTCTCCTAGTCATTAATTGTAATCCTTATTGTGAAGGAGTGGATCAGGGAATGAAAACTTGGGTTTTGTCTCTGGTGGGTGTTTTACCAGGACATGAGAGTGCTGTATGGATCAGCTAACTCTCAGCAGCTCACATTCAGCCAGCAGAGAAAGACCAGAGGCCTTACTTGATGCGTTCCACAAGAATCTTTATTTCATGCAAAGGGAGTCAAGCAGGGATTCTCTTGGAGACAAAGGGAAGGCACCTATATTTATAGCTTCAAGGGGGATTCAAACTACAGCCAATAAAAATTTACACAAAGAACAGCATCCAATCTAAGTCAAAAGTTCTAAAGGTGAACTGACCAATTACACAAACTAATTTCTGACCAATTATCTTCTAAGGTGTTAGGAAAGTGACTAAATTCTTAAGGAATTTAGCTCAGCCTTGATATCTAGGAGACCTTATCTATTACAACAAGTTGCAGGGGCCAGGAGAAGATGTCTGTAGGAATTGTGTCATCCACAAGGGAAGGGTTTTAGCTGCTCCCAGTGCCGTGCTGCACTCCTGCCCCTGGCACACACTCACCTCATAGTCGATGCCCACTCTGTTCAAGGCAATGTTGATGGTGAAGGTGGAGGCGTCGTGGTGGGGCACTAGAGATGGCTGCTCATCAGGTTTGTAGCGAACCACAAAGGCCAGTTCAAACTGGGTCTGAGAGAGAAGAACAAAGAGCACTCTGTTAGAGGGCTAGAGTGGTCTGTGGCTTCTGAGCTGAAATTGCATCCCACTGCTAAAGGAGAAAGGCAACAATCAGGCAGAGATTGTCACTGAGAAATTGTGAATCTCCTGATGCACATGCTTCTGTCACAGGGTCAGTTCCTCTGTACTGGGAAATAGTGTGTGTATTGAAGGATTCTGGCAGTCTTGTCACAAAGCTACAGCTGGAGAAGGTGCTGAGCTGACCATGAGTTTTGCTGTTAAGGTGGACATACCTTGGTGTAGTATCCTGGGAACAGTTTCTCCGTGATGGGTGCAATATAGTCCAGAAGAAACTTATACCATTCTCTTTCAAAGCCAATTTGGTTCATGTGTATGTCAATAGTTGGGACGTTCTCATATCCTCCTTGTATTCTGCTGTCCTGAAATAGAATCAACAGAAATACCCTTAAGGTATGGGAACCTTGGAGTTCAGGAATTAAAAGTATTTGTTCCTGGTAACTACAAATAAATATTATGTTTGCTTATCAGAATTTACAGGATGGGAAGCACATTTCAAACCATAATTAAACCCTAAGGGAAACAATATTACCATCAGAGAGGCTGAACACTGGAACTTCAGAGGACACTAAAGAGGACTCAGAGAAAAATCAGAGTTAATCAGGAGTAAAATTAAAGTATTGTCTCTACTTTTCTGGTTTAATTCAGGATCTAATGCCTTCCCACAGGAGGCACTGCTATCACCAGATATGCACAGAAAAAGGTGTTGCCCAGAACTCAAAAGAGCTCCTGTTTTCACTTACCGTGTTGTCACCTGTGGACCACTGGCCATAATGTTCCATTTCTTCCACCAGCTCATCACAGGCAGTGTCAGTGAATATAGGGAACCAGTACACATCTGGGCAGGGCTGCAGATAGCAGACAGGTGAGAACAGCAGAAACAAGGACAGGTGCTTGAGGTAAAAGAAGGCTAAACTGAGTATAGACTGGGTAAGTGGAAGGAAACTAAAATATTAAGGATAGAAATTTGTCTTCTGATTTATGTGCCCCACTTCCACTTAAGAGAGCTGGAGGTGTACTTCTAGGAGAATGATTTGGCTTTAAAAGTACTCTCCAGGTCATGTTTCCTGTGTTCAACTGCTTATTCCTAAGAATTACAATAATGATGAAAAAGCATTGTCCTAAAGATCATCTCCCATTCTGATGGATAAGAGTGGTATTTTCTTACCATTTCTACCAATTTCCCTTTCAGAGCTGCTGTGTAGTTTTCATGGATGTACTTTTCTCTCCAGTCCTGCAATTAGAAGATAAGCAAACCAGTAATTTCTGTGAGGCCTCTGCTTAAAGAGGTAATAAAAGGCTAGGTACTCATGCAAGCAGTATTTCACAGGCTTTGAAGATCCGTATGTTATGATCCCAAAAACATGTTCTCTTCAAATTGTGTGCCTGTGCTCCTCATCCCACCTGCCATATACCATTATTACAAAGCCTGGACTTCCCATTGTGGTGAAGCTAATATCAGGTCTTCCCATATAGTTGTGCCTTCAGAGCAGGCAAGTTATCTCACCTCAGGATTGCTGAATATTTGCCAGAGGTCATTGTGGAGGTGACTTGTCTGGTAATTCTCCAGGGACAGTATGTGTCCAAACTGATGTTGGTTTGTCAGGTACATAAAGACTCCCTGCAGGACAAAGAGAAACAAAAACGTATTTCTGAGAGCCACCATGAAACTAAGCACTGGACAGTTTGTTTATTCATTATTGTGGGCTTTCAGTTTAATTTCCACCCTGGATATGAGAAACTCTGAAAGGTTACAGACAGAGACAGTAATTCTGTGTCCTGTCAGGCAGGGCTGGAAGCAGAGGAGAGCAGCAGCTGTGAGATTAGGGTCTTCCTTCTTACCCTGTCAATCCCACTTAGAGCAGTCCTGAAAAGGCCCAAGAAATGTTATCCATGTTTAGTGCTCCATGGCTACACATGGTTTCACAGCAAGACAGAAATCTCACGTTGTTCCAAAGTCTGCACTGTACTGACTAGTACCAGCTCACCCTATTCCTGCCCTGGCAGAGCTGAATGCCTTGAAACCACCTAATCCTGTAGCCTTCACCCTGGCACACAGCTCTCCCCTGGCAGCCTCTTTCTTTGACTGACCTGATTGCGAACGTTGTGGCAGAAAGCCATGTCAGCATCCAGCTTGCCACTGTGGAACAGATCCCCCTGGTCCAGCTCCGAGCGCAGAGCCTTGCCTTTAACCATGTAAACACTGCTGATGTAGGGAACATTCCAAAGCCCACTGAAACACAGCAGAAGAAAAGTGAGACTTTAAATACCACAAAAACAGATACTGCTGGAATTTACAGGATGACAGGCAGCACTGCAGCATCAGCCAGGCTTGCCTAAATGAGAACACAGAACAGCAGGGAGAAACCATACCAACAGAGATTGGCATGCCAGAAAAAATCACTTCTATTACCCACAGCTTTCAAGCTGCACAAATGCTAGTCCACTGTGAAAGCAATTAATTGCTTACACTACTATGTGTTTTTGCTAGGGACGTAATTAACAGCTTGAATCTCTTCCCAGAGAGATCAACATATTTTTTCCAGTGATTTAAAGAAACTGAACCAGCCAAAAGTGCATAAGCTGATTTCCAGCGTTTACTGCACATAAAATGGCCTATAAAAAAGAGGGTTCCTCAAGAATATGAATGAATCAACAATTCTGTTTTGTGAATCTTCCATTCAAGGATTACCAGGTATTTTCTGAAGATTTATCTGACAGAGATTAAACAGTACTTTACTGGATTTTAAGGATCACACTAACTATATTTCCCAGGTGGGAAAACATGGCATGAGTAAGATGAGATGATTTCAGCAGTCAGCACTCTCAAATCCTTATTCTGCTCATCAGAAAGTCTGCCTCAAATATGTTACTGTCTTTGCTCAGGGGAGAACATAAAGCAGCTCCCAAATGGGAGCAGAGACTTCTTTTCCTTTCCTGTACACAAAGACATTTGTGGTCTCTGGTTCTTTGCCATTAGTTAGATGATAATGTGCTGCAGCAAGCTTTACATTTGAGGGATTATCTCAGTGAAAAGCTCTCTTTGCATACTCACACTCTGCGCCTTTGAACAATATCCACATAATCTTCTGAGCGGGCATAGTATCCATCAGGGCTCAGTGCTCCCCAGAAATTGGACCACAGCTTCTCGTGCCGGCTTACCAGAGGGGCAATCACCAGCCTGGAAGCATAAAAGAAAAAGGAATTGCAGGACAGGATGTTACCACAGGAAGAAAAGGAAAATATTTACAAACCACAGTACTGTAAGAGCTATTTCCTCCCTCACTTAAAGAGTTGCTGTTTTGTTAACTCTGTTGGAATGAAATGCCACATAAGAAAGGGTAAATATGGTCCCAATCTCCTCTCTAACTGCACCCTACACCAGGTCTGGTAGAATTTGATTTTTTCTAGTGGCTATATAAAAATAAAACTAAGAATGGTTTACATCCCCTGCCTGAAATACAGGGATTACAACTACAGTGAAAAAAAAAAACACGTAAGAGGTGTTTGGCTAACATCCCATCTCTGACACAGCTCTCCCAGTTCCCTACACAACTCAGGGATGTGCACTGAATTCCTCATGTGAGATGACCAGTAAGCATTGCTCAGACCAAAGAACTCACTTGTTCTGTTCAATCAGAAGCCTCAGAGTTTCTGTGTTCTTCAGAACCACCTCAGCATCCAGGCTGAAGTAATAGTCACAGTCAGGATCCTTTCTGCACAAATCCCTACAGTCAGAGAAAAAGAAAGTCACATCCTAAAGCAGAGGAAGACAAAGGACAGAGCACCAAGAATTCCTTCCCCTTGGAGTCTAAAGGTCTTCTGGCTGCTCAGAGAAGTTTGGTTTAATGTAACAACTCAGAGGGCCAGAACAGCACAAGCTCATCAGATTCAGTCTCTAATAGCAGAAACTGAGACATAGCCAAAATCACATTTAGCAAACTGTTCCCTCAGCTCAAACTGAAGAGGATCCCATTTACAGCTGGCCCAAATCCACACCTGAGCTCAAACATCCTGATCACAGACAGGAAGATACTCTCCCACTAATTCTTAGTTTTGCTACAACACTCTACATAGGTGCATATCCTTTGTACTCTGTGGCTGGGTATACAGATGAGGGCAGGGGATACTGAACAAAGAATCAGTGAGAACTTAATTTATGAAACTGGACAAAGTGAGCTGGTATGGAAGCTGATTTTTTCTCACTATATAAAGGCATCAGAGTTAATGCTAGAAAAACTAAAAGGATGACTGAAAAAACAAGAGCAATCACTTGACAGGGATGATCCTCAGAACAAAGAGATGACTCAGTTTGTACACAGGCTGTCTCTGCTGGCTATCATGTAGGACCTCTTCACTTACATGCCCAAGTTACGTGCCTCAGCATTCTCCACTTCATAATCTGGTCCAATCACTTTGACAGCGAGATATTCTTTGCCATGCTCTTCTACAAAAGAGTCCACCTCCATTAAGTGATGTTCCTCCTATTCCAAGAATAAGGAAAAACAGGTAAGATGGGCTCATCCAGGCCACTCAGCCTCCTGTTCTTGAAAATGAGTAGGTGGGTAACAGCTCTTAACCCAGCTTCCACACATTCACAGCTGGATGAGTGTCACTGCAGGGAAGTGGGATCTTAGGGGTGCTACTGAAGATAAGCACTATGATTACACAGCCTGTTAGTCTAGCCCAAGGTTGCAAAAGTACCTAGAGCAGAGGAGGTGTACATTTTCCCCACATTTGCTAAGACCATCACAAGCCAACTTCACTTACATGGTTGTGAATGAAGAGCTGGATTCGTTGCTTTGGGTAGTGAAGGTTACGAAGCCGCAAGAAAAACTGGGAGAGGAACGGGGTGGGCTGCTCGATGAAAATGCCAATCAGAATCATGGGCAATGCCTCATCCTACATCCAGGGACAAGAGCAGAGAAGTGGTGAGTCATGTTTCACATCAGAAACATAACAATTGTAAGACTTGTTTTGAGAGCCTCGAATAGACTCAGCAGCTTTACCTTAAACCCCACGAGGCTGCGCAGACCTTCGTCACACACCGTGCAGCCAGTCTCAAACGTCCATATTTGAGGAATGTAGTTTCCCAGGTAGTTCAGCTGCAGCTGCAAAAGGCAATTTGCCAGATTATGCATTACAGGGCAGGGGAGTTTTTTTGTGTGCACCCCCACTCTGAGATCACATTTCAACTTTGTTTACCTTTCTGAGAGCTAAAGAATCTGAAAAGCATGACAGCCTGAGGGTCCAACTATATGTGGGTCTTTGAACCAGATGCATCTTGCTGCTATGGGCCTGGACTGGTTATTGTTTCTCAAATATAAATGCACACAGGGAAGTTAATATATGTGGAGGCAGGAACCTGATCCATCGAGCCTAAAGGGTCCTTTTGCAACTAACACAGACCAAATCTTTTCTCTCAGGACAGTCCACTTACCTTGGTGGGTCCATTTCCATGAATCACCACAGGCAGAGTGTCATATAACAAGTTTCTTGCTCTCACTCTTGAGTTTTCAAACTTCAGAACTATCTCATCTGGAAATGACAATGTCATCATGGTAAGGTTTTTATTGATAATTAGAAGCCCAGTGCCTCATTTATACAGAAAAACTGCTGAAAGATGAAAGTGTGGACAAGGGGTAACCATGCACAAGTTGTTCAAGGGCTAGAGATCAAATCTTTAAAGGAGAAAAACATTTTCAGAATGATCCTGTGAAATAACAGGAGGATGGCTGGGAAGTTGGACAATGACTGGGAATTAGCAGAGGCCATACTGAAAGATTCTTTCAAAACTGGCACTGACAAATTGTACAGTGAGGAGCAGCTACTGATGACAGGGACAGCTATTGATGGGAGGACTCAGGCCCTTCTCACCTAAGTGTTCTATGCACCTGATGTCTCTTTGTCACCCCTCACAAGAGTCCATCCTCCTGGCAGAGATCATCCAGGATGTAGCCTCAAAACAACCGTGCAAAATCCTTTGGAAAAAAGACTAGCACAGATACAAGCTGCAGTCTATCATTGATATAATGAGCAAAGGAGCCAAAAACTACACTGCCATTATCACTTTTTACTATCGATTTTTACCAGAATAAAGAGAATGCCATGGTGCAAGACTGAAAACATTAGGCAGCACTGACAGGAGAGTAAGTGAATCCCTCCTGCCAGGACTAGCAAAATCAATCAGCAGGTCAGGCCAGAAGCCTGCTGCAATCAGTGAGGGATCACAGGCATATCTGGCTGTTTCTCACCTCCCATGGCATTCCAGCACTGCTCTGAAGCAGAAAGACAGGCAAGCCCTAGGCAGGGCTGTGTGTCATTACTTGCACTGGAAGTCCCTCCCAGTCCCCAAGGCTAATGCAATCTGACATGCCTGGAGATCAAAGAGGCAAGGAGGTGTGAGATGAAAAACCTGACCTGCATTCCCTGAAGTGGAGAAGGAATTGCAATGAGAACACAGCTGGTCACAGTGGAATTGCAAACAAATCCCAGAACTCTGGCAGAGACTTTTAATAAAGCTTTTTCTGTGGGGACAGCCATTTCTGAAATACAATCCCTTCAGCCACAACTCCATTTCTGGGGTCAACATGCAAATTGCATTCCAAGGAGAAATGAGCTTCCTGCTTCCATCTCACCTAATGCTCCATTTAGGTTTTGGAAGATCCGGTTTCTGTGGTCTAGACTGATGTTGATACTTTCCTTTAAAAGAATTAGACAAATAACCTTAATTTGAACACATAAGGCACCCATTCTTTACATACAACAGACCCTATGCTCAGTAAAGGTATTTCCCATTCCTATAGTCATTTGAAAACTTTCCAAACTCTGAAGCCTAAAACATTCCCAGATAATCATTATTTTCATTCAAATCTGGGACAATTCACCATTTTCAAGAAAAAGTTAAATATATTCTATCAGGCAAAACTATGCAAAACACCCCCCACCCTTTTAAAGCTGCTGTGTGTGTGTCAATACATCTTCATCACATGAATGAAGTAGACTTACACACAGTCATATAAACCCCACAATACATACAACACGCAGGAATGCCAAAACCATTCTGCTGTGAAAAGTTTCTTCCTTTCTATCCACAGGGCAAGTGTGACCCCAAGCATTGCCCCAGGTACCAGTGTCAAACCAGGGGACAGTAAGGTGCAAGGCCAGCTTGTGCAATCTCTGTTTTTATCCCCTGCTGCAAGTCACACTCTGAGTCAGACTAAAATGCAGCTCTGACTTAACAGAATTCTGTGTCCCTGCAGGCATCTATTAAGACTGATTACTGGAAAGGACAGCAGGGTGCTAACATCCACTGTCTGAGTGCCAAGTCAGAGGAATTACTCAGCCCTTGCATGGCACAGGACCAGAACTGCAGATGAGAACATTAAAGGGACTGTTCATGTTAAAGTATCACAGGCCACACTCACCACACTCAGATTTGAGGAACTAAACAAGTCCAGCTGCTCTAAATTTTGTACCAGCCTTGCTGGTAAAAAATTGCAAGTCTCTCTTCAATTAATCTGATAACAGCTCCCTATTTCAAATGCTTCCTCTTGATTTGTAAATTGCTGTTACAGGTTGAATTCTCCATGCATTTGGTCTGTGCCCAGGGACAGACTGGCCTCTGTAATGCACAGCTGGGCAGGGACAGCAGGACCAGAATAACCTGTGAGCTGGATGGTCTGGCCAGGGCACTACACAGTGCTAGAATCACAATGCTGCTTCCAGGATCCATTCCAGGCTCCTGTAGGATGTTACTTGGCATTTTCCTAAAATGTACTTCAGTGCCAGGCTGGATATCTCTAAGTCAGCACTTTCACATTGCCTGGGAGGAGGCTGCTTAGTTCCTCCACACTCAATGCCTTTAAACACCAGCACCTACAGATGAGCCTCCAGCAAGACTTGTTTTCAGACATCTCTTCCCATTCACATTTTATGCTTAAATATAAAAACAGAATAACAGAAAATTAGGGTACTGGCTAGAACACAAATTTACAGAAAACCAGAATCTATATACACCTACTCTTTTTTCTGGATCCAAGAAGATATTTGTATAGAAGAGCTGATCACTGTCATCATCCTGTCCTTTCCACTCCTCCACAAGCTTCTTCAGGTTTGGAGCATAACCTATAAAGCCTGTGGGAATAAGTATGAGGAGGTATTTCAACCAAAACATGACCAAAAAAATGAAAGCACTCATGTAGACATCCTTTCATTTCTCACATGAAATCTCACTACACTCTATGTTTCTGCAGAGACATCAACTTCCAGTGGTGCTTTGCCACTTCTCCCACAGGTCAAACAGGAGGAGGAAGCTGAAAGCAAGCTCTGTCTCACCTCCAGAACCCAGGAAGCGCTTTCCATCTCGCACCTGAGGATACTTGGCTTCCAACTTTCTGTCAGGATAGATGTAATTCTCTGCTGAGAACACCACCTTGCTCTTGGCTTGTTTGAACTTCTTCAGCAGTTCTGTGGGGCCCGAAGCAAAGAGCACATCATAGCTAGAGAAAGAGGCAGACAAAAAAGGACAAAAGGAATGGAGTAAGAAAAACATGTCAGTGAGAAAAGTTTCTAGAAATTGCTAATTCTTTGGGAATCCCTTTCTTTTAATTCTGTTTAACAGTATTACATTTTTTGCAATGCAACTAATTAAATTTTCATATGCTGGGCATATGAAGAGAGTCTGAGAGTCCAACCCATCCTTTTCTCTCTTCACCTCTCTGGCAGACTAATTCTTGGCTCTCAGGATGTGCTGCAGCCTACTGCACCTTATAAAACAAATTTCTCTGGTAAAAAAGGCCTGCCTAGTTCCATAGGAATTGTCTGCTCATTCTCTGCAGACAGAGGCAGCCAAATTCCACCGTGGCAGAATCAGGCACAACTATCAACTCCATGCTGGAATTGGCATCAGCCTATTCTGATCAGACCTTCCAAACTGCCACAGATGCAGGCAGCTCTGAGTGATTCCCAGGAAACTGCAGAGCACTCAGGAGAAAAAAAGATCAGAGATCTGGACACACTTTTCAAAAGCAATTGATTTCACAGTTCACTTCTCAGTGAGAACCTGTCCAAACAGCCATAAAATTCAGTTTATGTCAAATTCTTTGCAACTGTTACCTTTCTACAAAAAGGATGATCAAGTCCTCCTTATCCTCATACTGCTTCAGAGCTGACTTCAGGAGACGAACCTTCTGGCCACCTCCAGCTGGCTGCTGCTCATCTCCACCCTGCCACTCCTCATCCAGCCCCAGCACCTACACAGCAACAGGCACAGGGTCACCTCAACAGGGCACTTTCCCAGCAAGACTCACAGCAAAGAGCCAGAACCCACAAACTTACTGGTCCTGATAACTCCCGGTGTAAATCACAGCAAAAATAACAGCCCCAGGACAAATGGACTAGGCAGCCTTTGATCCAGTCTCTGGGCTGGATAGTCAGTGTCACAACACAGCAGTGACAAAGCACTCCTAGCCACAGGGACAGGAGCTTACTCCACATTGTGTGTGTTGGCAGTGCAATGGAAAAGTGCCATGATGCTCCCTTGAGAGGGAGCTATGGATCTCAGCCCCTGAGCAGGAGTTATGGATCTCATCCCTGAGCAGGAGTTATGGATCTCACCCCTTGAGCAGGAGTTATGGATCTCAGCCCCTGAGCAGGAGTTATGGATCTCACCCCTTGAGCAGGAGTTATGGATCTCATCCCTGAGCAGCAGTTATGGATCTCAGCCCCTGAGCAGGAGTTATGGATCTCAGCCCCTGAGCAGGAGTTATGGATCTCAGCCCCTGAGCAGGAGTTATGGATCTCACCCCAAACAACACTCAGGACGCTGCAGAAATGACCCAGTCACACATGCCAGTGTGCAGGTGTGTGTCATCTCCTGAGCTTCTATTTAATCACTGTGAGGCCAAGTCTGATCCATTCCACAATTTGAAATTCCCCTTGACCAACCACCATGGAAGCTGCTAGACATCACCTGGATTTTGTAGTTGAAGAATTGGGCTGATCTTCTGAACCTCTGGAATCCTTCAGTCTGCTTGGTGGCAACAGTCAGAACCAGCAGCTTTTCTGTACACAGGGGAAAGCACAAGAGACACACAACTTGAGTTGTTTCTACAACTTACTGTTCCACACCTAACTTGATTGTGGGTATAAACTGAGAGATTATGTTAAGATACAATTTCATTGCCTGAGTTCTGAGCTAAAAAAAAGAAAAATAACATGTATTAGGTGGACTTTTTGCCATGCTAGTGGAAGCTACAATTCTCTTCTCTCACACAAAGGAAATTAAACTTGAAGATAAAAAAATAGAACTACTACAAAATGCCCATTTGGAAGTCATCTATTTAATGCAGTTTTGACTTTCTGTTCTCCACAGAACTGCTTTTTTGTCACTCAGCATTGACTGGATATAGGGAAAACCAAAATTAGACTAAATGTTATTATTCCCTCTCCATGGCTCTCCAGTTTTCTACTGCATTCCCGAGGCATTCCAGTTTATCATACATATTCAATATGAATTTATTTGTGCTATAGTTTTCATTTACATTCTTCTCCCAAGCTTGTTTTTCATTTACAGTCCCTTAAAAATGATTAAACTAAACCCTGAAGCTCTCTTTCAGAAATTTCTCTGTGCTCCCTGGAATGTGATTTTTACGTGGAAGTTCTGGTTTCCTCATTGCAATGATGAAATTCTATACCTCACCTTAATGGTTTTGCTGAAGTAGGGAATTTTATAGGTTCTGGCAACAGTGCTGAAATGCAAATCCTGGCCATCCGATCTAACATCAGAAAATACCAGGAAAAACTGAAAGCACATTTTCTTGGCCTCAGCAGGCTTTTTTTGGAACAATGGGTTTTTTTCAATGGATGTACCAGATGAATCTCCCTCATGGACCCAAACTGGTATTCTTAGAGAGGAAGGATATAGAAGCTGGAGCTTTAGATGGACCTGACAGGCAGCAAAAGTAAAAAATAAGTGTAAGGTTGCAAGTCAGGAAGAAAGAAGATATTCCCAAAGAAATTCCTCAAATCCTTAACCTGCATCAGAATAAAAATGAGAAGAGAGATTGAGAACAATCAACAGGTCAGGTCTAATTGTATTTATTAGACACGTGCACAAAGTGATAAATAAAAGAGTATTAATCCCATATGGGTGCAGATTTTTAGACATACACAGTGCATTCCTGATCTAGCACCTCCAGCACACTCCAGCCTTGTGTCCAGCCCAGTCAGAGGGAGCAAATAAATGAGCAAAATACGTGTGTCCCTGGGGAATATGTTAGAGCCATGGAAGTTCCTAGCCATGCGATGGCACACAGAAAGCCACAGCAGCTTTGAGAGCTCTGAGCTCATGGGTTCTGAGAAGGTGAGGATCATACTGCCAAGGAAGAGGGGCACAAACATGGGTTTGCCAGAGAGGAATGTAGACAGCCCTCAAATTCTAGTACATGAGGAGAGAAATCATATGAAAATTATAAGAGAATGAAAGAAGAAAAGAAAGAAAGGATCCTGACTGTTAGGCAATTATTTCAGCCCAAAATCTCAGGCATCTCACATAAAATAAATCACTAATTCATTTTCATGCTGCCACCCCAAGAAAGCCACACGCTGTTTATGACTTGACTGCCAAGAGTTTGCTGGACAGGACGAGTGCTAAAGGCTCACACAGAACAGGAAGCTGTGTCCCATTTCTGAGACAGAAAAGTTCTCCCCATGCAGTTGAACGCAGATGAAAAACCAGCACAAAGACCACTTTCGTCCCCAGCAGAATTCCAAGTTACACATTCCCTGTGGGGTAGGACACCGACACACTAAGCTCAGTTTCTGTTCTAAGAACTCTCTGCAGTAGCTTTCTATCCCAAGAGACATTCTTTCAGCCCAACACTGGAAGTTTGTGCTGAGCTATGCCTCCACTCCTTCTGCTTTAACCCTTTCTTCTCTTTCCCAAAGATTTTGTTGAACACTAATAGGAACTTTCAAGGACAGAGCAGTAAACCCTCTTACTTCCACTATCACATGCAAGCTTTTCAAAACATCCTAAACAGATTGATACTTCCCTGTTTCCCACATCACAGTCAATTTTCACGTGTGGAAATGCAGCCTGTTCTGCTAAGCTGGGCCTCCTGGGCCCAAAGGCTCCCTGGGCCACACTGACAATTAGGAGTTCTATAAATACATTTAATAAAGGCATGGCTGCAAAATACAAACACAGGATGGTTAACAAAGCAAGCACTGAACGCAGAACCAAGGGAACTGGATTGTATTGCTGGTTCTGCAATGCAACAAGGAGCCAATCCTGCTATCCCTGTTTTTCCATCTATAGAATGATATAAGAGGACATTTATCACTTATGTGAAGGTTTTAGAGCTCTGTAGATGAAAAAGATTCTGTAAAAACAAAGCACTGGAACAGGAATCCTGATACTAAGATAGCAAGGAAATGATTCGGTAAACTTCTGAGTTTTTGTAAAGAATAAAAATCAGAGACCAGATGAGTTCAGTAACAAAAAATTAAAATTATTTACTTCTGCCCTAAGTCTACAGGGAAAGCACAGCTGCAGCTGCATTTTAGGACAAGGAATGAATTTATCCCTAGGCTGTGATTTGGGAAATCTTACTGTGCCACTTCCTGTTAAGATAGTGTCTAAGAAAATACCATTAATATGGCGGTCAAATAGAAAAAAACCCAATACATAATTTAATAGTGGATAATATAATCTCTGTATTACATTTACAGAAGATTTGTTCAAAATTCTATCAACTACAAGTAACTATGCTGAGAGCTTTTGCACAGATCTAAAAGAAAATCCAAGAGAGAAGACAGGTATTGTTACTCTCACGTTACTCTGGGGAAGCTGGAGCACAGGAAAGATGAGGCATTTGCTCTTTGAGCCATGCCAAAAGTGATAGGTTCAGACTACAGCTAATTTCAAATCCCTCTTCCTAACCAATTTACCTCATTCTCTTTCCCAGCCCTTAGTTTTATATCTCTAGTGCACTCTAAAACCATGGAAGATTTGGGATAGCACAGAGATTCTTTGTTTTAATGAAGCCACTATAGCCAAAGAACTCCAACACCCCCATAGACACACACTGACTGTATTAAGTAATGTACATATATAATAAAAGTAATTATACCAGAATCACACTGTGAAGGGAAATATTCTATATAACAAGATTAAATCTCCTCCTAATTACCACTTCCCTAATGAAGACCAAGATAATTATCCAAACCTCTTGGCAGAATGACAGTGTATGAACCACTTTGTCAGTGCTGCTGACATTCTGAAGCTGCCCTAATCCTGTGCTGTTCTACCAACTACTCTAGAGCTCCTGACAACTGTTTATGGGGCGGACAGACTGATGCTATTTTGGGAGCATCTCGGATCTTGAGCCGGTGTGGCCAGTCTGGGATCAAACTCTCCCCTCTTTCCTAATTCTTGAACCGCCTAAGTTCAAAAGCAGGGAGGGGCTCACCCAGGTGGGATGGAACCCATAGGATCGAGAGTTCTTCACCGGGATGAAATGATGTCTCACGACACTGCGAGCTGTGAGCTGCCCGAGGCTCGAGGTGCCGCCCAGGGGCTCACACCAAGGGCTCGGTCAATGCCTGCCAGCCACACCAGGACCAGCAGTGTCACCTGGAGCGGCTGTCCCCGTCCATCAGCCTGCCCGCCGGCTCCCCCCAGTGCCCCGAGCAGCCCCCCTTACCTTCCTGCTGCGAGGCACGGCCACCCCCCGCCCCGAGCAGCGCCAGCACCGCCCAGAGCAGCAGCACGGCCGGAGGCACCATGGAAGCGACTTGTCCCGCACTCCGGGAGCTGCCAGCGAGCGGGAGCGATGCGTGCGGGACGGCCCGGGCGGCTCGGGGCTGCCGGAGCTGTGCCACGCACCAGACCCGCCCGGCGGAGGAAGCGGGAGGCGCTGGCTCCTCCTCCCGGGCAGCCCCGGCCCCCGCCGGAGGGGCAGGACGCGCCGGAGCGCGTGGGAAGCGAGGCAGCACCGGCAGCAGCAGCTCGGGGGTTGATCCCGGGACTTGGGCACCGGGCAGTGCGTGTGCAGAGGGACAAAGCCGGTGTAGAAATAGAGGAGTCACTGGTCAGCTTCAGCTACTGACACGCGTGGGATATTTATGTGTAACAAGCAAGCCAGAAATGGATTATAATGTTATATACGGCTCTAGAAATTGGAAGCCTTATTAAATATTTTCTTCATATCTTCTTCCTATCTGGCACCTCCTATATTTCCTTGGTGAACACAAAATCGGCAATGGTTTTGTTTCCTGTAATAACTGTTTTTTCTGGTCGTATGCACATCTTTAAGTCTTACATTAATCTCTGTGTTGGGCTGGGTTTTCTTGCTGTAGTCCTGATCACTTATCCAGGCATCTTTGTCTACTTCATTGTGCCCTTGAAAGCAAGCAAAATGATCCTGTCTTAGAAAGTTACACTTCTTAAAATTAACATTTGCTTTTTGGTCACTTCTACACTGTAGTGAATGTAAGGTTTAGGTGCAGGGAAACCCTTTTGACACAGAGGAGGAGCTACCACTGACACAGATCCTATCTGAGGCTTGTCAGTAAATCATCTCTAAATTAACAGAAATCACAGATATAATAGGGTTCAGGTTAAAAAAAAAGCCCAACAAAACAAAAACAAACAAAAACCAAACAACCAAAACCTTGCCCTGAAGGCAGGAAGAGAAAAAAATCAAGCACATTAGAAGGGACACACTGTAGCTAACTGGTAGTCTCCATGATCCATAACAGCATCATCCCAAAGAATTCCCATTACTGTTTGTTCACTGAGAATATTCTTGAATAGTTCAAAGCACTTTTCTTTCCATTCCTTCTCCTCAATGCAGCAATTCCATCACGATTAACAGACAAACAGAACAATCCTCATACTCAAGCAATGAGCATTCCAGGCAACAACCCAAGGAAATACTAAAAATGGTGATTTCAGAAAACTTCCTTTTGCAAAGCTGCCAGTTTCCCTAAATTAAAAGGAAGAGAACATACTTTCACTTTAGATTTCTTCAGTACTTTGCAGGCCTGGACAAAGCTTGTGATAAATCTGTAGCAGCTTCAACAGTTTAAGGCAGACCTCAGACCTCACCTTCAGACCTCAGACTGAGAGTTGCAACTCAACATGGATTTTTAAAATTGCAAGTTTCTCATTTTAATGAAGTTAAATCTCTCCAGTCTAAAATGAAAGCGGTTTTGCACACTCAAAATCATGAATGCCTCATTGTTTATGCTACTGCACCCAGGCTGTCTCTGTTCTACAGCTTTGTACTCTGCAGCTATGCCAACCCAGCAAGCACATTCCCCCCTCTTTGTGTGTTTGCACCGCTCTGTGCACTGGCTGCAGCCGGCTGCCTGTCTTTTTAAACAGAGCCAGCTGCCAATGCAGATGTTCCAGTGAGTACGTGCAACACGTGCTCCAAGGCGGAGCAGCAACTTCCTAAAAACTGGAAGGGTCAGAGCTCTACTCCTACAGCAGCCACAAAGCTGGGAAACCATCAACCCCGTTAAAACCTGCATGGAATGGGGTCTCACCCCCCGTTTTGGGATCCTAGTGTCCGCCCCCAACCAAACAGCTCGTTCGCCGGAATAGATTAAGAACGTGCGTCCTCTGTTTCTCTTTTTCTGGTTCATTGCCTCAACATGGTCGAGAATTTCACCTTTCACTTTAACTCACAGTGTTTCCGCCTGACTTGCTTGAAAGTGTGTTTTTCGTTCTGTCTCTCGAGCACTGCTCTTGATGCAAAGCTTTCCTGTGCACATCTAAGACACGTGAGGAAGTTTGTTCCTCTCTTTACGACACAGTGGGGTTCAGTTTGATAGAAAGAACTTCCTTCCCCGCATAGTCCCTGTTGTGGTAAGCCAGTAAACTTCCACGGGAATTACGAGAAACCCCTCCAGGCCTTTTCCATCGGTGCAGTGACCCAGACACAGAACCTCAGCCGTGGGCTGGAGCTGCTCGAGGACACCGCGGGTGCAGCAGCGGGAGCGGGGCAGGGATAGGGAGCTGGAACCGGGGTGTCCCGGAGCCGGCGGGGCGGGAAGCTGGGGATCCCGGTGCCGGGGGAGGGCGCGGCTGGAAGCCGCGGGTCCCGGGGCTGAGGAGGCTCGGAGCCGAGAGGGGTCTCGGTAACGGGAGGGGCCCCGAGCGAGAGGAAAGGTTGGAAGCCGAGGGGGGGTGTTGGAAGCCGGGGGTCCCGGCGGTTCCGGGGGATCCGAGAGGGCCGAGCCGCGCCTCTCGGCCAAGCCTCCCTCAGGGGCGGAGAGCGTGGCTGTCGCAAAGTGCTGCAAAGCGCCGCCGATCGCGGCGGAGCTGCCGCAGGGCGCGGCGGCGATGGCGGCTTAGGGCCGGTGCGGCGCGGCGGGGCCGGGACCGGGAAGGGCCGGGCCGGGGCTCCCCCGCCGCCGCCCATGTGGCTACAGCAGCGGCTGAAGGGGCTGCCGGGGCTGCTATCCAGCAGCTGGGCACGGCGCCTGCTGCTGCTGCTGCTGCTGTTGCTCGTCGCCTACTGGTACCTGGGCGCGGCGAGGGTGCGGGGCGCGGGGCGCGGGGCCGAGCCCCGGGGACCCGCCGCCCTCTGCGTTCAGGCGGCCGCGGGCGCCTGGCGGGCGCAGACCCAGCGCGGCGATGCGCTTCCGCTGCCTGAGGAAGCGGCCGGGGCCGGCGAGGCCCCGGGGCTGGCAGTGGCGGGCAACGGGTTCCTGCTGCTGGACGTGTCCGCCGGGCGGCTCTGGGTGCGGCCCGCGGGGGCCGGCGGGGGCCCGGCGCTCGCCACCGAGTACCCGGCGCTGGTGCGGCTGAGGGCGCTGGGCGGGCGCGGTGAGGCGCGGGCGGCGCTGGCGGCGCTGCGGGACGGGGCCGTGCGGAGGGTGCGGTGCGTCCAGACGGGGCCCGGGGCCAGCGCCGGGGACTGTGTCACGGTGCGGGAGGAGATCGTGGCGCACCGGAGCCGGCCACATCTCTACCTGCAGCGCATCCGCATCGCCAACCCCACCGAGCGGGTGGCCGCCTTCGAGGCCTCGGCCCCCACCGCGTCTGCGCTGGGCGGGCGCTTCGCCACCAGCCTGGAGAAGGTGGAGGAGCGGCAGTTCTTGCTCTCCTCCGGCCGCCTGCCGCTGGCCGGCAGCCCCAAGACGGTGCTGGTGGTGGTGGCTGCCAAGAAACTCGTGAGCCGGGTGCAGGTCGCGCCCAAGTCGCACTTTGATGAGACTGTGATCTCCGTGGTGTACACCTCGGAGCCCATCGAGGTCTCCAGGCTGGAGGAGACCTTCAGCAAGCTGAGGGAGGCAGCCAAGAAAGAGATGCTGGAGGTGATGCAGATGGGGGTGGAAGATCTTTTCCAGGAGCACCAGCAGACCTGGGCTGACTTGTTCATTTCAGGTAAGGAAAGTGATGCCCAACTTCCATGGAGTTGCTTTAGAGTGTGGCTGAAAGCTCATGTCCTGGTTGCTGTAAGGTCTCCATAGGCTCTGATCTTCCTGATGGTTTGTGGAATAGTAAAACAGAGTTTTTGGTGTGGAACCCAGCCTTACAAAGAGGAGCACATCTGACTACATATAGAAAGTGATAGAAGAAGATTCATAATCGTTATTCTCTTTGTGCTGATTTTTCTGGCTTCAGGCAATTTACTGATTTGCCCTGCATGTCAGTTGGAAATAAAGTTGACGTTTAGTGACAGCATAAAAGATTCTGCATGGAAGTTAAGGGCTGTTCTATAAAGATGCTTTTTCTTAAGATTTTAACATCTTACATAAAAGGGCAGCTGACAAAATAATGTAGAACTTGCTGTTTTATGTTCTTTTGACAGATCATTCTTGTAGAGTTATGATGTAAGGTATCTGTATATTAAATTAGCTTTGTCTTCAGTGGGAGCTTGGTTTCCAAACTCCAAATAGCAGAGAGATTATTTTCTTAGACAAACAAGGAAACATTTCACTTTGGTGTTTTATGGATAAAGGTTTCTTAGATGTTATAAAGAACACCTGCATATTGAACATCAATGTGCATGTTTGATCTTCTTTTACTCCCAGTTAATTTCTGTCTGTCTGTTGTTTTCTTTTGCTACAGGGATTGAAATGAGAAAGATCACAGATGCACATACTCCATCCAGTGAGACTGTGAACATGACCCTCTACTACGTGCTGTCAACTGTGCCAGCCCCCCTGCTAGACCCGCTGATTGGTGGTGAGGACAGGGAGAAGATTGAAGCCAGCCTGAACTATGCTGACCACTGCTTCAGCGGCCACGCCACCATGCACGCCCAGAACCTGTGGCCACCAAAGCTGACCAGTGTCACCCAGATCCTGCAGCTCTCAGACCTGTGGAAGCTGACTCTCCAGAAGCGGGGATGCAAAGGTCTTGTGACAGCTGGGGTCCATGGAGTCATGCAGGGAATGGTGCTTAGTTTTGGGGGTCTGCAGTTCACAGAAAACCATCTTCAGTTTCAGGCTGATCCTGACGTACTTCATAACAGCTATTCCTTACGTGGGATCCATTACAATAAGGACTTGATCAATTTAGCTGTTCTCCTGGATGCTGAAGGAAAGCCCTTCTTGCATGTGTCTGTGAAGTTCCAGGACAAGCCTGTCAGGCTGTATGCGTGTGAGGCAGGCTGTATGAACGAGCCCGTGGAGCTGACCTCAGAGGCACGAGGTCACACCTTCCCTGTCATGGTGACTCAGCCCATCACACCACTGCTTTATATATCTACAGATCTGGTCCACTTGCAGGACCTAAGACACACACTCCACCTAAAAGCTATTCTGGCTCATGAGGAACACATGGCCAAGCAATACCCAGGCTTACCCTTCCTATTCTGGTTCAGTGTGGCCTCCTTAATTACTTTGTTTCACTTGTTTCTGTTCAAACTCATCTACAACGAATATTGTGGGCCAGGAGCCAAGCCACTCTTCAGGAGTAAGGTATAAGGCTGCTGCTTTTGGCTGCTATCCATTGAGTGTTGTCAGCCTGATGTGTCAGCTGTGCATGGGCAGGCTCTGTCTTAGACTGTCACGATTTTCAGTCTTGAATCAAGTGATCTGTGACCTCTTGCAAGAAGGAGGATTAGGGCAGGGATTGGAGCAGTAGGGCCCACAACTGTTAGAAAAGATAAACTCATAGTCTGTCCTTTGTGAGGCTGCAGGTGGAGGCAGACACAGCTTTCTGTCTTTTTTGCACACATCAGTGTAGGACATTGCTTGTTTCTAGGCCAGCAGTCGCAGTTGTAATGAGATGATTTTTGTTATTCAGTACCAGAAGGGATGAGAGAGAGCTGCTGTACTTGTCTGTACTGCTGTGTGGAGATCTGCATACCTGCCTGCCTGCTCTGAACGTGTGACATGTCACACTGGAGCTCCCAAAGGCAGGCTGGTGTTCTCAGGTGAAGGTGCTGGCTTGGTACATGTTCCTGTTACAGACACTGCAGTCCTTCATCAAACCACACTTACCACCATCATTTTGGGAAGATGCTGAGTTGGTGTGTCTCCCAGTCAGACAAAGCTGTGTTAGGAAAATACTGAGTGCTTTTTACTGTGAGTTGAAGGTTCTGGCTCCAAGCTCTCATGCATCTTACCTGGGTGTAAAGAATTTCAAGTTGTTTTGAGTGGAAAACTTACTTGCTGTAAAAATTTATCACAGAATAGACAGTAGATGGTGAGTTCTGCTCTTAGTACTGGGACTTTCTGTCTGTGTGTTGATATGAAGTGGGTATGCAAGACCAGACTGGATTTGCTGTTTGAGCTAGTTGTGCAATTCAGTCTTCCCTCCTGAGGGCTGAACAGAGTTAAATGTAGGTTTTGATTTTTAAAAAGGAGATGATAGTTAAACAGAGCTGTCAGAGGAAAAGTTCTAGCTATAGATTGTGCTGTTGTTCCAGATTATAAAAGCAAATTCGATTTTGGCTAGCTAAGGCTGAACAGAAGATATTGAACTAAATTTGACAGCTGGGATGTTAGGGGTGTTTAAAATGAGTTGGAAATTTCCCAGTCAGCTCACTAGTTTTGTCATTTTGAGCACTGGAGATAAGCCTGATCCCAAGCAGGTCTGAATACCTGGGATCCAATAAAAGATTGAGTGGGAAATGCTTGTAGCCAGACAAACTAACCTAGGAAGAGGTAGGATAGAAATGTATATCAGACAACTGCAGTTCCAAGCCTGTGATCATGATGAGAACCTCAGTGCAAAGGAAGGGCGGGCTTAGGAGGTGATGTCAGTTATTGTGTAACAGCTGTGCCCTGACATGCGCCTGAAATGTGTCTTTGGAATTATGTAATTGTGTCCTTTCACTGTTGTCTATCCAGTTGCCTTTGTCATCTCCAAGACTTGCCTTCTGCCTTTACCAAGTGACTTGTTAACCATTGCTGCAGGTGACTGTCCCCGACTCTGCCCTCTGAAGTGCCAGAGGCTTCACAGCCACAGCCAGGGCTGCCCTGCCACCTCGTCCTCCTGGGCACTGCAGAGCAAACAGCTCTGCTGCCTTCTCTTAGTTGGACCTGCTTCAAATGAAGGTGATGCAGAACTTGATTCCAGAAACAGGGAAGAAGTGGAAGCCAGCTGAAGCTCAGAATCTGTAGCAGTAAGCAAGATAGATGGTCTTGAAATAGCACCCAGTTACATTAATTGAATGGGAACATCCCCACATCCAAGTGAACTTAGTCCTGCTTTCAGCCTCCATTTGCACAAGACACCTGGCAATTTTGCAGCTGAGAACAAGGACCATTTGAAAGCAACAATCCTTTTGTGCCTTGCTATTACAGGAATCTGAGACTTGGAAGGTGTGGTGATTCAATAGTTAATCCCAGAAGCTTGTGTAACAGATGTTTCCTTTCCCTGTAAGCTATTCAGTTCCCTAGGAGTAATCCATTTGGTGAAAATACTTGAAGATATACTAAGTCCTTTGATATTTTGATCTGCTTTTGGTTTTTTTTTAATTTACAGAAAAATAAAGGATGATGATTCCCTTCTGAGAGTTAACTAGAAAACTTTAGTGTAACTTCCTTTCTGGTATAAAGGTTTTAATTTATTGCTTGGGGGGAGCGGGAGTATGTTAATTTTTCCTCCACTTCAGTAACAGTCAATTGAACTAGATATCTAAGTTTTTGTAACAGGCTCTTCAGCCTTTATGACTGTGCAAAATCAATTTAACGAAATTGTTTTCTGGATATACTCTTGGAAATGCTGATCTACAGTTTCCTATTCTAAGCCTATTGAGACCTTGTGCATTGATTTGTTTTGGCTATGGGGGAAGACATCCCACTTTCTAGTGACTTACAGGTTGTTTGGTTTTAAAATACCAAAGCTGTTGTTTCTAAATAAATATCTTTCAGTCTAATCTGATTGCTGAAGTGCAGTTGGGTTTTTTGTTGGTTTTGTCTCTGTTCTCTCCTGCCTTTGCTCCCCACCCAGTTTAGATAAGCAGAGCCTAATGTTACATCCCTGACAAGTATTGACTGCAAATACAGTGTGAAAAAGAATATATAAATGGATATAAGCTGGATATAAGGCAATTTGGAAGGCACAACAAGTGACAAAAGCACACAGGGTAAAGCTTGTCTCCATTTCCTTGCTCAATATAATCTTATTCTATCCTGGGGAACGAAGACCAAGCTTTGAAGAACACAGAAACAATCCCAGGAAACCATCAAACAGCAGATTCAAACACCATCCAGCAACTAATGAGTTTGGCCCAGTTGGTGGTCCCAAGGAAAAACAGTGTCAGGATTTAACTTTTAAATTTTCGGAGGGGTTACTGTCTGGTTTAAGATGAAAAACATCCCTCAGGAAAGCAGATTTCAGTGTCTGTAACTTTTCTGTAAACAATTCCATTTACTAATTAGTATAGCATGGAGGGAATAAAGACAGGGAAGCATCAGGGTCCATTTTAAATTGTGCACAGATACATTGTGCATTGAAGGAGATATTTACCGTTATATTTTAACAGAACATACCAGAAGCTCCTTCTGTTTCTCACCGAAGTTCCACGAGCTTCTGAAACATCTGGCGTGAAGATGATAAGAGCTTCCAGGGGGTATCAGCTGGAGGCTGAGCCATTTGATGTTCCCTGGCAGAAATGCCAGCAGCATGACACCTGTGGAGTCCAAGGAAGACTGTTTAGGGCTGGAAAAGGTGGATAAGCTACCAGCACATAAATCATGAATAGAACAAAAACAAAACAGCGTTGAGAGTGTTTTACATTAAATATATTAGGATTCCTATGAGCATTTCTTCCATAACAAAAGAACTGTTTCAGAATTCCTCCATGAAGAAGGGGAAAAAGAAACAGGGTTTCTCTATTTACATATTCAAGAAAGCAGAAGATATATTTGTTAAATGCAGAAATGCTTGAAGAACTAAACAAAATTCCAAGCACACAAAATTTACAAGCACAACAAACAAAGTTTAAATAGTAACTGACCATCTGAAATTTATACTTTTAGTTGGAATTCAGTGAAAATGATAGTGAAATAGAAGTTAAACTGAGCAGCACAACATGTTTAGCTTGTAAATTCAGATACTAAGAAAAGTGCCAACAAATTAACGGGAAAAAAATTTAGAATTTCAATTCTGCACTGTTAATCCTGGTTTCTGCTTTTGTTAGATAATAAATACAAGATGCCGGAACAGGGTTTGGTTGATCCAATTTGCAATTCAAAATGCAGCTTTCTGAAGTGCTATTGTCTGGGTAGGAAAATTCATTCTTGAGAAGCAAACGAAACAGCAAAGCATTCTGTATTTCTGCCTTGCACATGTGTGCTCCAGGCATCTTTCATCCAAAACAGCACCTACTGCTGAATGGAAGCTCTGGAAACCAGGGGTTTTGCTGCTTGTTAATCCTGACATTAAACATCAGATTTATTTCAGCATTTTTGAACCCCTTGGTTGGTGTCTGTGTACAGCACAGCTCTGGTTGCAAAACTGCCATTATGATACTTGTTCCCTATGGGTGTCCTGGCTTAGGGGATAGAAATATTTGTTTTTCAAATAACCAGCAACAGTTTTTCAAAACTGTTGGTGGATGGCAAGGTGTCAGAGGATGGAAAATTCCTGTAGCAGAAGATAAAAAACCGATACAGGGGTAAGCAGTGATGTCTAGTCACTGATCTCACATGTTAGTGATGAATTAGGACAGTTCTTTTGTGGCAGCATCTCCGGAGGGATGCAAACGCCTCTTGCCTGCTCGGTGCTGTGAGTGACAGTGCTTTGCTCTGCATCACCCAGCTCTCAGTGTGGTCTAGCCCAGGGTGAACACAGGCTCATTGCAATGCTGCAGGAGCCCTGCTCTAACAAAGGGAAGTAGGGAAGGAAAGGAGTCTGACTCACCACAACACAGCAGGATTTCTGCTTCATCATGGGCAGCTGTGTCTCTGCATGACTGGAAGTCTGCGCCACTTCAAAGCGGTTGCAGTCTGGCTCCTTGAAGAAGTCTGGCATGCTAAAACACATGCAACTTGATCTGGGAAAGAAGATACAGCTTTTCAGTACAATATGGTAGATTCGGTTCCACACAGAAAAAACAAAAGCAGACCCCAGGCCAAAATAAAATCCCAATCAGTTGTAGGATTGTACAATAACTGAGGTAAGAAGGGAACCTCCAAAAATCAGCTAATCCAACCCCACCAACACATCTGAATCTATCACTGTCCCAATATATCAGACACTGCTGACCAAGTGTTAGAATAATTAATCTAAATTACCCTTCTGTGAACACCTTTGTGGTGAATGTTCAAGGCAATGGAAATGCAAACAGCTGCTACAAATAATAAGTAACTAATGTGGAAGTTTTTTTAACCAAGTTCTGTATATAGCCTGGATCCAAGGTCCACATAAAAGGAGATTTTTTAGCAACTTGTGTATATAAAGAATTATCCCACGGTGACACAGTTTTCCATTGGCATTGCCATAGCTTTGTATTTTAAGTCATGTCCCAGAGATAAAGGACACCATATAAAATGGTGTGGAGCTGAGCCTGCAGCACCCAGAACAGGCACGATGCTTGGAATCCTCTTTGCTGTGTTGACTCTGGCACCTGCAGGTATGTGTCCAACCTCTGCTTTAGTTTTAAAAGAAAACGTTAATTAAAATCTAAAATCAACTTTCCTTTTTTTAGACAAATTGAACATTCTGCATCAAAGAAAAAAATACAGCATAGGATGGTCATTACAGGGGTCTCTTGAAAGAGTAATTGGGTGTTGTGCTATTTCATATCTGACAGATATTTTTTTAAACCTACTTTCAAAACACACATTCTATTTGTATTCTTCTAGCATTTGGCTGTGGGGTTCCTGCCTACCCTCCTCTTGTGTCCAGAGTTGTTGGAGGGGAAAATGCAAGACCATTCAGCTGGCCCTGGCAGGTTGGTCATTCTGTGCTTTTCCTGGAACCACTGGGGCTGTGCTATCCCTGCACAGCTGAACAAAACCACCTCTTAAATTCCATTTGATGCACCTTGCCTGACATGCCTTAGGTTTTGACTCTGCTGTTCTGATCAGTCCTAAAGTTTCCAGTCTTTTAAAGAAAGCTCTGGGTGTGCTGCTGCATTTGCCAGTAATGCAGGCTCTCACTTAAAGCCAAGTAGTTTTGGGCTATTTAAGCAAGATATATTCTCAAAATCAACCTTTGGATGATGGGGAAGGAGGGAAAGCCTTTCTGAGGCCAGGAGTTGGAAACTTCACCAACCATCAGCTAGCTGTGTTCTGGGTGCAGGAACAAAGCACAAGGATAAAAAATGAGTAAAAAAGGAGTAAAAAAAGTCTGAGCCTTACTTGTTTCCTTGATCCCAGGCCTCCCTCCAGTACAACTCCAATGGGAAGTGGCGTCACACCTGTGGGGGAACCCTCATTGCCACCAACTGGGTGCTGACAGCTGCCCACTGCATCAGGTGAGCAATGCAGAGAAACCCACCCAGGGAGCAGCACATGAGATGAATTAAAACTGCAGCAATGCCACCTCTCCCTTTCTCAGCTGAAAGATCGGAGTTTCACACAATATCTTTTGATTAAAAGTCAGGAGAATGGCATCACTTTATTTTCTTAATGTAAAAGGGGAAAAAACCCCAATTACCTGAATGATATACTCTTCATTTTCCATAAACAAACTACAAACATCCTTCTGTTTTCAACTTGCTATTAAATTCAGCTTTGTTGCCCTTTTCTGTAGTATGTGTGTCAGTGAGATCCACAAATTACCTAATGAATCCACTCCCTGAAGAAAAAAATCACAAATATTTTTAATATACCCATCATTTTCAGTAAGCTCTTCATATTATGTGGCAGTGTAACAAAGAAATTACCAGGCACAGCAATGTTTCCACAAATACAATCCCATTTTGCTCTGATATAATATAGTTATTGTCACATTAAGTTGTAGCAAATATCATAATATTAAAGTGGGTGCATGTAATTATTATAAATCCTACATATTATATCTATCACAGAGTTGTTTGTTATTGAAGCTATTTATGGCTGTCAAAAAAGTCCAAATTGTTGCTACATTGAAGAATATGGGGGAATCCTGCAAAGATTGGAGGCACCTTGAGTTTATTAATGAAACTTTGAGCAGGAATTGAGAGGGCAGCTTAGAGATGAAATGATTATGAAGTCTAAACACAAGCTTTGCCCTTAGCAAATCACTGGCTCAGCTCCAGACAAACCATGCCTGTGATGAGAGATTGCAGTCAAGGATGCTCTTGTTGAATGCTTCAGGAGCCAAAGATGCAGATAATTTATAACATAACTCAGAGTTCATCCTTTCATTGCCCAGCTCTTCTCGGACATATCGAGTGTTTCTTGGAAAATACAACCTGGCAGCTGAGGAAGAAGGATCAATTGCACTTTCTCCAGAAAAGATCGTTGTTAATGAGAACTGGGATCCACAGGATGTGGCAAATGGGTAAGCTGGCAGCAGGTACCTTTTCAGTTTTTAGGTGGAGGGTAAAAACCAAACTGCCTGAATCCAACCTGCCTGGAGTTATGGCAATTAAATTCATATTTAGAATCTCCTATTACAGTGTCCATTTTGTACCTTCTCCCTTAAGAGAATACAAAGCAATTAACAATATTAATTTCTTATTGATTAATAGTGTTTCCAGAAGCCATTTTGCATGTTCATGCTTGGGTTGGAAGCTGTTCCATGCAATGGTGTCTCTTGAACAATGAAAGGGAGTGAGACATTTTATACAACACCCTTTGAAGCTCTCCTACACAGAATTATTGATCATTAATATCCATGCTGCAGGCTAAGAGGAGTAACAAAGAAATCTCAATTCCAGCCCTTGGAGAGGGTCCTAACATATGCTTGGTTTTGGTGAAAAGAAACTATAAAAGACAATTTGTGCCTTCAGGAAAGCAGGCAGTTCTGCAGGGAATAGCCTTCCAGTCCATGAATTTCCCCATTGCTTTAGGGTGCAGGAATCTTTGCTGCTTGTGCACTTGCCTTTGCTCCCTTCTCTTCTGAATAGCCCAAGTTCTGAGTAACTTCAGAGTACTGTGCCTTAATCCATTTTTCAAACGTTTTAACCTTCCCTTTCTCTCTCCCTCTCTCCAACACATCTCAGGTATGACATTGCTCTGATCAAGCTCTCTGAGCACGTCACCCTGAGTGACCAGATTCAGCTGGCCTGCCTGCCCCCTGCCCAGAGCATCCTGTCCTCCAACACTGCCTGCTATGTCACTGGCTGGGGAAGGCTGCAGAGTGAGTACTTGGGTGTTTGCAAAACCATGGAATAAAAAAAAAACAACTTTCAGAAGTGCCTTCTCCTCTGAGATCGATGGCAAAGATATTGATGTGCTCAGGATCCCCTCAAAACTCCGTGTGGGGAGCTAGTTTATTATATTAGGTCCCACTTCACTCACACATTATGTTTTTTCCCTTTCAAGTTTTATTTTCCTTTTAACAGAGCTGGTAATGCACCTGAGGGGACTTTATTGAGCTTTTAGGAGCTATTGCAATAGAAATGTGAACAGTGTGCAGACAGGTGCATTTGCTAATCCCACCACACCTGCTGAATGTCTGAACACACACAGGGGAATAGATGTGAAGAAAATCTCAGAGAGCTGAGCAGAGGTGTCAGCTTGGCTCAGGAGGCAATTCCTTGAGGGATAAGTAAATTGCAAACTCCCGGAATAAGACTAGGCATTTATTTCTCTAACAATTAAACATTTTTTTAATGGAATGCAAATTTTTAGTGAGTTAGGGTGCATATAAAAGAGTGGAACTAAGAGACGTTCATATAACAGTTTCTCTTTTAATACTGCCTCTATGGAGTGTTTTACTTGCAGCGATGGTCCCCAGATCCCAAGTGAAATTTAGCAGAGCAGTTTTATTATTCCTCCAGTGCCATCTAATCCCATGAGTCAGAGTTTCTGTTCTCTCTCAGCAAATGGAGCCCTTCCTGATGACCTGCAGCAAGGCCTTCTGCTGGTGGTGGGTTATGAAACCTGCTCTGAGCCTTCCTGGTGGGGAAGCATAGTGAAAACCAGCATGGTTTGTGCTGGTGGGGACGGAATCATCTCCAGTTGTAACGTGAGTCCACTCTCAGGGCTGGGTTTGGAGCAGCCAGCCTGATGGCATGCAAGCTTCCAAACCCAGGAGCTGCTCTCACTGTGCCTGTTCCCCTTCTGCCAGGGGGACTCTGGGGGCCCTCTGAACTGCCAGGGGGCTGATGGAAGGTGGGAAGTGCACGGCATCGTCAGCTTTGGCTCCTCTCTGGGCTGCAACTACTACCACAAACCCTCGGTGTTCACTCGAGTCTCTGCCTACAACAGCTGGATCGAGCAGGTGAGCCCTGGGCAGCTGCTGCAGAGCACACATCTGGATTTCTGCTCTGCTGCTATTTCTGCCACTTAAGGGAGCTGTATTATCCTGATTCAACCCTCACCAACTGAAAGCATCCTCCTCTGAAACAGATATCCAGTTTTGTTTTCACTTATTTAAATAAGTTTTGTTAATAGTAATTCCTTCTCTCTTTATCTTAGAGCTTTATTGTAGCCATAAAGATTTACTGTGTATTTCAGAGGTGATCACTCAGATTTGCATTCATCAATACACTGAAGCGATCACTCAAATTTGCATTCATCAATACACTGACTGTTGCAATTGCATCCTAAAAGGTAGCACGTGCAGCTCAAGTCTGGAATGTCAAACATCTTCTAATTTAATGTCAACTTTGAGAAGCAAAAATCTTATTTCAGTTGTTTAAATCCTGTGACTTGGACACAATGCACACTGTTCACAAATTCCTGTGTCTCATGATCTGGTTTTTCATTTGTTTTACATTTTTGCAGGTTATGGCAAACAACTAATCTAATGAGAACTGGATGAGAGATGCCAAGAAGGAAAGCAGTTTGAATAAAGTCAGAATCGTGACACCTTTGATCACAAAGAACTGGGAAATTATGCTTTTAACAACACAAGAATCAAACCAAAAACTAGTGAAATAAACTGTATTTTTGCAAGATGAAAACAAAACGTGTCACTCTTCCTGTTGGCAAGCCCTAGAGCCTGTATTTGAGGATAATGAATATTTTCCCTGTCTCTTGCGCTGGAGCTCGCCAGCCTAACCTGGGGGAAGGTGCTGTGTGGAGGGAGGGCAGTGGGAAGAGCCAGAGCATCACCAAACTCCTCGGGGGGCTCGGGAGGAGGGTCCAGAGAGGCACAGCAGGGCTGGAGCAGCTGCCAGGACCCAGCAATGCCCGGAGGGAAGGCAGCAGAGGAGCCAGCAGGTCCTTGCAGGTGAGTACAGCAGCTCTGCAAAATGCTTTCACAGAGAGGTTTTAGCACCTGAGATCCCTGAGACAGCGAGGGAAGGGCAAATCCAGCTCTGAGGACAGACCTGTCCCTCCATGGCTCGTTTTGGAGCCCCTCAGGTGAAGACTCAGAGTAGTCACTGTCAGCTGCCACACTGGCACCAGCGGGGATTTTTGGCAAAGCAGAATCACCCCTTTTAGCTTGGCACTCCATTAAATACTCTCCTTTTATTTCTTTCATTGTAATAGAAGAGAGAAGTGTAAAATTGAGGTGGATCAGTATGAAATCAAAGTGGATCAGTATAAAATCAAGGTGGATCAGTAAAAAATCAAGGTGGATCAGTATAAAATCACGGTGGATCAGTATAAAATCACGGTGGATTTTTGTTGTGTTTTTCTTCTCCCCTGTCACATATGAGATGTTTCCAAAAACAAAAGCAGTGATTATAAATGGAGGGTGAGTGACACAAAGGTAAGTGGTTAACAGAGTAAGGAAAAGGCTGGAAGTTCATTGTGAGAACAGAAATGCTCAGACATATTTTTTTAGGCTTGCAGTTTCTTTCAGTTTGATATTTTGCAGATGTTAACCTTTGGACTTTGAAATCTTTGAAAGTAAATATAGTATTAAACAGAAATTGTATTAAATTAATGAGAGAAAGCATGGCTGTTTATAATCTTTGGGGATAGTATTTTTATCAGTTTTCTTCTACATTACAACCATTGACCATTGTTCTACCCAGCAAGAATTTGTTTTGCTTAATATCAACCCCAGCTAAGAAAGGAAAGCTTTATTGGGTTTTATTTGTCTGGCTAAAAGTTTTGTCTGATTTCCTATATCTGAAAGAACAGGGGATCTGAGGAGGGCTTTTTTCAATCAGCTCTACTATGCAGAACTTTGCTCTCTATCAGTGGAAATAAAGATTACTCAGTTATCCAGGAGTCATCAGCTCCAGCAAAACATCCTGAGTTTTTTTCATGAGCATCCTTAATGTAAGATTGTAAATGATGAAATAATAGTTTTGAAAATTAAAATCCTTAGAGGTCACTTTGCTGTATGAAGCATGGATGTCCATTATGTGCAGCACGAAAGAGAGACAGAAAGGTAATCATGGAGATCAAGCAATTAAAATTGGATGTGTGAATGCTTCAGTAAAAACCGAAACAAAAAGGAAATGTGATTCCTTTTCCTTCTGAAATACATAGGCAATATTGTAAAAAACATCTGAGCTCATTTGAACATAAAAACAGAAATTACTCATCATATGGAAATGCCTATTAAGAACAAATTCTCAAAGTTTGGTCTAAAAAAATCAACAGTTGTAGTTTGTGATCACTGGAATCACTGGGGCAATAAGTAACCTATCTTTTCATGGCCTTCTTAAAGATTTGGAGAGAAGTATCACAGGGAATAAAATCTACAGCAAATGCTTTTGTTAGCTTTTTTCTCACAGAAAAACTGTATCAATCATCTGTTTTTGCAGATCTGAGTGTGTCAAGGAAGCAGTTTCTTAAATACAGTTTTCCTTTTAAAATTAATGTCAAGTGGAACAAAATAGATAATGCATACTCCTTTAGCTTTGTTTCAGAATGCATGGGAATTGTTAAATATCACTGCTAGATCTGGTTGTGGTTTCAGGAGCTGGAAGAAACACTTCCAGGACCAGGCAATGGGACTGTTAGGTTTTTTTAATTTTTATATTTTTTGTAGGTGTTTTCTCCCCTCCAATGCTGGTGGTAGAAAAACAGTTGGAAGGATTTTGATGGCATGCCTGGTCTCCCTCTGCAGCCTCCTTGGGGCCATTTCTTTTGACCTGAGCAACAGCTTGGGAATATGGAAAGACACGGGCAGAGCCCTTGAGGAACTTTCCTCCTGTGAAAACCTCTGGGCTGCTCAGCTCATCTCTGTGCTGCAGGAGGAAAGGCACAGCTGGCTCTTCCCAGCAGCAGACACCAGGAATGGATCATCCCATTCTCAGCTCTTGGGGAACCTAAACTCCTCCTGTATGGAGAGTGAGGCAGAGCTGTACTGTGAGGATTGCTGGTGCAAGGAGGAGAAAATCTCCATTTGTAGATTTTACAGGACTGCCTTGAGACACAAACTGGATGTCTCAGGGGTGACTGAAGCCAGGCAGGTGCTGTCCAGAGCGATCTCTGAGCTGCTTGAGCGTTTCAGGAGTCCCCATGAGGATCTCAAAGCCATGAGACACAACCCTGACTGGGCAGACACAGTCGCTTTTAAACTTACCCTCCAAATCAGAGAAGCTGTGCTCAAAGCCCAGCCAGTGCCAGGAGCTGTGAGCCTTCAAACCACACTGCACCAACACTTTGCCACTCTGAGCTATGCTCTCTACTTCTCAGAGACTGCACATAAATGCTGGGCAGATAATGTCAATTTATCACTTTATTTCACTCAGTATGAAGGAATCTCTTTCTTTACCCCACTCCTGGGCTTGGGTGACTCTGTGTCCCTGGAAGCCACGGCGAGGGGACTGCACCGTGCACAGAGCTGTCTGCTGCAGGAGGGACAGGGAAAGCTGCACAAAAAATCCAAGGAAATCCTGTCTGCAATAAGCCTTAAGATCACTCTGCTGGTGGTGGCCTGTCTCATTTACCCCATTGTGCTGATGTCCTTCAAGCAAATGACAGAGTGGGTGCACAATTATGCCAGGAACCTCAAGGAGAAGACAGAGGACTTGAAAAAGGAGAGACGCCTTGCTGAGGACCTCCTGCACCAGATGTTGCCGAAGTCTGTGGCCAAGCAGCTGAGGAAATGCCAAAAAGTTGAGGCAGAAAACTATGATCAGGTTAGCAAATGGAAAGGAAAAAAATATTCACCTAAAATAGCACCTACCTTGTCACAGTTCTGAGGATCCTGGGTTTGCACCCAGAATGGAGTGGGGATGGAAATCCAAATATTTCCAATGGGTTTTGGAAAGAGCTGCTGGGGAAGGAAGAAGAGCTGAGATTTCCAAATGCAAAGCTCTAGATGTCAAACATCTTACACTGGAAAATTGTCTTTGTGTCTAAGAGCCTACCCACAACAGCCAGCCAGCACTGTTCCTGAGTTCATAGGAGCAAGAAATTAATCTCCTCCTTGTAAAATATGAAGAATAAAAGAATTGCTGCTGTCAGTGTTGAATTTAGCAGCTGGGCTGCATAGCCCTCAGCCCAAAACCTCATGCTGCAGTAATTGCAGCTCTATTCTCTCTTTCTCCCTAGATACCCCCTTACTTTCAGCTGGGAAACACAGCACTAAATGTTTGCATTTAATCTGTGGGTGTCATTATCCAAACAACAACCTCTAATTGCACAATTAATTATAATCCACAGTAGTCATGACATCAAAAGTGCTGAACCAAGGCAGAGGGAAAAGGTGGCCCTTCCAGATGAATGGTGTTAGCAAGGACAATCTGAGTTTAAACACTGACACAATTCAGAGAGCATAGAGAGAAAATTCTTTGCCAACAGCTGCAACACACATTTCTCTTCCTCAATTCTACTCTTTCTTTTCAAAGTTTGATTTTTTTTTCTGTAAATTACTTGGTCATGACAAATATCATTTGAAGAGAAACAAAATCCAGTTAATATTTTCTAATTCAACAAGAACAGAGACAGCAGTTGAAATTTCACAGTTTTTTGGGGTGTCTAGTTTTATCCCTATCACAGTTTAAATTACTTTTAAAGGAAAAAGAGACCCTATTTCTATAAAAGGTCTCTTGATCACTGCTCACAAGATTCAAAGCATTTGACTTTCAGTCTCCCATTAGCATGAGGTATTCACAGAAGAACTTTGGAGATAAGAATAATTTCATTTTTCAAAGTAGCAGAAACCAATTCAGAGCCAGAGTTTGTTAATTTAGGATTGTACCTGTGAGTTATGCAAGACTGGTGCTTTGTGCAGCCCGTGCCTTAGGCTGTTGTGCTGGGAATTTCACAAATCCACAAACCCTTCCCCTCTGTCTCCTGGAGACCTTGGCCCCATGCTCTCCTCCTCCCTCCACCAGGTCACAATCTTCTTCTCAGACATCGTGGGCTTCACCAGCATTGCTGCCTCCTGCACTCCCCTGCAAGTGGTTGAGATGCTCAACAATCTCTACGTCTGCTTTGACACCCGGATTGAGTCTTATGACGTGTACAAGGTGAGTGCAAATCCACAGGAAAGGAATCTGCTGAAATCTTTCACTCTCTGTCTTCTGGGGAATATCAAATACCCCAGGCCAGGAGGCCAAAATCTATGAACTACAAGAGCCACCATCCTACACGGGCTACACCACATTTTGGCAAGTGCTGGACAGCTAAAGTCGATTTTATTCTGATTTTCTTTCC
>VRYO01000690.1:2723696-2788193 GCA_009812075.1 Sialia sialis | reverse complement strand
TGCCCCACCCGCAACAGATGGTGATAGAATAGATACCTTTAATCACATCCTGTATTGTAACCTGAGACACCCAGCTCCAGCCCAGGGGACACCAGGCAAACCCTTGGAGATCACAGCAAAGGTTAAAGGCTCAGGGAGGGGTCCCTGATGCCAGCTGCCCTCCCAGACTCAGCCATCCCACGGTGATGAAAGCACTGCAGAAATGTCACTGCCCTTTGAGCCAGCCAGGGAATGTTGGCCTGAGCAGCTGGGAAGGGCAGGGAGGCTGAAGGGTCACTGAGCTGGGAAGGAGGAAGATGAGTTACTGCAGCAGTGATACCTTGCTTGAGCCTAGCTGATGTGCCACCAACTTCAGAGCTCAGCTTCCTCACAGGATGGGGCAGGTGGACATAGAGAAACAGTTTGCCCTAATCCTGCTCTTTAATCAGATTTCTGATGATACAAGAGAAATGTCTCAGGAAGCAATTTGTTATTGGAGATGAGCAACACAGCCTGCTGCCTCTATGAAGGACTTCCACACTCTGTGAAGGATTTGCCATACAGAGGAACACTTCAAAAAGGGACACAGAGCCATTTCCTACATCCAGAATATTTTCTACTGTCCTCAGGTGTTCCTCCCTTCTTACAGGCTGACATTTGTGCTGAAGTCTCCATCTTAGCTGCACTACCTCTGATAAATCTCTGAATATCCAGACACTGAGTCTGGTGCTCATCTGAGCCCTGAGAAGATCTGGAATGCAAAGCAGAAATATTTGTTGGATTACTTTCTAACTCTAACTAATTGCCACTTCACCAAATGTGATGTGAGCCCAGCTGAGGGTTACCTGAAGCTGCCCTTGCTGTCTGGGTGATGCAGCACTCTGAAATACAATCACATGGAATGTCATTGTTTGGGGAGGTGCAACATCCTTTTGTTGTGCTCATGGACAGCACCCAGCTGCAATGCATTAGGGTGAGAGGGAATGACACAAATGGCAACAGAAATAATTCCGAGTAAATATTAGTAAATTATTGTTTCTTGAAGGTTTTCAAAATTCCACTTGACAAGGCATTGAGAAATTTCATCTTGGTTGGCTCTGCTTTAGCACAGAATTGCACCACAGACCTCTGGAAGTCCTGTCCAGCCTCAATTATTCTTTCACCAGCATAGTCACAGAGGAGAACTGTATTAGTGTGTGAATGTCCAACAGTAACCAGAAACACAATTCAGCAGAACCTAAAACAACTTCAGAGAACTCGAGGTTCAGAAGATTTGTTATCCACATTATGCAGACCTGTGACAAGCCAATCAAAGCAACAAAACAATCCTGGGCTTTTGCAGAGCAGAAAAGATGAATCTGACTCTGCCCTGACCTTTTCTTGCTGTGTTGTTACACTGAGAAGCACCCACCTCAAACCTCAAGGATGATCTTTTCATTTGCTGATAAGATTCATATCAGATGTGGTTTTCACCAATATCAACAACAACAATATACTCAACAATATAATAATATCAGACTTCCTTTTCTGTCACAGAGAGATGTTTTTAAGCTGTCTGCTTACAACACTCATTTCTAGAAACACTTACAATTATGCCACAAACTGATTTCCACATGAAAAGAACAATGAAAACATTCAACCTGCTGGCACATCACAGAATTATGTTTTTCCAAGCTTCCAGGACCAACAAGCTGATACAGAAAACTGCCTTGCCAGTTTTCAAATCAAATATCAGATGAAAAATGCCAGATGGTCCTTAATTTCCATCTCCTCCCTGTCGATCCAGCTTGATGGCCTTTAACTGTGTGCATCACATGTGTGCAAAAATGCCATGAAAGGGCAAGAAGTATTATTGCATTTCTGTTTTTCTCTGAAGCCAAATTTCAAGCTTGTTCTTCCTTTCAGACTGATTGCAGATTTAATAGATATTGCGTGCAACAGACTGAGAAAGATCACCTAAAGGAACTGTTTTAAGCTGGATCCAGGGAAAGCAGGATTTCTTCCTCAACTTAAGCCTTATAGAAACTGTCTGTGCACACCAGCCTGGTTTGGGCCACTCTCACTGTCATTCAATAACAACTGCAACTTGGCATATTTGTAATATTTGGTTTTTCCCTTCTCCAAATCACATTCTTTCATCTCTTAAGTCAATGACATCATATTAGTAAGTTATATTTTTATGCCTGTGGCATCATTATTACGTGGTAACACTCAGTTCTTATACAGCATTAATAAGTTTTTTTAGCCACCCCTCAGGTATGGTGCTTCAGAGTGACAAAGGAGCCAGGTGAATGTGTCATGATACCATTCACTTCCTTTCTCCCTTTATAGTTCTCTCACAATTATTCTTCTCTGGATGAAAAAGAAAGGTTTAGCAGTCAGCCCAAGGAGCACTGAGCTGTCCCCACTAATGTACATCAGGGGCACCAAGCAGAATGATACTGCATTGCCTGGGTGGAAAATGCTCCTTTAATTCACCACCAGAAAAGAGAACTATTTCTTCCCTCCTCCTCCTCTTCCTCCTCCTCCTCCAGGGTGGATGAAACCAGATCAAAACCTCAAACCAATCCTTGCACTAGCAGGAACTCAAAAGGTAGATCTGGGAGGGGTTGGTGGAAGATATAAATGCTGATAGCTGGAGACACAGGGCAACACTGAACTGGAGAGACTTCAGAGAAGAGGAATCAGAGACACCAAACATGAACCTGAAACTTCTTTTTTGCCCTGGATTGCTTCTGCTGCTCATTGTCAGTCAAAACCAGGCAGGGGCCAGATCCATTTCAGGCTTACAGGTAAGTGACTGGCTGCTCAATAGAGCTGGAAGAAGCTGATGCTTCTTTAGGAATTAGACACATCAGATGAGCCCTGTTTCTTCCAACCCCATCTTAAAGAGACATCATGACAGCAGGGATGCTGAGACAGGCAGACACAGAGTTATTAAACAGAGGAAACTAAAGTCATTGATCACTGGATTTAAATTTCTAATCACATCAGGCAATTGAAAGGAAAATGTTTGGTTTTTTTTTTCCCTGTGACTTCAGTTAGGAGATTGCACTTTTAGGGTCATCCAGTGACTGAGTGTAGCAATAAGCTTTTGGAGTAAAAGAAATTATCCTGGAAGGACTGTGATCTAAAGCCCTAGAGCAGTCACCTGCATGGTCCTCCCTGAATCCCCTGGTTTTAGCTGAAAAAGGAATTTAGGGGTTGTACCTGCAGGATCTCCTCCTCACCTCAGCTATGCAGCAATGCAGCCCCTGATTGTGACTACACAGATGTAGAACATAAGAAAAAGAGAAAGTCTGTGTGTGTACCTGTGTGTATTTGTTTGTGTAGGAATTCCAAGTCATTAAGAAAAAACATTTCAGTTACTAGGTAGTCACATGAAGTAATATTCCAGTGTGCAAAGAAATGTATAACACAATCCTTCAGAACCAATTTCAGCAGGTCTCTTGCCATTGCACTAATTCTCTTAGACAGCAATTTTTTTTTGCTTGTTCCTTATTCACACTTTATCAGGCCTTTTTCAAATTCTTCATCATTCATTTATCCCATATGCTCAGTGCCAGGAAAGGCTTAACTGCCATTCTGACAGCTCAGAAATACATCCTCAAACTTAGCACTGAGTGTGGCTTCTGTGGAAATAATGAGAGTTCCCAAAACCCCTCCTTCTCCTCTCCTCCCTTTCCACCTTCTACTCTTCCCTTTTTCCAGAGTCTGTCCAAATCGTTGGATGAGGACCTGGAGCATCCCCTGGTCTCAGAAGAGAGGGACCACGAGCAAGAGGAGCTGATGCCAGCAGGTGTCTTTGATCAGCCAGACACTGAGCTCCAGTGGATCCAAAACCCCGGGGACCAGCCCGAGAGCCTTTCCGTGGGAGTGATCCAGAGATTCTTCAGCGACCTCCTGAGCTTGTCCCGTAGATACCAAGGCAGGAGGAAAAAGGGCCTCTCCAGGGGCTGCTTTGGTGTCAGACTGGACAGAATTGGGGCACTGAGTGGACTTGGATGCTGAGCCCACCAGGGTAAGAGAAAGCCAGGGGCTGTTGGTCTGTGTATTCATGTATAGCTGGCAGAAATTCGTTAAAGAGCAGAGTTAATTCACTCCAAGGAGATGGTGCCTTAGAGTTTCACCCTCCTGTCACAAACACAGCTTGTTATTTTACCTTCCCAGATTTGGCTGTCATCAGATATAGACTTCAAACCTGTGAATGCCACACTGCTGTGCTTGCTCTCCCTCCTTCCTCTGGGTCAGCTGCAAGCATTTCTTCTTGTCTTAGAAGATCAGAGAGCTTTCTCACCAGCTCCCCAGAGATACTTGTTTCAATCCAAACAAACTCTAAGCAGAACAGAGGAGCTAAATCTGCCACTAGAACAGTAGGAAAACAGTTGATTTCCATGTGTGAAATTCTGTACAATTCTATTACTGATTCATCTTCTTTATTGACAGGACTGGCTTTGCCTACTACATGATGTGCTGAGCAGATGCACTCACCTCTCCTCTGATATACTTGGCCAACAGAACACACCTTGTACTGCCTGTTTGTATCAGAGTAGTTATTTGTGAAAATCTATCTGAAAATTAATCACAGAAAACTGCATTTGTGCTGTTTGTTTACTGAATGCATAAATAAACAAGTCTTATTATGTCACAGGTAGTAAAGAGTTTTCTGTAATGTAATGAATTTGCTTCAAGGTTTGCTGTGTGATTTGTTCATGTTTTGTTCCTGAAGCAGAGCCCTGGTTTGCAGTTAGACACTGGAATTCAGGGGCATTTCAGAGCTGCTGTCTGGTAAACACAAAGCCCCAAGTCTCTGATCCACAATTTGAACAGAGGGCAGCTCTCTGAACAGGCATCACTAGAAAGCAGTGACTCTGCATTTAGATCTGCCACTGACCAAGGAAAACAATTTTTCTTAGTACTATACCTCTTCTTATTAAAAAAAGCCAAAACAAAACCCCTCCAACCAAACAAAAAAAGCCAACCCCAAAACAATACTACCCTTCTTTGAAGGAAATCCAAAGGCACCCTACTCTTCCTTAGGTAGATCCAGGTATTTCAAAGCACTGAGAAGAAAATTGAAAAACATATCCTGAAGGCTTCTTTGTTGAACATTTTTGGTTAGGTCTTATGTTGTTTTCTAGTTAATCTGTTTAAGTTAACTTTATTAACAAAGCAACAGCAGCTGTGAAAATGCACTGAACAGATATTTGTTTCCCTGTACATAGACACCCTGAGTACAAGCTCTCCAATGATGGAGTAGTCCATAATGAAACACACTGAAGTTTATTTGCAGAAAAATAAGAGGTCAGAGTAGGTTGAAGTCTGAGCTGTGAGCACTTGTGAACAGAATCCTACAGAAGATGAATAAGAAACAGATGAGAGCTGCAATTACAGAGGTCGAGCTGGTAATGTGCCATCCCATCACCTGGCATTTTGTGGGAACATTTTAAAAAGGCACTTTTCTCAAAGCAAGAACAATTAATTCACATAAAAGTCTCTATAATTAGATCCTCAGGACTGAAGCCAGGTGTGTTTGTACTTTAGGTAATTTGCTGAGTTCTATTAACATTTAATCAAAGCTAAGCTTTGAAGTGAGGATGCTAGTCAGATGAGGGAAGCTCATCTCTAGCTGGGCCATTTCAATCTTTGCTAGGAGCAGTGCATGAATTGACAGACCAGGGTAACAGAAGCTGCTGAGAAGAAAAGCCTCCAATAAAAGTACTCCTACATGGAAAGAAACACACAGACATCTGTCTCAAATATGTGTGCTTTTGGTGCACCTGATTTTAAGTGATGTTAGGCAGCAGTTGGGATTTGGTCTCATCCAAGATTAACTTCTTGATAGCTTATTAACAAAGGGCCAGTTGTATTTATTCCCCTTGATCATCATACAGATCCTGTTCAGTCTCACTGCTTTATCCCTTTCCACTCCTGTCTTCAGCACACACAAATTGAGGATATGACATTCTCACCAGATCTGCTTTCATTCTGTCAGTAACACCCCTCTCACCTGACATAATCTTCCTTCAGTCAGGTACTGCTCTTTCAAAACACACATCTCCTTTCTCTGCCAGGTTCTTTGTGGTGTTGCTTTAAACAAACCCACGTGCCAGCTGTTAAAACAGCTGGATGCAAAAATCACTGTCCCACACCAACTGATACTGCTGATTTGCTTCCATCCTAAGCAAGTGAAGAGGGCAGAAGGCAGAGTGAAATTGCTTTAATATTACCCAGGAGGTGAATGAAAGGATCCTGTCTGCTGTTCTGACTCTTACAGAGGGAAGAGTTACAAGAGTAAGGAAGGGTTTGGAGACAATGCCAGGGATCCATCATTAGAGGAACTTTCAAAGAAGGAAAATCTCCTAAACCCAAGTCTCAGGACATGGTCTACTCACATAGCACAGAATTTGTATACTGAGAAGAAAAGGTTGTTCTCCCAAGAGCTGCTGCAGACAGATGAACACTTTCAATTCTTCTCACTTGTCTCCTGCACAGAGAAATGATCCATCCCTCAGCCTCTTGGAGGGGAAACCAAGCCAGCTCTCAACTCCTGTGTGTCTGAGCCAGAGCAAACAGGCTGAAAGTGCAAGGCTCTCACTGCATCAACTCTTTCCTAACAGTGGTGGAGAGTGGAGGGAGAGGAAATCACTGGAAAACGGGTGCTGCCAGAAGGGGACATGACTGAGGGCAGCTCTCTCTGGAGCAGTTGCTGCACTCAGAAGAATCCCAGCTCCTGAAGGGTGACCTGTGAAGGCAGCTGCCGCCAATTCCCTTATGGAAGCCAAAGGGTGCAGAGAAACACTTCGGATCCTGCAGGGATCTGACAGGAGGCAGCTCAGCTCGGGAGATAAGGAGAGACATCCAGGAAAGGGAAAGGGATAGGGATAGGGAGGGATAGGGATAGGGATAGGGATAGGGATAGGGATAGGGATAGGGATAGGGATAGGGATAGGGATGGGGATGGGGATGGGGATGGGATGGGATAGGATAGGATAGGATAGGATAGGATAGGATAGGATAGGATAGGATAGGATAGGATAGGGATAGGATAGGATAGGATAGGATAGGATAGGATAGGATAGGATAGGATAGGATAGGATAGGATAGGATAGGGATAGATGCTGGACCGGGGCTCCCAGCGTGGCCACCCGCACCCGTCGTGCCAGGCCGAGGTGACAGGAGCGGGCTCTCTACTCCTCCTCTACCCGCTCCAGGAGCTCCTGCATCGCTGCGGCAGCTCGGGGAAGGGGAAAGAGAAGTGAGCCTGGCAGAGCAGCCGGGGGCCGGGGCTGAGAACGGCGGCTCCGAGCGGGAGCTCCCGGGGACGGGGAGCGGCCGGGAGGGGATTGCGGTCCTGGCTCGGAGCTCCCCAGCCAGCGGAGGGACAGAGCCAGAGGATCAGCATCCTGTGCTCCCCCAGAACGAGACACCTGTGCTGCTTTGGGCCGGGGATGGGGCTGGGACGGGCGCGGAGCAGAGCCGGCGGTGCCGGGCGGAGCGGGGCGGCCCCGGGCGCTGCCGCTGTCCCCGCCTGAAATCCCCGCAGCGCCTTCCCCGCAGCTCCGGGCGCTTCTGTCACAGGTTCCTGGAGCAGATGGAGAAGCCGAGAGCGGGACCGGCTCCCAAGAGCCTCCTGCCTCTCCAGGCCGGCGTTCAGCAGCCACCAGGCTGCCCTCGGACCCGCCATGGCAGTGGGGTACGGCGCAATAAACTTCGTGCAAAGCCTAAATTGTCTTTTTTGAGTGATCTTATTAAACGGTCGGAAGATACAGAAATCCCCTATAGAGCGCTCCTCTCCCTCTGCTCTAGGGGCTGAGTCCCTGGCCAGAACATCCCCCCGTTCTGGAAAGCCCTTGCTGGAGGGTGGCAGCAGCAGGAAGGGTGGAGGTTCCATCCTGGCAGGACCGTGTCCCTGACCCTCCACGCTGTACTGAAGGGGCACTGCCAGCCCTGGCACCGGGCAGTGAGCCAGCCTGCCTTTCCCAAGAATCCTCCCCGGGGATGGGCGCTGCTCTAGGGGTTTACTCCAGGTAGTGTCCCACACACCCCTGAGCCATGGGCTGAAACTGGCAGCAGCGCCAGCCTTGGCACAGAGGGACTGCTAAGGACAGAGCGGCTCCATGGCTTTAAAAATACAGCTGCAGCTGCAGGGCAAGGGCCGGGAGCGTTCAGCACCCGGGACAGACGCCAGTGGCCCCGCCGGGCTACCCCAACCTGCCCAGGGCTACCTGCAGCCTGCACTGAGCCTGGAGGCTCCTGCAGGGACAGGGCAGCCGCAACACGCAGATAATGTATCACCATCATCGGGAAACAATCCGTGTTTGGGATGAAAAATAATTTCCCCGTTTGGAAAAAGTGAGGCACCACTTAAATGCAGAATGGCCACTCCAGTCATTTCTAATTTCTGTTTCGATTCTTGTCTTGATCTATTCATTTCCTTCTCAATCTAAGTAATGTGCAGGGAAAGAGAGCCTGGATGGGGTGTGGCATAATTTTGTCAAAGGTTTTGTCAAAGGTTTTGGATTCCTTTCATCTCTCAGCTGGGAGATGAAAGGAATCCAAATCCAGTCTGTTTCTCAGAACAGGAGTTCTGTACAAACTGTTCACACTCTCCAGCACAGAATGGCAGCAGGAGCATGGGCACCATCGTCAGGATGTGCAGCAGGTCAGGGCAGCACTTGGGGCAGATCCATCCATCAGAAGATGGAATCCACATGGAGCCAGCGCCCAGGTCACAGCCCTTACAGGGCTGAAAAACAAGGACATGGAACCACCTTGCTGGGGAAGGGGCAATGTCACCTCAGCTCTGTCCCACGGATCTGTCCCAGGCTGCCAGCAGCACTCCTGGTGCTCTCCCTCTCTGACTGAGCAACCAGAGCTGCTCCAAAGGAGCCTCATGTCACCACACCTCCCATCCCATACCCTGGGTACAGGGGAAGTGTGCCAGGTTCCCAACCCTAAAACCAGCCACAGGAAGCTTTTTAGAAGAGCCTGTTGCCCTGTTAAAGCAGATATTTTAGCAGGGAAATGCCCAGCTGAGCTTGAGCAATGCTGAGATCTTGACTCTCCACTGCTGAGCTATAATGCCTAAAGTTCATATTCATTTACCAGGGTGATAACACTGAGATAAATAAGTGACTTTTACAGCTTTAAGAGTGATGAGTTCTGACATGTCACACTCCAGTTCGGAGTTTCTGCTTCGGCAGAACTGTGAGACGGATAATTGAGGGCAGAATTTGGCTGTGAAAATACAACTGCTACTGTGCTACCCCACCTCTACACTTCACTACATTGTACATGCAATAGAGCACAAAAGTTTCCTGTCTTGGGAAAGTGTTGTCAAGGCTGAAGTCACGCTGCTGCATCTTATTTATCTGCCATGGAACACAGAGGATGAAAAGGAATGAATCACTAAAGCAAGGACTATCTCAGGGTCTTACTTAATGACTAAAATCTTGGAAAATTCAATTGTTTCATGGGTACAGGTCACTCAAAGCAAAATATTTCACATCTGAGATTAACATAGTGCCCCTCAATTTCTTGCTGCTGGGTTTGTGCCTCTGGGGCTGCTGTACAAGAAGAAAAAAAAAACAGACACAAAGGAAAACTTGCAAGCTACAAAATGTTTTTGTACAGAGAGAGCTCTAGAGAATACTTAGCGAGTGGGAGGGTGTGAAAGGAAAGAAACAAGAAATACAACAGTAACAGCTTTTAATTATCTTAAATTGGATACTCAAAATCAATGAATAATTCTGGTTTGTCTTCTCCCACTTTTGCAGTTTATAAAACAAAGTAACACCTTGGCACAAACATCCACACACCAAGAGCGGCAGGAAGAGAATAGTTGTAACTAATTAATAAATTATACAGACAATGCAGCATAGACTGTTAATTTAAAAAAGAAGCTATCAGGATTCTAGTTCTTTTTTAAAAGCACAAAATAAGAATGTGTTGGAGCACACAGTAATACGAAAAACTAGTATTGCCTCCATGCTCTGAAAAAATAAAGCAATGAGGAAAAACAGAGAGAGCTCTTATAATAAAGGGCTTTGTCAGAACACAGAGTTGGGCTGACTTCGAGCTACATTAGGAAAAAGTGGCATTTGAGCATGACTTCACAACCTTGAGAATGTCCTTTCTAGTATAATTTTGGTAGCTGATCATGTGAACAGAATGTGAACATGTTTGTACATAAACACCATGTTAAGATATGGGGAAAACATTATTATTATTATTATTATTATTATTATTATTATTATTATTATTATTTTGAGAGTGTGCTCAGGACATTCTTTCAAGATCTATGTTCATATGAAGAACAAATTATTACTAGACTGATATTCAGCTTACTCATACATTTGTTGTTTCAATTTAAAATAACAAGAAACATTAGGAAAATGAAAAAAAAAGAGCCATGGCTTCATGATTTAGAACTCTCTTGCATTTCTGTATCAAGATTAATTTTTAGTTATCCTATATGCACAAAGACACCAGTGGAAGAGAAATTTGAAGCATTTCTGTACTTCTGTAATTGCTCATTTAAGAATACACAGTTTCCAGTTAATTTTAAGACATTCAGCACTTAAAGAAACTAATAAATATTTTTTATTTTTAATATATTAAGTTAAAGATTTTGTTTTAACTCCTCACAAAACACACACATACACAAATCCATCCATTCTTTCTTTTGGACAGATTCTGATACCTTTCTGAATCACACCATTTGAGTTCTCGTTGAACAAGTTTCTTTCTTGTATGATGGTAAAAGAAGATTATTGCTGAATCTGGCTGCCTGTTCTTTAAAGGTTATTGATGCAGGGTCAAGCCTTACCATCAATGCTTAAGGAAATCCCATGAATTAAAGGTTTGGCTGTTAACAAACATGAGTTTTTCAGTGGTGCCGGCTGTCGCGGAGGGCTGGAGGAACTTGCTCTCCCCAGTCAGTCTGCACCGAGGTGCAGATCGAGGTGCTGCTCTTGTTGGTAACACACAAACACAAAGTCTCTGTGGTGATATCACCTCAGGAGCAATAGGAGAAGAGAAGTGGCCCAAATCTGGGATTTTCAGCACACTCTGTGGTATGTGGTGGCCGCACATATTCCATATATAGAAGGAAAGCGTGCACAATGCTTGTCCTGAAAGTCCATTTATCTTCATTCTTGACTCTTCACCAAAAACTCATCTCAAAGCCTGTTGTGTCCCCAGTAAAAGGCAATTTCCTTACAGAAATCTTCTAATTGAGCAAAGTTTAGAGCAGTTTTGGGATTGTTTCCCATCTCTGTAAATCTGACCATAGGGGTCCCTTGAAAGAGAATTGCTAAGAATTTCCAACTGGACTATGTAATCACAGCGCCTGGTATCAAGAGGAGGGGGAGTGACATGAAATCACTGACTTGTGACATACATTCCTCAGCAACAGCAGCTGCTGCCTAATGACAGCTAATAAAGGGAATCTTCCCTTGACAGAGCTGCATGCCTACAGTGGGACTGGAATGTGCCCAAGATAAACCCACTGATAACCTAGGAAGCAGGGATCACCCAAAGAGTATAAAAGACAAGCTTCACAAGAGACACAACAGGACAAGGAAGAGAGAGACTTGAAGAGACATCTCAGAAGAATCAGCTTGAACTTCTCTACTCCCAACGAAGTCAGCGCCATGGACACTAAAGGCTCGTTTTTCTATGGCTTCCTCTTGCTGCTGCTCGTCCAGCTCCAGTCCAGCAGAGCCAACCCAATCTACAGCCTCAGCCCTGCCAAAGAACTGGCCAGCATGGAGGTGAGGACTCTCATTTTGCAAACTTTTGGGGTGCTTAGCAGAGTGTGAGGTGGTGTTTTGTCTTCCTTTTGCATGACTGGACTGCAATAACCACATCAGCCATCACATGCTGGGGGACAAAGCCTCAGCTCCCCAAAGGGGCTCAGAGAAGCTTTGTAGGGCAATATCCTCATTTGAGCTCCTGGGTAGTAGTGGGAACCAAAATTGTGGTGCTGTAGGATGTCTGCTTTGGCGTTTGTGTTAATCTTCTTTTAGACACATCTTCCTGGGAACAAAGTTCCAGGGAAGGAAAAAATCATCAGAGTAGCTCCGTAAGAGCAAATAGAAAACTTTGAGGTGGGGTCCCGTCTATCCTGCTGTCTATATGTCTGTCCCTGCTCCATAGGGCAGCCATATGGCTCTAGCTTTGTGAATTTGAGAGATCGGGTTGTGTACGGATGAGAGATGAGGAGGTGAAGTGAAGTACCCAAAGACAAACGTTTCAAAACATTATTAGGGGAATAATGTAATCATTTAGTGTGGCTTATCCAGAAAAAGCTTCCAAAAAGCTATAAAATTACCAGCTAAGCTTAATAATAGAGAAAATCCATTGCTATAGCACAGTGCAAGTTTGAGACTGATGGGATCTGAAAGCTCAAACCTTTCCTTGGGCTGGTACCGTGACCAGCTTCTCAAAGCTGTTCTCAGGCCCTAAGAACAAACTCCTTGAGACGGTAAGGACAATTGAAGCTAAAGCTGCTTCTAGGCTGTTTCCAGCAGCCAGGAAGAGTGGCTTCCAAATGCACTCACTGTCAGGCAAGCCATAAGGCTCATTCCTCTCTATTCACATTCTAGAGATGGGCAATTAGATTCCTCTAATAGGTTGAGCTGCCCTTGAGGAGGTTATCTGACCCCAGTTATATACAGTTTTACAAATTACAAAAAATGGTACCCAGGAAGGAAGCACATAGCAGGCATGAATTTGCCATACAGGTATTTTCAGTTACTTCAAGGAGTAGCAATCCTGTAATCCCTGGGGCAGAGATTAGTGAAAACGCCAAGTGAGGTTCATTGAAATAACCAGGGGTGACAAAGCAGCAGCTTCTGAGAATGTGGGATGGGCTGTGTGGCTAGAGGTTCTCCCAGACCGTGTACCAGCGTTGGGCTGAGTGCTATCTCCCTGTGCATCTTGCATTTTCTTCTCTGCCAAGATGTCTTCTAACATTGCCAGTAAGATACACATTGTGGCAAGCAGCTTCATCCAGTTCACAAGCTGTATCTTCTCATAGCTGGAATTACTGTGAACAGGGAGATAATGCAGAGGACAGAACCCAGTGAGCACCAGTAAAGCTGGGATCTAACCAGTCTCCCTAGGGTGGGCTATGGGACCATTGATGAATGCAGAGCAGAATGACTGGAAGGGTTAGCAAAGGAACACAAACTAGTAAATTAATGAATTGAATCCTTCTCTTTCAGGCTCTGCTGGAGAGACTGGAGGATAAGTTTGCAATGATCGAAGCCCTGGAGACCAATCCTGACCTGCAACAACCCAAAATCCAGGAGGAGATCCCGTCAGAACTCGTCGATGACAGTGACAACCAGAAGGCTGAAGCCAGGCTTGCCCCCAACACCCCTGTGTCCTACAGGGACCCCTTCCTCAAGAGACTGAGGGGGCTGCAAATGCCCAGGATGATGAGAGATTCGGGCTGCTTTGGGAGGAGGATTGATCGGATCGGCTCCCTGAGTGGGATGGGCTGCAATGGTGAGTCCTGTTTGAACATTTCCCTGAACAGCACAGACCCTGCGCGGGCCGTGGCACAGGGAAGGAGCAATTTCTCATTTCAGTCTTTAAAAAGACACAGTTTGAGAACAGAATAGTATTTAAGCGAGTATTGGTTTTTCAAAAACACTGCTGACAATGGTGACATGTACCAGGACAAAACCAGATTCTAGTGACGTTTATTTCATGTTTGGTTTTGCAGGTTCCCGGAGAAACTAGGATCAACTTCCCTAGCCCCTGCTCTGAAGAATGCTTTACAGTACCCCTTCCTCCCAAGATGAAAGACAGATGCTTTCTAAGCTTCTCAACAGAAAGTTATTCCTATTTTTATTTATTTATTTATTTATTTATTTCATGTTTTTTAAAGAACATTTCTTATGCTAGCACTGACAGACCATCTTTAAATAAAACTAACACATTAGACATCTGTGCTGGACTCTCTCCTGTCTGTTGCATTAAATTTTCTTGTATTTGCCTGAAGTCAAAATCTTAAGTTTTATTGATATTCTGGTACCCACAAGCCTGCATTTACTTACATGAGACAGAGAAAGCATGAACTTGGTAAAAATGAAAATAAGTTTTTGTCTAGAGCCTTTTCCTCTGCATTAACAGGCTAGCAGGGAAAAAAAAAAACTTGTGTAACATCAAAAGACCATCATGAATCCTCCTATAGACAGGGTTCCAGCAGTAAGAGAGTCCTTTTGCTGGTTTAGATTATTCACTCATGGGAACTGCCACAAATGCCTCATGTAAGCAAAGTTCACACAAAAAGAAATAAATAAAATAACACTTCACAAGTTTCAAGATAACCAGAGGGAGGAAAGGGAATTCATTGTATATGCGTTCTCACAGTGACCAAATAAAGGTTACGAGCATCAACACAAAGATACATCATTAACTGTGTCTTGTCTCACTGTGCACCTGGCTGACATGCTGACTCCCAGAATTTCTTGAAGGATCCTCAAAGGGTTTGAATATTGTCATGATACTCCTCATGAGAGGGTAGTGGGATCACTCAACTGCACAGCAGCCTGTATGGAACATTTTTCACTTTCTGGGAATGGCCCCTCCCAGAGCTGTTCCACCATGGCTAATGGGAACACTGGAAGTCTGATTAAGGTTTAGTCAACTTTCATTGCTAGATTTCACACCTAGGAGCTGAATTACATATTCTAGCACCCCACCAAAGAAGGCAATATTGTCAAAACCACATCCAGTCAGCATCTCAAGGCACAAAGAGCTTGGATCCTCATGTGAGCCCCAGCAATGGCACCAAGCCCAGCTCAACACAACTGTCCTGTGATTGATGCACGTACTGCTAGGAACTGTGTTATTTTGAGCACCTCATGAGCCTCATTCCCAGAATCTCAGTGCATTCCCAGTCTCATTCCCATGTACCTGAGTACCCTGAGAAGCTTCTTCAGGGCTTAAGAAGGCAGCACCAGGACAGACTCAGGTGGAACAGTCCAACTCTGATTTTGCAAATGCACAATGGGACAGAAATACTACCTGGTGAGGATAAGGTACTGGATGGTAGGTGTTCCAGAGCTGCTGACAGCAGCTCTTAGGGACCACAGCTCCAGGGAAAGGGTAAATTCAAGTGCACACTCCTCCTGCACAGGGCCAGTCACAGCTAAGGCTGCTGCAACACTTTAATAGGGCTCATGTCACATAGCACATTCTGACAAGTCACTCCCTGTGCTGCTGACAGGGCCTCCAAGAGGGATCTGTGTGCTCCTCTCCACACCAGGCCTTGTGATTCTTTCTCAGGGAAGAAGGGCAGAAGTCCAATCTGAGGGAACTACAATACAACAGAAAACCCACAGACAGTGTGATACAAATCCTCTCCTTCTAGCACCAGCTACAGATAAAATACTTTGTGGAAGAGTGTCCACACAGGTTTCCCTGACAGAAGAATAAATTCCCAGGTTAAGATTCCCAGCAGCATCCATGGGACATCCCTGCAGTGAAAGCTACAGTGACTTTGCATTTACTCAATTTCACACATCAAGGGGGTGTGAAGTCACCCTTTGGGGACAATGGGGCTTTGTCTTCCAAAAAGGCTTTCCAAACACACCCACTGCAGCACGATGGGAACATGCAGGTGGATCCCTCCACACCAGCAATGGGTAACAGCCTGACTTCCTCTGTGATCCTGAAAGTAAAAACAATTAATGTACTCTAACAATAGCTCTTGCTGCAGCTGAATTTTACCCAGTCAAGCACAACTTGCACAGACACTGTAAATTGTCCTCCCTGTCAGCCCCTCAAGGCACAAAACACTGATTAGTTCAGTGGAATGTGCTAAATACGGCAAGAAGAGGCAATGCTGCCTGACCTAAAGTCAGGTGGGTCCAGTATTAGCAGCAAGCCAGTTCCTGGTGGAACAAGTCTGTATTGGCTTGCAGACAGTATGTTAATAGACCCTTCAGTCTGGGAGAACCTAATTGAGGGTGAGCAATCGAGGAAAAAAGCATCTCTGACCGGATTTTTACTGCTACTCCCATACACACACAGAGCTGTAAAGCACCCTCAGGGAAATCTCTCAGTGCTGCACTCAGAGTAAGCACTGGGAAAAGATGAATGGGAGAAACTCAACACTGATCAGCTCTACAGGCAAAGAACATCACCCACAAGGATGAGAAAAGGCTACCACTGTTGCTGTGAGAGCTGGATCAGAGACAGCACTCTTGGGAACTGCCACCATGTAAATGAAAAAATATTCCAGTGGGATCAGAGAAAGACCAGGCTAACACCCTGCACACAGCTGTAAGGACATTTGCCACCTCCTGCCCTGCCAGACTTGATTCTAACTCCTCACAGCATTTGGCAGTACCCATGTTTGGCTGTGCTTAATTGAGCAGCTTGCTTTCCTTTGGACTCTGAAAACACAGTAATTCCATTAGTGTGCTCCATGCACTCTGCAAGGAGTGAGCCTTGTTTGGAATAGGGGCATGCTTGCAATGGGGTTTATTTACAAATTAGATTTGATGGCTTCTTAGTGCACTGTCTGAGGGGCAATCCCTATCCAGCTTCCCTCTAAATGAAATGGCTCCACTGAAATCCAAGTTGGCAGGCAAGAATGCCAAGAGGAGCTGTCAGCACTGCTTGGTTTCTCTAGGAAATTGTAGTGAAGTACAGGGCACACACCCTGCCCTGCTGCAGGCAGACGTGGAGCTGTGCCAGCACACATCCCAGTCTGGCTGCAGCCAGCTTGCTTGGTTTACTTCCCCTGAATCTTGGCCCCCAAAGGCCTTTGCTGATTGGCATCTGCTTGCTAAGTGTGTCCCACACTTTTATGTGGGAAGGAAGATTTGTAAAACTTTCACCCTCTGTTATCATCTCCTGACTGCTCTCTTGGAAAACCAGCACAATCCTGCACATTAAAAGCAGAGTTGGGAGGAGATGAAGTTTATTAAAACAGAAGGTGGTGGGAAGGCAGCTAGAGTTAAACCTGCTTTGCTGGGAATTGGGAGGACAGAAAAGATAGATAAAACTGGTGTGTTAATCAGCCATCCCAGAGAGATATCCTCTAGTACAGGCATCAAAGAGCTGCTGGGGGAGTCAGTAAAGGTCTCAAGGTTGTCAAGTCTTATCTGCTATTCATCAATTTTCTGTATCAGTATTGTTTTCTACTGAAACTGGTATGTGTGGGTTCCAGTCTCTGCTCCAAAATGCTTAGAGGATCAGTAAGATGTGTGTTAAACCATAAATGCATGGTTTAATACACATCTTACTGACCCTTTAAGCATACAAGCAATTGAAAGTGCCTGGAGAAGGGGACAAGCTACTCACTTTTAAACCATGATCTCAAAGTCCAAAGCTCATCTGACTGACTCCCCTCCATCATCCCAGCTCCCTTTGCAAACACTGCATTTGAACAGTGGATGCAGAGGAGACTGCATGTATCCCACTGCTACTGCAAAGCCCTTCAGCACCCTGGACAAGAAGAGCAGCTTCACTCCCTCACACCCCTTCAAAGCTCTGGGCAGTCATCCTCTGTTCCTTCCAGTGCATGCTGCATGATTCACAACTGGGAATGCACACACACTGAAGAAGCAGCCTGTGTACTGCTAGCAAAGCAAAAATAAAAATGAAAATAATCTCACTGAACACCACATAATTTTTTTCTGCTAGAGCCCGAGTGTTGTTACAGGGACATTGACACATGGTTGGATAAAACAAGTCTATAAACCTAGGAGTTTATAGGATTCTGAGAGTCTATAAACCTCTCCTATTCCCTCCTAAGTTCCTGCATTTACAGCCAAGGGCAGCACAGAGCTGAAGCAAAGCTCCCCCAGTCCTTTCTCCTCATGATCCTTCCTACCCCTGCAAGGGCATCCTTCCTAATCCTTGCTTAGTCAGGACCTCTGTGGCACTTCTTTAGCTCCTCAATCAATTTTCTGCCATTCAATCTCATGAGATGTTTTTACATATCTCAGGCTTTCCCTGGCATTACACACCCAACAAAGGAGAGGCAGAGGGAAGGAGCCAGGCAAGCTGCTGGCTGACTGTCTGTGTTAGAGTGCCTCAGAGAGCTGCTGCACAGCCCCCTGATGCATAGAAACACAGGGGGGCAGTGAGCTTTTTGGGTCAGATATTTCTACAGTGCTCAAAGACTCTACTTACATTTTTGGCCTGTAAAGCATGTGATAAATGCTCAAAAACTGTCATAAATTCTTTTCTGTAAGGCAGACAGCAGGACAAAGTAGGAAAGATAGCCACAAACTAAATAAACAATAAAGATGAAATAAAGATCTTTCACACCCTGGAGAAGCCAACTATAAAACAAGAGGTGCCACACTGTAGTCTAAACCTCTTACCTTCCTCCCAGTAAGTTAATGAGAGTTCTCAGGGAAGAAAAGGAGCACAATGTGCACAATTTAGCTCCTTATTAAACTCCTTTGAACCAGCTATTGTGAGAATATGGAACTACAGTGGTCACAATCTAAAGGATCACAGTCATTCCTTCTGCCTAGCCTAAGAGCATATTCTACACAGTTAGATCCAGATATAAATAACATAATAAATAGATCCAGCTCATAAATAGCAACTACTCAACTACCTCAAATCATGCTCTTGGATGTTGCCATGTTCTAGTTTTATTATCATAAAGGGCAAAAAATAAAACAATACTAGAAACATCAAAAGACCTTGAAAGTGCTGCAGGAGACACACAAACATTTTACTCTCAGACATGTTACAGCTACATGAATACTTCCCAAGTGCCATAGTTCAAATAAAAATATATTCATACAAATTAAAAAAAAAATACAATTTATATACACACACACCATGGAATTAGCTTACATCATTTCATAACAAAAAAAAGTGCAAAGAAAAAAACAAATGGAAAGGTAAGTTGCTACCACTGAACTGTTCACAGTAATTAAGAATTCAAAACTGCATAATTAACACTGCACAGGAAACCATGAGGCAAGGGAGAAGGCCCCTGACTAACCCCCTAACCTTGCCACCACAACTAACCCAGTTCTGGGTTATTTTTCCTTTAGTGTTGCTCTATTAAACGGTTACAGGCACCTGTGTTAGAGTAAGTTTCTTGGTAAATCATCCAGCAACCAGAGCCAGGGGAGAAGCAGTGTGTTGTAAGAAAGGAATTAAGTAACCAATGAGTGAGAACAGACGGATTCAACAGGAGCCCCTTGGCATCAGTCCTCATCAGAAAGGAAATGCTGCATCTCCAAGTGTCAGCTGAACTTGTAATTCCTTTTATGCAGGTTGCTAAACAGTAACTGCATGCTGAGATTTCCCTTTAAAGCAGCTGACAGGGTCCCCCACCATCCTCACTGAAAACTTCTTTACTAAAGAATGAAAGGGTGTGTTTTCCAGCTGAAATATTTGAGGAAGATGCCCAGGCAGAGCAGACAGTGCTGCCAACAGGTTGAAGGCAAAGTGCTTCTCATAGGGAAGCATCTGGTGCCCAGAAAAACCTTGACAAGATTCTCCAGCCTGACTTGTCTGGATTGCCCAACTCTAGCCTCAGCAGCAATGACAAAGACATCCTGCAGCAAAATACCCTCCTGTCTGTGTACAGAAATGAATCAGCTGAAGGCAAAGAACCTAAGGAGCCTTATTCAAGTGCAGGAGATGAAACCTTCCCTTCCAGACACACTCATTCAACATGAGCAAGAGAAAAAACATTTGTCATGGGGAGACACAGGACATTCCTGACAGGTACTCTAACAGTACAAGACTGCCAATTCCACAGGAGTGATCCGAAATCCCACAAAAACATGAGTCCTGTGATTTGTAACTACCCAGCAGCACAGATCCTTTGAAGGAAAGGTAGCCTAACATAAGCACAATTCAAACCTACAGTACAGCTTCAGGGAAGGCAAATGGGCACTGGAAGTTTCCTGGGATAGCTCAGTGGAAGACCAGAGCTCAGGGAACACAGGCATTTTAGACAACACCTGCAGAGACTATCCAGAAAGAATAAACATCCTTACTCTACTTACAGGGAAAGAACTTGCAAAGCAAGAGTAGTAGCTGATGCCAACTTCTATGCACTAAGGAAATACAGAAAATCAACAAAGTCTGCCTTTTTTCTGTCCCAGTTGCCACCTAGCCAGCTCCTTATGGCAGACAACAGGTTAACTGCAGGGCTCAGAGGCTGTGCAGCTTTTCTGGAATACATTCCCTATGTAACTTGGCCCAGTATCTTGGCTAAGAGAATGCTCTGTGCTTTATCAAGCCAATCAGCTCTGCAGTCCCTGAGGCACAGCACTGGCTTCCCACTGAGGGTTATCTGCACAGAGAACTCAGGAGGGCAGGTGCCTGCAGGAACAATACAGGTGCTGGCCAGGATGGTACCTGCTAAAGCACTGAACTGGCTGCAACTGGCCCCAAAGTGCTCATTCTGCCCTTACAGATTGTGGCAACTGCAAACATTATCCCAAGCATTTTTAGAGCACAGACAGCTCCACATATTACCTGCAGGAAATCCTGCCTTAGTCACCAAGTATCCCTCCTCATGGCAGCCTGAAACTACAGCAGCTCCTCTCATGACACAGATGATTCAACCAAGCCCAGAGACCATCAGTTCTATCTGCCTCCAGAAAGCAATGCTTCTCCATGCTCTGAGGATGTGGAGCTCCCTGGTCTCTGACTCCAGCTGCAAAGGTGCCCCAGGCTCTCACTGTTTGAGCAGTGCAAGGACAAAGTGCCTACAATTGCAAAGAAATGCAGGAATGTCAAAGTGGAGTGCCACCAAGCATCTTGGAAGAGTCTCTTACAGGGAGATAAATAGCAACAGCTAACAGGAAAGAGATCTCCCTTCTCTGAGATGCTGTGAAAATGTATTAAATATTTATAAATCCTATCAGTATCTGAAATGTAACCATTTTGAACTCCAAGTCTACTGAGCTGCTCTCGAAAGTCATCTGCTGTCAAAAACATCACAGCAGAAACATTTCCTCATGAAAGAAGGAGATAAATTAAGAACAAATTAAGCCAGAGTGAAAAAACATGGCCAAAGGGGAGCACTTGCAAAGACGGGTACATTTCCAAAATGCTGGATTTCTTAATACTGGTTTTGCAAGAAACCATCCTCCAGAGCAGCTATTTGATATCTGCAAACTTCACTTATGTCCTCTCAGCAACTCCCTTCTCACACAAGTAAGGCAACAGATGCAGGAACAAGGGAGGAAGAGGAAAAGGGAGTCATACAGGAGGAAGGGAAAGATGCTGCAGCTCTTTGTCCCAGGACACAGTGGAGGGAAATGGCTCCTTTTTCCAATTCTTTGGAAAACCCCAAAACAAAATGGCAGAACACACAGTGTCAGGACAACATCTGATGGAAGGAGATAACTGGGGGACAGGGAAAGGAAACACCTGGATCAAGAGTTGTCAAACCAAGTGCCTGAGACTCATCAACAGCTCTGGGCTCAGGCAGCTCCTCTAATTCTCTGGCTAACAAGATGTTTTCCAGTTCCCCAGGCTTGATATGCATGTGAGAAGCCAAAGGGCAGGACCTGGGCCTGGTGTGGCCCAAGCAGAACGCGAGCATGTGTGCAGGCTTGGAGGAGGGAGGAAGCCACACTGACACAGGGGCAGGGCCATCAAATGGTCTGATAGTGCTGCCTCAGTCTTGCCTGCAGGAATTCATGGGTCAGGTTGTGCCGAGTGATTATCCCAACGACCTTAAAGAGGAAGAAAAAGGAAAGAAAAGACAAGTCGTTATCAGAGGTGTGCCACTATGAGACATCCATAATAAAGTGGTCATTCTTTTCAACACCCCAGAAGGAGGGAACCTGAAAGCAGCTCTTGATCAATGCTGAGTTAGAGTGGATTCAAGTTGAAATTCACAGAAACAATTCCCTCTGCCAACCCTTACTCTCCAGGTAAGAATGGTGATTTAAATACACCCAAAGAAAGAGCTTAACCATTGCTGTGGTGTCTGGCACCAGCAGGACTCCCTTCCTAGGAAGGGAAATCCTTTCCATCTCAGATGGCATAAGGATGTAAAATCCTGAGGGAAGTAAAAATTTCAATTGGAAATAACAAAGCTGTCTTTTAGGGCTTCATTCAAGACATTTCTGGTATTCCACATGGTATGACTTCAGATAGCTGCTATCAGACACATTCAAGGAAGCTCTAAAGACCAAAACAGAGAAATGGTCAAGACTAGCTAAGAGTTACTGCACACCGGCAGGTGACAAAAGGGACCCTCTCCCAGCCTGTTGTGGATGCAAACCCCACATTTCAGCTGGTGAAACACTGATTTTACACACAGAAAGAGTTTAGAACTAGGCTGCTCTCTAGTACTTCAAGAGCATCTTGTACTAAAATGGAACAAGCCCACATCTCTTGTTTGCAACTCACAGGCCCTGCAGAGTCTATGAGGAACCCTGAGGCAGCAAAAGCAATGCTGCCTCACACAGACCAGGTCAGGTTTAAGGAAAAGAGTTCCTCATTGAGGTTATAGGAGGTTGCTGACATCTACTGACTGTTCCTAAGCATTGTAGACAGCAAAGGGACAAGGACATTGAGTCAAGCACAGAGCATTTAAACACTGCTTTGCTTTGCTGCTCCTAGGAGTAGGAATTGAATACAACTCCCTTCCCACAGAAAAAACATCTTGCCCCAACATATAGGAAATTTTGCTCTTGGCCTTGAATAAAGCTGTGAAAGGAAAGGCAAATTAGTGGCCCCTGATGAGCTCAGGGCCTCTCAACAGATACAAAATTGAAGAGCTTCTACAGGTGCACACCTGAGACAGGAGAGATGCACATCCTGCTCTTTGCAGGTAAAGGGGAAGCAGGCTAGGACAGGAAAGATGGCAACAAAGTCACAGCAATTAAGCCTTCAGGGCTGTAAAAAAACCATTCTGATCTCTTCAAAGCATTTCTGTTTGATGTTAAAAGAGACCTTAATTGTCCCAAAGATGGAAAATGTTGCACAAACACTGTGGCTTCTTTGCTCAGCTAAGACAAGGACTCACCTCTCCAACTGCATTCACAACAGGTAAATGCCTGAGTCCCATTGTCCTGAACAGGTTGAAGACTTGTGACACATGAGTATTTGGAGAGACAGTAAAGGGTGATGGGTTCATGTATGGGGTGACATCCTAAGAAAGAAAAACAATCCTGTTATTTACAAGTGGCACTGTCACTGTCTCTTGGAATCACTAAAAAGCAATTCCTGTAAGTCCTCCATTGCACTGTTGCCTAGACAGAGTATTTGACCATGGTCATCCTCTGTCTGTGCAAATATGACATTATTTTGGTTTGGTTTGTTTAGAAGTTAAAGTGGACAGGCAGCAACTTATTCTAAAGGCAAAGCACCAGCGGAAACACTGTTACCTCACAGCATGGGATTTCCACATGCAGAGAAGGCTGAGTGCTTGAGGAGCACAGGATGTTGGTCACTGCACCAAAGTATGTATTAAACATGCTCTCAATGTTTTTTAAAGGCTTTGGACAGCTGTAAATACATTTCAGGAGACACTGCCACACTGCAATGCATATCTTACCACTATCATACGAGGGTTCAGCAATGTGAGGTCCAGATCATGGATGTCTGGGTAGCGGGGATAATCCTCTGACATCTCTGCATGGGACAGACGGGGCTGACTTGCACTCTGCAAGTAAAAGAAATCCCACTGAACCCATGTGCCACCATTCCAGACAACACAGGGGCTGCAAGTAGCACAGCAAACCATGCCCCTTAACTGCCCCTCCAGATCTCCTTCTGCTCCCACACCCACACATCCACCTTCTGCAGAGGTGCTGTTACCCAAACCTGTGCAGGCCTTTAGCTGACAGAATGGACATGCTCCCGAATCTCAGATAAACCTATACTCGACACTGGAGGGCAGCAGGAAACCAGTCCTGTGGGAACTGGGCCTCAAATACTCTCACTGATCTCAGTGACACAGCTGACATTGCTCTGCCAAGACCTCAACACACAGCAGTAACACACTGCTGGGTGCTCTATCTGCATTTAATATCTGCCCTCTGTTCTCCAGTTCTGCCTAGCTTTATGTCATACATTCATATCATACATTCTCCTTATCTTTATGCAAAAAACACATCTGTTGGATTACTTTTTAAAAAGTGGCTGTCCTTTTCCCGGGGATATTTTCAATTTCCATTACTCTAAGAGCTGTAAGGGAGAATTTGCATTACCTGTCTGTAACTTTTAAAACACACATGCATCCCTTCAAGCGTAAAAATAGATATATTCTTTTTGGCAGCCCATGAATATTGTTCCCAGGCTCCTCAGTTGAGAATCCTCAGCTGAGAAGGCAGGGATGTCTCTGCTGCAGTTCCTGAAAAGCGGGACTCACCGACTGGCTCTCGGAGTAGCAAACCCCCCGGTCAAGAAGGGTGACCAGCTGTGAGCGCAGGATCAAGCCATGGAAGGTCAGGGGTCTGAAGCGTTCCTCCATGGTCCACTCCTCACTGGGAGACTGGTCAGGGTACAGGTTGGGGTAAGGAGTGTATCTGTAATGGATTTAACACTATGTGTTACAAGCTTCACATACCACTACTCCCAAAAGAGCAGCTACTTCAGCTCTTTGCAACCTCCTCCTGAACATTTCAGGGACTCTTGCTAGGGACAAGCAAGTCTTCACTCCACAAAACAAACAAAAAAAAAAAAAAATAGGAGAGAGGGGTCAAGAGCCATTATGTGGTCAGAGCAGCAGAAGGGGACAGTCTCCTGACTCAATTTCAAATCACTTGCTATTAAAGCAATTTTCAGTGCCAAATTACTAAGATTCTAATAAAAGCTGAAGCATCTGGACAAACGTCACGGTAGGATGTCATTCATGAAAGTCATGATCATGGACTTAGAAAATTATTAACTAGACTGGGCTTCTGCTTGGAAGCAAGAGCAATACAAGCCTGGTGACTCAGGCCAGTTACCAGAAAGGTGGTATCAGTATCACAGCAACAGGAATTAGCTGGGATAACTGAGCTTTCCAGAGCTCAGGGATTTTTGCAGACAAGTGGACATTGATTTCTACAGAGATCTTCCCAGGTACTCCATCCTCTCCAGGAAGTATGTCTGTATAGGTGTTTGAAAGAAATGTAAGAAGTTGAACATTATCAACCCATTTGCCTGGGATTTGGTCACAGGTGTGAGCCACAGCAATGGCTCAGACCTGACAAATCATTTCTAAAACATGGATACCAGCACTGTTTCTGCTGACATATGCAATGACAGAGACTGTATGAAACATTCTTTACAACACACCTCAACATATGGAAAAACCCTGTTTCCAAACATCTGTGCCTAGCAAGAGCTCACCTTCTCTCCAGCATCTGTTGCAGCAGATCCTCCTTTTCAGGAGGCTCCTCTGTTGCTATGTGCTCGTCACACATGTTGCGCAGCTCACTCGAGGGGTAGGATTTCATGGACTGGCTCCGCTTGCGCTGCTCTCCAGCTCGTGTGAGAATGCTGGATTTCTGGATGCAACAAACCATGTTCACATACCAAGCAAGTCAACAATTATCCAAGAGTGACTGAACTGCTAGATCACAGCTTTGTGCTACCACATAATATGTTCATTAGCCCCTGCTGTTTCAGGACTTGCAAGAATAGCCAATAGGACTGCGCAATTCAGCAATAAATCCAAGCATTTCCATGTCTATGCTAAACAGATTACTTTGTCCTCTTAAATTTTGCCTCTAGGAATGCAATCCACTCTTTTGTCTCTACATCACCCAGAGAATGGAATAAAAGGGAGTTCTTAAAAATTTTATATTGCAATAGGTGCCTATCTCTGACCTGAATTCTGCCCAAAACCCTAAATAACTAAAGGAAGGCCATTCTGTATGCAAAACAAAGCTCTCTACTCTTTGACCCATCAAACAAACAACTGTCTACCTTGAATTTGATGTTGTTACTGATCAGCTGATTTCCCTTCATGAACTCCCTCTCATTGCCCCGATTCTCTGTCACCACAGGGAAGGCATGATGGACAGTTGTGCGCAGGATGCTGACAAGGGACTGGATCCGGGTGTGTGGGTACACGTACGTCAGGTTGGGTTCCATGATGTCACTGGCTCGTAGCCTGAAGAAACAGAAATCCAAGATTGCTGCATGCATCACATCAGTGACAGAAGGCTGGTGATGAATAAACATGGAAACAAACTAGTCTCTAAACAAGATCCTGAAGGAGTCTGCTGCAGTTAAGTTCTGTTAGCTCCTTTTGCCTGTGTGCTCACCTTCACTGTGGTATCAGTGAAGCAGTGATGGCATGCCTGATTTTTCTTTTTTTTTTTTTTTTTAAATAACAAAACATTGTATCAATGATGCACTAGAGGAAAGATAGAATGTTCTAACTTATAATAAAGTTTCTAAACACTACTGGGAAGAGACAACAGGTAGGAAGAAGATGGCATTCCACAAAAAGCAAAGCCCAGTGGAATGTTTTCACAAAGTTCTTGCTGAACCTCCCAAATCCACCCTGCAGACTTCCATTCATCCAGCTCCTCAGAAAGGGCATCAGGATCTGTCCTGCTGCAGGCCTGGTGCACAATTCCTTTCACAGCAGCCCTCACAGTTGCTCCTCAGAGCATCTAGGTTTGTTGGAGATGAAGCATCATCCCCCTGCATTAGAGCATTTCTGAGCAAGAATCCCCACCACAAACTCTAACCCTGGCCAAGAGGAGCAGCCTTACTTATCCATTTCCACCCCAGTTTCCCACTCCAGAAGAGGCACTCCTCGCAAGTTCACGTGGATGTCATAGATGCCTTTGTTGAAAAAGTCTCCTGTCCACTTGGCTACCTGCATAGCAAACACAAGGTCTACTGAGTAGTTGTTCCAAGTACAAGACTCCTTGGCTTATGAAAGCCCTGAAAGTAACAGATTCAGGGCCAGCACACGTTCAAGCAGCCTGCAGAAAGCCCTGCACTCACCATGAGGGTGATCATTATGGGGAGCCCATAGGTGATCTCGTTGGTGGACTCGATGAGGATGACAGTCAGGCTGATGGTCATGCGCACCACTCCTCCCAGGAACGCTGCTGCCCCGATCAGTGCAAAGGTTCCTGAGTAGATGTGATCGAGGCCGATGTAACTAGAGCAAAGCACAGAGCCCTCAGGTTAGGAAAGCCTGCCTGAGAGCTCCTGGTGCACCTGCAGCACTTCCCTCACACGCACACTTGATGCACCTTTTGAGGAGGTTGGCGACCAGGCGTCCGAAGGCAGCCCCACAAAGCAGTGATGGTACAAACAGACCACTGGGCACAGAGATCCCATATGTCCAGCAGGAGAGTAAGAAATAGAGAAGGAAGAACAGGGATAGGGTGACTGGGCTGAAAGTACCTGCAACACAAGAAGAATCATGACTAAAGAGACACAGGTCTGTCCAAGATAGAGTCTTGCACATCCGCCCCTCAGCTCACAGCAGGCTCATCTCACAATAGCTACTGAGTCTCCCAGTCCAAACACACATGCAGACAATGAGTAAGTGAAAAGAGAGGAAAAGCAGGTCTTTCTTCCCATCAAGGAGACCTTCACCAGTTGTACTAGCAGTCCTCCAGAGCCATAAAGGCCTGAGGATGCTCCTAGCCTTGTGGTGCTGTTCCAGGTAAGAACAGGCTCTGAAGCTTAAGTGTGGGATGAGGCAGTTTCCTAACTACTCACCGTCCTGGTGGAAGAGCTGCAGGATAGCTGACTCCTGAGGGTTGAAGAAAAGTGTGGCCATGTCATTGTATGTTTCATTTGGGCAAAAAAAAGTTTTGATGCTTGAATTTACATCCTCTGATACATCCTAATGCAGGACACAAAAGACAGAAAGGGTTAAAATTCACTGTCTCCCACACCAGCCTTTGGGCAGAATGGGAATAACATTTCTGTTACTGTTAGCCATGCTTTGGGAAGCTCAGACCAAACATCAATAGCAGAGATGGGGCCTACATATCAATAGGCTCCTTGACTCAGAGCCTGAGCTGTTTTGTACAAAAGCACAATGTAGCTTTTATTATTACCCTAATCTCCTGTAACCCTCCACGGGCTCTCACAGTTCTTATCAGTAAAAAAGCTCATTACCTGCCTATGCTGCTCTGCAGGGTGAACAATATGAAGGGAATATAACCACAGCATCCCTCACCTGCAGGCTCAGGGTGCCATTGCCAGTGTGGCTGCTGGAAGACATCTGCCGGCATTCCCCCAGAACCATGGAGGCCACAAAGACCACCACGGTGGTGGTCAACGACACCAGCAAGCTCTCCAAGACTCTGAAAGACACAACAAACCATACACTGAAGCCACACTCAGCACTGTAACCTAGTCCCAGCTCTGCAAATGACTTTGATAAGGCTGCAAAAAGCAGCAGTCACCATAGCTTAGCATCAGAACAAAGGACATTGCATATCAAGTTGAATTATGACTTGGTTCCCAGGAATTGCCTTAGCTCCCCTTTTTAACTGCTTGCCCCAAAAAGAAGCTATTTCTACCCAGAGAACACAGCAATCACACATGAAAAGCCCTAGGGCTCAGTAATGAGGCTGTTCACTTGGAAACAATGTTCTGTACATCTTTACAGGGTAAAAGGGTTGATAGACCTGGGCAGGGTCACGCACAGTCTCTCAATCTCTTTTCTAACTGCTGAAATACACTTCTTTTTAAACCTGGGCTTTGTGTTTAGGAGCTGTCTAGAGCAAACAAACAGCTACTTTCAGAAAACACAGAAGTTCCCTCTCTAAATAGCACAGATACTGTAATTTAATTAACCAACATTATTTTAAAAAGTGAGATCAGCTATTCCTTCCATATCAGTTTGGACAAGGACACAAAAAAATCCTGCATGGAGACAAAGCTCTGGTTTGTTCAGCCTTTATGATAAAGAGCTCTATCCACTGCCCTTATAAGAGGGATTGCAATTCTCTCTGTACCATCAAAGTTATCAAAATATTATAGGAACTGTAACATTTGGTTTATGGTGTTCACTTTTAAGTAGAGGCTTCATTTTGTGGTTTTTAAAATAACCAGTCTAGGACTTCCCCCAGTCCTACTCACAGGGTATTCTGGATTGATGCTTTGATTTGGGAGCAGAGATCCCTGCACAAACTCAAGAGAGCACATGTACCTGACCAGCTTTGGCTTGGGATGCACATTGCGCATGCGGTACTTGGCAAGCCTCTTATTCAGGCAGTTAAAGGTGGCTCCAAGAAGGCCTCCTACAATCCCCATCAGAATGAAGAAGCCCAAGTCCACTGCTGTCCAGAGGTGGCATTTCTTATCAGACTCAGAGCACTGTGCAGAAAAATGTAAAAAAAAAAAAAAAAAAAAAAAAAAAAGCATTACAGTAGTTGCTGCAATTTCCTACCAACACTTCTAGAGATTTTGAGTAGCTAAGATCAAAGGGGAACAATCCTGTCTGAGGGTACCAATGGATTGCAGCTAAGTATCAAGTGCCTTCCATTGAAATACAAGCATGTGTCAAAAAAACCCCCTCCAAATTAACAGAGAGAAGCACAGGACTAACAAAAGACTGGAGAGGGGGCAAATAACAATAAATCTTACCTTAAACTCCCCAAAGTTCAGCAGCCCAGGGAGCTGGAAAGACCCCCAGCTTCCAAACTGAATCCCAGAGCGGAAAAAATTTAGGGTGAAGGTGGCAGCCATGGAACAGAAAAGCTGTGGAGGTAGGAAAATAAAAAAGGGGGAAGCAAAGGTTCTCAAAATTAAGATTGGCACAGTCAGTTTTTCCTTGAGACTTATGCCTAAGGAACGGACTATGGAAGGGATCAAACTGCAGAGAGCCCAGGCAGAAAAGCCCTCTCTCCCAGGTACACTAAATCTGCTGCCTAGAGCTGTTCCACAGTCCCACACAATACCAGGCTCATCTCTGCTCTTGATCTGCAGTAGTTCTGGAACACTGAAGGAGCAGGCAACCTCTCTCCTGGCAAGAGAGCTCAGGAAGAGCCAGGATAATCTGAGTGCCCTCATGGACAAGCCCTGCCAAGGGGAGCCCACTTGTCAAGGAAGAGACACACAGAGTCAGAATCACCACTCACCACTTTCCATGTAAGTCCCTGGTTCCAGAAGGAGGAACCCTCTTCCAAACTAAAAAGAGTGCCTCCAATGGGGGCTCCAAAGGCAGCTGCAACCCCTGCAGCTGCTCCAGCAGATACAAAATCCCTTTTATCCCTGAAATGAAGAGAAAAACAACCTCAGTTTAGCAAATTAGAGTTCTGGAGATCTTAGGTTCTGCAAAACAAGAGATCATCCCTATTTATGGATATATCCCAGGGATTCAGAATTGAGAGTTGGGAGCAAAGCTGGCCATGGCAGACACTGGCATTTGTTTATTAAGCTGCAGCATTGTGCTCTTTCTGTAGAGCACAAACACAGAGAAGAATTCTGGTACTACACAACTGCCCAGTGCGTGAGGAACCACCCCAAACCATGGACTCCAGCATCACTTGAAAGACTTACAGAGGTGAAAGGGCAAGAATTTGATCACATTCAGGAGACCTAGCCTTCTCTTAAGTCTATCCTAATCATAAGAGGTGAGTATCTGAGCTTTTAACCATCCACATTAAAGGTTTGAAATGAGTAAAGATCTGCTGAGCAGCACAAGAGAGGATCTATGAACATAAAGACGGAGCAGCTTGGAAGAGTGACATCCTGGTGTTGTCCTGCTGCAGAATGAAACTGCAGAACACTAGAAAGAAACTGATAAACCAACTGACTGGTTCACCCCAGCCCTCCACCCTCCTCCCAAGGAAGTCTGCTCACTCATCCTCCTATCTCCTTCTCCACATCTGGGGTACAGTACCTGTCACTGCGGAAATAGGGAAAGTTAAACTGGATCTTCCTCAAAGAGATGCTCTGGAACTACAAAAAAGGAAAGATTTAGAAACACAGGAGATGGAAACTTACTCTTACAAAACAGTGGCTTCATCAGGCCAGCACTAACCTGTGGCAAGCCAGCACCCACGACAGCACCACTGTGAATCATTGGACCCTCCTTCCCGACAAAAAGACCTGGAAAAGCAGGGCTCATGAGGGAACACACTTTCCCACCATTACCCTCCCCTGCTGACAAAGCCAGATGAGATCAGCTCATCACTCCCATGCCAGGGCACAGCTCTCTGTGCTGAGCTTGCAGCTCCTCACAGGGAGGTGCTCACCTCCTACTCCCTCAACAACCCCAAATGTTTGCAAGACTTGCAGAGATTCCACAGATTCTGCACTCCAAGTGGGTGAAATCATTGAAAAACAACTGGTTACAAGGACTCTGAACTCTCTGGGTTATTCTGCCCTGCTGCCTTCAGGCTGCTCCTGACAATGTGTCCTGGAACATTCTCAGGTCTCTCTTGGATTCTGCCACAAAGAGTCACATCTGACTAAGTCACTCAGAAAATCACCCATTTCCCTGATAGTCCTAATCCTTCTGTTTATTCTCTACACTATAAATGCACTCAGAGCTCATGACTCTGCCTCAAATCACCAAAATTATTTTATTGGATAGGCAGGGCCTTCTGTGCCCTATGTAATCAGAGAAAGCATTTTTTCCCCTTCACTGACTCCTTTCCCCAACAAGATGAACACATCAGAGCCCTCCTTACCTCCTGCCACACTGAAGAGCACTCCTGCAGCTTTGCACACCACTGTGCGCAGACGCACAACCCCTGGAACCTTCACTCCATTGAGGTAGCACTTGATTTCAGGAATTCCTGAGCCAGCTGCTACAGGCTGTGGGGAAGAAACACTGATGCTATGGTGCACTGATTTCATACCAGACCAACAACATCTCAGAGGGCAAGGGACCAAGAGACCCTGCTTAGCTAAATCAAATAACACTGTGAAGCTAGTTTGATGTTTTGGGGCAGAAAGTGTTTCTACCAAGGATATTTCATATCAAGGACCTGTGTGAGAGGAAAGAAAGGTTGTGTAAGGAGCAGCAATGGATTGAAGTCTTACTTGGATCAGGACCAGAAGACTGGCAAGAAAAACAAAGGTCAGGTTGAACCCCAGCAGCTCCAACAAGGACAGTGCAAGGCAGCCTTTCTCAGTGCATTCTTCCACAGCTGCAGGGATGGTCAAGGAAAACAGCATTGCCCACACCAACACACAATCACCTGGTAATATCTGGGCCTCCCACTGGCATCAAGAACCAAGCCTGTGCTTCCTAATCCAGCCAGAGCAGCTAATACAACCTGTCAGAAAGCCAGGCTTCCTTTTCAAAGCTCAACACTGAGTTAGGAGGAAGGGAAACCACTCATTCTTTCTGTTTATGTACTTGATACTGGAGACATTTCTTGGTTTCAAGGGCTGAATTACATAAGCAAGCCAAAAACTTGCTTAATCATCAACAACATGCCCAGTGGCAGAATTGTGAGAGTCAGCTGCTCTGAGCAAAACACGGGAACAGAAACAAAAAGGTCACTTGAGTCTAGCAAGACCCAAGGTAAAAGATACAGCTTTGTACCACCTGAAACTTGAGCTGGGTAAAGAGCCGCACAAAGAAATCCACAAAGAGGCCCACCTGGGAAAAAGCAGACAGAATGGCCATCAGGAATTAATATGGAATATTAATATCAGGAATAAATAATGAAGACCACCTTCTGGTTACCCCTACCAGAAATATGAACACAGGAGAGAACAGAAGATGAAGACATAAGAAGCGTAACTGAGAGTAAAGCAGCTTTGGAAACTCAGATTTTTTCCCTCTCTCTCACTGGGACAGATCTATCCTAGATTTATTCCTGAAGAGATGCACTTCTGCATCTGATAAGTACCCATTAAAGTACTAATCTGGCAGTATTTTTAACACTCTCAACATACTTAAGGGTACAAAAGAAAGCTAGTATTTAATTGAGGCATACAGTCAGCAGAGCTCCTTTTCGCAGTTCAGCCATAAACTGCCATTTTTTTTATTACGTTGTTTGCTTTGGACAAGTTTTCCCATATGCCAAATTAAAGGATTTGCCAGACTACTTTACAATAAAAATCCAGAAATTTCTGAAAGAAAAAAAGGCTTCCTGAAAAACATTCTATAACAACATGCTATAATTCCCAAAAGACAACTCCACCTAAGCTCTCACCATCATGAAAGAGAATGCTTTCTCTTCCTTATTCCTTAGCCATTACTTCTGTTTAGTCTCCTGAATTTTCCTAATTCCCCAAACAGCATGATCTTACCAGTCCTGTACAGACTCCAATAGCAAAAACCAGCACCCACTTCACTGCTTCATATCTCTGGGCTTTCTGTTCAGAAAGAGGATTGAAAAAAAAAAAAAGGTAAAATAAAAGCAACACAGAAACAGGGATTTTCTGGAAGGTGGGTTTAGGCTCCACAGCTCAACAGCCAGAGGGATAAATCTACAGAAGATTGTGACAACAGCAAAGTGAAAACAGGAAACTAAAAGACTCAATCTCTTGCTCACTTTAAGCCTGAGGATGACAGGTGATGCTTGGAGCTATTATCTCCACAATATATTTTTTTCGTTATAGAGAAATCAGGAGAACCCATAGAATTTCTGTCATAAAGAAGGAAAAAACCCATAAAACTTCCTGCAGTGAAGCATATTTAGAATCACAGAATGATCTGGGTTGGAAGAGACCTTAAAGCTTATCTCATTCCATCCCCCTGCCATGGACAGAAACAACTTCTCCTTCCAGGCTGGTCAAAGCCACATCCAAAAAGGCTTTGAACACTTCTAATCCAGTTTCTCTGGATGATTTCCAGAATTTTAGCTTATGAAACAACGAGGTCCTACCTTGTTGTCCATGCTCTCCAAAATTTCCAAGTATGGGTCATTGATACAGCGATCATAATCCAAGCTCTGAAATGCAAAAAGGTCAATTTAGGAGAATCAGCTGCAACAGGTTGTGAAAAAAATTATGTCTAGAAGACCTTTTTAAACACTACAGAAGCCATTACTACCCCCTTAGTAGATTTTGCAAACAACAGTAGGAGAAAAGACTCTGGAAACAAGTTAAACATTTCAATCAGTCAGACTCTGAAAGTCACAAAGTGAAAGAACAGAAGAATTTCACTGCTCAAGCTGAGAGAGACAGTGAAACAAACAGAAGCACAACTGATTTATACATCTGCATGTTAGAGAAATCACATTGTACAGTTTCAGACTTTTTTAAGTGTCTCAGTTTTGACAGTGCAGGGAATAACACTGGACCTTTATATTCAGCCTTTTAGTGCAACAGGAAAACTAGCTAGAACTCCTGTCCAGATGAACGGCATCAATTCTTCAGTTTATCACACAGGGAGTTAACAGCAATAGTTTCCCAGTCACACTCACAAAACTCCACTAGTTCTATCCACATCTTCACCTTTTCAAGCCAAGCAGTAACTGGGCTGGTGACACTCATACTGACAGCAACTGTTCTAAATACTTCAGGGCCACCATACAGTGATGCAAAAAGCAAACACCTCCTGCAAGCAGCAGAATGTGATAGATGGGAAAATCTGCCGTGAGCCAGCATGACAACACAGACAGCAGAAAGGCAACCGTGACCAAGTAGCTACAGATGCTTTCTACAGACACCAGAAATCAAGGCCTCCAGATATAAATCTCAAATTGAATACATGGGAAAATGCACCAGACTCTGAAAATGTATTTTCTCAACAGGAGTCTGACTTAAAACCAGACATTCAAGCTACTTTGAGGGCTTTATCCCAGAAACATACAAAGATGAGGAACAGTTCCTTGCAAGTAAAGCAACTCTTGGTATTTCTGCTAATGCCAATGCAACCTAATGATCCATATTGCGTATCTGCCCTGTTACAAACTCTGTCTGCAGGTCTTATCACATTAATACCAGAAGCTGCTATTAGTTATTTTCCCACCTCATAGTCTTTGCGTGGAAGGATCTCATCCTCCTCTTCATGAGTTTCTCCTAGGATCGTCTGCAAAACAAATGCAGGAAAGGAAAATCATGACAGGAATGAATGCATCTACAGCTGTTCATGAACAATAATAACAAAGCCAAAATTACAGAAGTCCTATACCACTGCTGCTTATAAATTGAGTGTGTGGATTACCAGACAACCACTTACTTTGCAGTAATGCCAAGGGGTCTTATCTTAGAGCCAGAACACACATCAGTTCTATATAGATCCCGACAGCAAAGTCCTAACCCACATCCCGTTTCCTTCACAGCAACAGGTTACAGGGAGCTTAGGACAACAGTTTTAAAGCGAACACTCTGCAGTGCTAGAATCAGAGAGAGCTCCTGCCAGCATCGCTCCCCGTTACAGCTGCGAGGGGCAGCGCCTTCACGGGCTGGAATACGAGGCCCAGACAAAGAACGCGGGCCGGGATAGGGACAGCACTGGCGGTGAAGCACCAGGCCCAGCAGCAAGACGGGCAGGAACGAGCATCGAATGAGAGACCGGGCAGCACCCTGAGGTGCCGACGCCGCGCCCTGAGGCGCTGGGCCCAACAGCACAGCACCGCTCCCCGCCCGCCCTCAGGCGCTCCCCAGAGCCGAGCGGGGCCGCGCCGAGAGGGCTCCGCCAGCACGCACGAGTCCGGAGGGATGGGGGATCGGGAGCAGCTGGGGGAGCGCGGGGCGATGGCCGTACCAGCTCCTCGGGGGTGCGGCTCTCCCGCTCGCCGCAGCAGCAGCAGCAGCACAGCCCGGCCCCGCACCCGCACCGCGCCATCTTCCGCCGCCGGCCGCGCCCCGCCCCGCCGCGCGTCACTCCGCGCGCCCGCCCCGCCCTGCCCGGCCACGGCCCCGCAGCGCGGCCGCGCCCCGCAGCCCTCGCAGCTCCGGTCAGCCTGGCCTGCCCATGGCCGCGCTCCCGTAACCGGCCCGACCTCGCCCGCGCCGTCCCACCTGGCCGCGGCCCCGTCCCTTGCCGGCAGCGCTCCCGCAGCCCGCGCGCTCTGGCCGCACCCCCGAGGCCTCGCCCGGCCCCGCCGCCGCAGCCCCGCCTCGCGGCGCCATGTCCACTGAGGGCAGCTGCAGGGCCCCACATGACCCGCCCGGCCGCGGCCGCCCTTAAAGCGCGGCTAGCGGGCGGCCCGGGCAGCGCCCGGCAGCAGCCGCAGGTGAGCGGGGCCCGGGAATGGGGGTCCTATCGCTGCCCCAGCGCTGGGCATTCCCCGCGGCGGGTCTGGCTGCTGGCCGCTCCGGGCCGCGCTCCTTCGGGGTCAGCTGAGGTGAAGGGGCGATCGAGCTGCAGTGATCTGCCTGGCCCCGACCCTCCCTCGGCGCTCGGGACCACAGGTGCTGCTGCTCCCCTTCTCCCCCGGCGGCCCGCCGGGCTCTCTCCGGCCGAGCCGCTGCCCTCTCAGCCGTTCCGGCGGTGGTCCCGGGTTGCCCGCCCGGCTGCCACCCTGATAACGTGGCCCTGGAGCAGGCCCGTGCAGCGTGTGCACACTGTGGGAAGCGTGCATCTGCTGCAGTCGAGTTTAGTCTTGAGGGTAAAACTGAGCTTAGAGGGATACAGACTCCGCGCTCTGTGTGTTGGTGTCACCTTAGGGCTGGAAGGAGTTTGAATACTCCCAGCATCATAAAAATGCTGAGCATCAACAGTGTGGTGAGCAGTAGAAATTGAGCTGTGCAATGTAACAAAGACAGGAGCGGGAATGTTGCCAGGTGTTAAAAATTGTCTTTGTTGCTGTTCTTGTTGTTTAGGCTTATCTTTTTCCTCTCTGCAATAACTAGAAGTATCTGACAGCAAATCTGTGATGCATATCACGGTAAGGAAATTGTTCCACATGCTGCCTGTAGACAAAAATCTAAGCGAGCCTTTCTTATGTCTTCTTTATTTGATATTGCTAGTAAGATAAGGACTTTTCCTTAACAGTAACTCTCATAGAAACATAAAGACATGAACCCTTTTTCCATTTGATGGGTGTTAAATCTCAAATCAGAAAACAAAGCTCCTTTAATTTGCCTGAAGTGCTGTGCCATGTTTTCTATGATTGAAATATTGGGAGTTGACAGCATGTGATTGTGAGCCGCTAGCTTGATCACCAACGTCTGCTTGGGGATAATACTCCTGGATTAGTGCATGTGGTTGTCAAGCAAAGTCCTCTGAGCTTGGTCAAGGCTGTGACTGTGCACCTAGTTGGGTTTGCTTCACTTGTCAGTAGGTCTGTGCTGCTGGTTTTTACAACGGCTGCTATGTTGGTACACAAGAGATCCAAGGCTCCCAGTTCCTCTTGGATCAGAAGGCCCGTACTTTCTCACATCTCCTGCCAGCTGGAGAGGTTCCTCAGGTGGTAAAAGTAGACTTTCTCCCAAAGGGTTTTGTTTGATTGGCAACTCAAGTGTAAACAGTAGATGAGTTCAAAGTCTTCTTGGCTGAACTAAACCCACAGAGAGTGTGCTGGCTCATGCAGCTGCTTCCTCCAAAACAGACTACAAAGTTATGTAATACTTGGACAACATGCTGCTTCCCAGGGACAATTTTGAATTTTGGCAGGTACTAAAGGAAATAACACAGATCCAAATTTTGTGGTAGCTCTTCCTGAACTGTCTGTAATCCCTATCTCATTTTAAAGGCACAGGATGGGACATTTTGCAGTGCTAAGTGGAGTTGGGTATCCTCAATCTACTTGTACCGCTGACTTGCAGTTCTGTTTTGCTTTCTGTAAGCCAAGCAAGCACAGCTGATCTTGTTGCAAGGCAGTGAGATGAGGATGGTCCCTGCTGGCCTTGTTTCCAAGCAGCCACAATTGTTGACAATGGGAGCAGTTTATCTGGCAAAGAGTTGAGTGTGTGCAATGGGACTGGCACAGAGGACAGTTGTCTCTGGAGATGGTGTGTCTTGTGGAGGAGGCTAATGGTTGGAAATACAGGTGTGATGCTAGCAAAGAAAACAAAGGACAGTTTGTGGGGATGGCCTGGTCAGAGGGGATTCTGCACTTCGTTTCTGATAGAGCAATAGTTTGTGCATTTTTGAGTACCTGCCTCGTTAGCACTAACTTTCCTACCTACACTGTAAAGCAGTGCTGCCTTTTGGGAACAAACAGGATGGAAACTCTGAAGATGGATACAGTCCAAGAAGCAGCTAGAATAGACAAAAGAAATCTGCTGGCATGCCCAGCCCCAGGCCACAAGATGACAGAAGCCTCACTTAATTCACGTGGGCATCTTGGCTTGCTGAGTTGTAGTCAGGTCAAAGGTGATGTTGACCTCACTCTTCTGAGAACCAAATTTGACCCAGCAGGCAGAGAAGAGCTGCATCAAAGTGGCATAAAGGCAAGTGCTGGGTTATTTATCTCAGCACTATCTACATATACTTTGTGTTTTTACCAGATCCTCCACTACACCTTTCAGTGAAAGCTGGCAAAAGGGACTCCTTGCTGGTGATACGTGTTGGGTCTTGGCATAGGCTTCTTTAATGCTCTGCTGCCCACCCCAGCAGTACCTGCTCTGTGCAGAGCCCCATGTACTGACCATACTCCTTGTGCTTCCCTCTCCAGAGCTCTCACCATGGTCAACGAGACCCAGCATGCCTGCAGTGCCAGCTCCAGCTCCAGGTCTGATGGCGGCAGCAGCAGTGGCAGCGAGAGCTCCAAGGACAACTCGCGCTGCTCCACCCCTGTCCTTGACTCTGACCGACACGAGCGGCTGCGCGAGAAGATGCGGCGCCGGCAGGATGCTGGAGACAAGTGGTTCTCCCTGGAGTTCTTCCCTCCACGCACAGCCAATGCTGCTGTCAATCTCATCTCCAGGTAGGAGAGGGGAGAAGGGAAGTATTTGTGGTGGAGGGCAGGGAAATAGCTAACGAGGCAGGCTCTGCCCCATGCTCTGTCTCCCCTTCTAGGTGACGAAGCAGGTAATGGGGCTGTGCTTTCCTGCTGAGGAGGGTAATGGACACCAAGTAACTTGTCTTCCTTGGAGGCCCTGAAGAGTCAAGTGTCACGGTGGGATTACTGAGGGGCCAGGTTGTTTCCCCTTTCCCATGCCCTGGGAAGACGGAGTAACCCCAATGTCATGTTCTTGTCTGAAGCACAATGCTGGAGCAGAAAAGTACCTAGTAAAAGCAGAAAATATTCCTTGAGGGACAGTGTCCCAAAATGTCTGAAACATATCCCATTTCCTTTCAATATTCATCCAGCCACTATGGTTTGTGCCTCAGTAATTACAGTTTTAGCCTTTGATGTAGGTGTCCACATGTATATGCTAAATGAAAGCTGATAGGTCTCAGCAGAGCTAGGAGTTATTCTGGAGCTCCAGGAGTCACCAATGACTTACCTGGAGGAGAAGAGGTTATTTCATCACTCTTTTTGTAATTGCTCTATGCCAATGCCATATGTTAAACAGAAGGGTCTGTTCCACCTTGTAGCAGGGGAGAGATTAAGTTAGGGAAGCTCTTGTGGCCTCTACAGTTCTAGCTGGCAGCAGGGGGCTGCAGCATAGTCTCCCATCTCAAAAGAATGGGCCTTGCATTGCTGTCTGTCAGAAGCTGCATCAGTCTGTTAGAGCATGCAGGGAGAAAGTTTGTGGTACAGAGAACACCTCAGTTACCTCTTCTAAGAAATCATAAGCTCTTCCCCATGGACCCTTCAAGGATGACTTCCCTTATTTACATCAGCCACTTGCTAAGCTCTTAGTGCAACACTTTTGTGGTCTATTCTGTTGCTGTCAGCAAAGCTTTCTCTGCCTGCTGCTGTAATTCTAGCAGTTAGAAAGATATTCAAGGCACAGGAAGGGGATTTGGCTACCTGATGTAAGCTAACACAGCTCTACACCCCACAGGTTTGACCGTATGGGAGCAGGTGGTCCCCTCTTCATTGATGTCACCTGGCACCCTGCAGGAGACCCAGGATCTGACAAGGAAACCTCTTCCATGATTATTGCCAACACTGCAGTGAACTACTGTGGCCTGGAGACCATCCTGCACATGACATGTTGCAACCAGACCAAGGATGACATCACAAGGCATCTGCAGAAGGCCAAGCGGCTCGGGTTGAAGAACATCATGGCACTGCGTGGAGGTGAATCCTTCTGTCCTGTAATGTGTAGTGCAGAGGCTGTGCTGCTGTCATGTTCAATTCCAGAGTAAAAACAGAGAAGATTTAGGGGCTCCTTCTGAAGGAATTAAATGCTGAGACTGTGAAATGCTTTCACCTGAGCCCTTTGTTAGTAGTTCCTCCAGCTCAAGGACAGACAAAACCAGTCCAATAGGTAAACTGCAGATTTGGGAGTTCATCTGTCTTCTCTTTGACACCAGGAAGTTTTTACAGAGCTAGCAGATCTCAGCAAACAGTTGGAGAGAACTGTGGATTTGTTCTCTTTTCAGATCCTTCTGGTGAGGAATGGGAGGAAGAAGTAGAAGGTTTCAACTATGCTGTTGATCTGGTTAAGCATATTCGCAATGAATTTGATGATTACTTCGACATCTGTGTGGCAGGTAAATAAATACCTTCTGTTGCAGAGAGTGCAGCAGGGTCTGAGACAGGAAAATCAGCTCAGCAGTCCCTCCCTGGACCCGGGCTGTGACAGTAAAAAGGTTTCATACTTCCTAATTTCTGCATGTTGTCCTGACCACATTTTTCTTTTTCTTTATTTCCCTTCTCCACAAAGGCTACCCCAAGGGTCATCCTGAAGCAGAGAGCTATGAGGCAGACCTGAGGCACCTGAAGGAGAAAGTCTTTGCTGGAGCAGACTTCATCATTACACAGCTTTTTTTCCGACCAGAAACCTTTCTCAAGTTCATGAAGGATTGTCAAGCCATTGGCATTACCTGCCCCATTATTCCTGGCATCTTCCCTATACAGGTAAAGTCCAGTAATTTGGATTTGGGGAGGGAATAAGGATCTAGGATGTCAGGTGTTTGTGGGTCAGGGCCTGAGAGGTCTGTAAATATCCCCCAGCAACTTTCAGGGAAGAGAGACTGCTGAATGTAATAAATCTGTAGATGGTTTGCTAAATTAAACTCCTAGGCAGCTAATAACAAGCTGAAAAGGTTTCTTATTCCCATATGGCAAAAAGGGATGTAAATGACAATGGCCTGCTAATCCTGAGGTCACTGTCAGCATGCTGGGCTCAGGCAAGGACGTGGGAAGATATCCCCTAAAGTGACATAACCTGGCCTGTGTTACCATCCTAGAGATGGGGCCTGGGAGTAGATTCCAGGAGCCCCAGTTCTAAATCTCCTGCCAAAAAATTGAGATCAAGTGCCTGTGTTACTGGGATGGCAATAAAAGGTCTTGGAAAAATGACAATCTGCATCCTTATCCAGGGTTACCACTCCCTGCGCCAGCTGGTGAAGCTCTCTAAGCTGGAAGTTCCTCAGGAAATCAAAGATGTGATTGAACCCATCAAGGACAATGACGCAGCTATCCGGAACTACGGGGTGGAGCTGGCAGTGTCCATGTGCAGGGAGCTGCTGGACAGTGGTGTGGTGCACGGGCTCCACTTCTACACCCTCAACCGGGAGGTGGCAACCACTGAGGTCCTGAAGCGCCTGGGCTTATGGAAAGAGGACCCAAGGTAAGCAGAATGTGTTGGCTTCTGTTAGTTCCACTTTTGCATCCATCCATCCACCCCATCCACTGAAGGTACAACTAATGGATGGGTCAATACCTGTACTCTCCTTTGTTCCTTTTTTTTTTTTCTTTTATCACCTCTTGCATTTAGCAGTTTGCCCTTCCCACAGATCTCCAACAAAAGCTGGGAGGAATAGAGTGAATGGCCAAAGGAGGAATTTGTTTTAGTCAAGTAGTTTTAAAGTAGCAATTCTGGGATTTTAAAAACACTGAGCTTAGAGCTGCCACTTGGAAGAAACATGTTTTTGATGCCCATCACAACCCCTTCCAGGCTAGGGGTTTGCTCCCACTGTGGATTTCTAGGATTCTCTGCAGCTGAGAAAGGGAATGTGGATTTCTCGCTGAGTCCACAAGCTTCAGCACAGACAAGAAGAAGCAAAGCAAAATTGACATATCTGTTTTTTATTTTTCCTTGAAGTAGCTTCCTATAGTGCTTTGCCCTTACCTTTTCCAATTTCAGGTGTGAGTCCTGTACCTTAACATTAAATAGACCCTACTGAGCATCCTGTGAGGGAACTGAATAGGAAATACCTTCCATAAAGGAAGAAGACAAACAGAACTCTTCTCAGCCCTGTTATTTCTCCCCAGGGGAAATTGCACCATGGGAAAGGCTTACAGCCCTTAGTGGAAAGTCAGTAGAGGAGCTGTGTTAACATCTGCTCATCCCCTGCAGGCGGCCTCTGCCCTGGGCAGTCAGTGCTCACCCCAAGAGAAGAGTGGAAGATGTCCGGCCAATCTTCTGGGCCTCCAGGCCAAAGAGTTACATCTATCGGACTCAGGAATGGGATGACTTCCCCAATGGCCGATGGTAAGCTGTCACCTGCACTAAGGCAGAGCTGTGGTAGGAGAGCCTGGTGTCCTGGGCACACTGGAGGTGGCTTTGTAACAAAGTGGTGCCTTGTTGTTTGGATAGGAGTGAGGTGAAGCGAATGGCACCAAGCTGTTGAGACTTTTAGTGTCTAGTGGGTTTTGTTGTGTACTTCTCTTGCTGGTTGGCTGTCTTCCTGCATCACCAAATCAGCTCATCTTCCTTGGTGACTTCAGCTCTTTTCCTTTTACAGGGGTAACTCCTCCTCTCCAGCTTTTGGGGAACTGAAGGACTATTACCTCTTCTATCTGAAGAGCAAGTCTCCCCGGGAGGAGCTTCTGAAGATGTGGGGAGAAGAACTAACTAGTGAGGAAAGTGTCTTTGAGGTGTTCACATGTTACATCACTGGAGAACCCAACAGGAATGGGTACAAGGTGAGTGAGAGCCCAGGAAGGGATGGTCAGTGTGGCACAAGCAATAGCGCACATTTCCTCTTGTTCCTGGTATAATATCTTTCTAAAGAAGAATTGGCAATTCTTTATCCAAAAGAATTTGCTGGCATACTGGTTGAAGGGGGTTCAGCAGGCAGAGATAAGGCTCAACATAAAAGGAAAGGTGCTACAGTACACAGGACCAGTACTGATTGACTTCAGCAGTCATTCTTACAGTTGAGCATATCCTAACCCTTGATTCCCTAACCTGGGAGTTCTCTCCTGCAGCAGGTGTGTTTGAGACTATTAAGGCACTGCCAAGTTCCTTCAACACCCAGATAGTAATCAAAGATTTGTTGCATCCTTTCTCCTCATGGTAGGTTACATGCATGCCTTGGAACGATGATCCTCTTGCTACTGAAACCAACCTTCTGAAGGACCAGCTGGAGAAAGTCAACAGACGAGGAATCCTGACCATCAACTCCCAGCCAAACATCAATGGCAAGCCATCCACAGACCCCATTGTAGGCTGGGGGCCCAGTGGAGGTTATGTTTTCCAAAAGGTACTGTATTACTCTGGGCTAGGCAGCAAAGAGTTTGATCTAGTTTGGTCTCTGTGAGGCTGGGAGGTCTCAGGCTTACATCCACATAATCCTCCTGCCCTCACCTTATCTTAATGTGTTCTTGGTGAAATAAGGCAAAGCTCCTTTGGTGTCTTGAGAGCCATCATGCCATCTCTATGGCTGACTTCACAGCTGTGCTCCCCCCACCTCAAAACATCTATTGAACATCTGTAGAGTTTCATGGTTTTAGTCTCAGCAATTATTGGTAACTTATTTCTAGAGCAGAGCTATGACATTTTATATATACACATGTGCCTGCCCCCTGCATCTGATTCAGTGATGCACAAAGCACACAGATTTTTCACAAAATGGGAATCAATGAAGTAGTATCTCTACCACCCAGCATCTCACGATCATAAAGGGGTATTAAAAAAATTTTCTCTGTCCTGGATGGTGGAGTTCTCTGCAGATTCCCACAGCCTATGCGTTGTGCTGTGCATGTTCCTTCCCTGGCCTGCAAACAGTCATGCCTGCTATGCCTGTTACCCCGTCAGGCATTTCAGGCCCTAGAGCCTTGCCTAATGGCTAGGATAGGAATATCCCATCAAGGTGAAGGCCAGGCAAGTAGCTCATACTGGAAAACAAAGCATCCTTATTCAAAAGGGTTCCAAACCAGTAAAGCCAGAGACCAGCAGATGGCAAATGCAGTTAAGTTTTCAAAGGAAAAAATTCCCCTGAGGTGAGGGAAATCCATCATCTCACAAAATAGCCAGGAAATGGGGGGAGGGGAAGCAGTTGTTGGGAGCAGCCAAGCACAGAATTTGGTTGTGTAAGCACATGGGGAGAATTGTGAACAAAAGATGAGGACAGGGAGTGATGCTTGGGAGAGCCCATCTTAGACCCCTAAGTTCTGCTCTCACCAGGCTGGGCTGCTTTGGCAAGACACTGCTGTAAAATAAAGACGAAGCTCAGGCTTCTTCCAAGCATTCTGGCAGACTGCTTCCTTGTGCAGCAGTTGTGGTAACACTTGAGTTCATTCCCCCTTATCTGCTTGTATGGATACAAAACAGGAAGAGTGTAGTTTTCCTGAGTGCACTGTTCCTGGGCTGTTCCCTCTGCTCTCCCCAATGTTTTTTTTTTCCCTAGCTCATTTCCTTTGCTCCAGCCTCTGTACTACATGTTTCTGGGGCTGAACATACAAGGCAGCCCAGACCCTACAAATGTTGTTTACCTGAATTTGTCTGGTTCTGCCATGATTTAAGGCTCTGATTCTCTTTTCTTCTCCATCCCTCCCTGCAGGCATACCTAGAGTTCTTTACCTCCAGCGAGATTGTTACGGCACTGCTCAAAGTGCTGAAGAAGTACGAGTTGCGAGTGAACTACCACATTGTCAATGTCAAGGTGAGGCCATTATTGACAGGACACTTTCCTTTCACTGCCTTGGGAGAGAGACAAATATGAAATATTCAGACATGAGGACTGATGAAGAGAAGGGAAAGTAAAGCAAGGCAGCTGCAGTGCACAGCAGCTGTCTGGGCCATTAACAAGGAGAGTGTAAATACACTTTTTCAATCAGTCTCCTCCAGCAGTTGCTTCAGAAGGGTTTTCCTTTCTTTGGCAGGGCCAGAACATCACCAATGCTCCAGATCTGCAACCCAATGCTGTCACCTGGGGTATCTTCCCTGGAAGGGAGATCATCCAGCCCACTGTAGTGGATCCTGTAAGCTTCCTCTCCTGGAAGGTGAGTTCTCCCTTCTGCTGGATACATTGTGATGCCCTGGAAGTTCCGAGTGTGTGGTTTAGTTTTAGTGACACTCCTCAGCTGAGGTCTGTTGCTGTATTGGCTTGCAGAGGTACAGGTCTTGCTCCTGCTGCTCCCTCAGCTCCAGTAAGAGCTGTTCCCAGACACAAAGCATCCAGTAATGGGGATCGAGAGGCACTACTGGCACTGTCCCAAGCCTCAGAGTGCTGGACAGTGGCTCTTCCTCCTCTCTTGCACACACAGGGGCAGCATTGAGCCACACATTGTACTGCAAGTGTGTCTCCTTTCAGCTCTGGGCACTTTCCCTGACTGGAAAGCACAAGCTCCTTGCTCAACTCTTGCTATTTTTAATGAGAAGAATCAAGCCACAGTCTGTCCAGTCATGTGTAACACTGGATATCCTAAATTAAGGAACATGAAGGTGTTTCACAATTGCCAACTCTTTTTTGTTCCTGTGGCAGGACGAGGCCTTTGCGCTGTGGATTGAACAATGGGCCAAGCTCTATGAAGAGGAGTCACCCTCTCGTATGATCATCCAGTACATCCATGACAACTATTACTTGGTCAACCTCGTGGACAATGACTTCCCACTAGAAAACTGCCTCTGGCAGGTTGTGGAGGATACTTTCGAGCTGTTGAACTCTCCAACTCAGCAGTGAAAATTCTTCTAATCTCTTTCTTCCTCCTCCCTTCCACTGACTTCAGGGAAAGCAGCAGTTCCTGTGCTGACAATGAACACACTCCTAAGCCATGATCAGGGTGGTGCTCTAATCTACCCACACCGAGTGCTCTTCTGTCCCCAACACAAAGGCTCCCTGAGCCATTCTCACTGAAAAATAGCCAGAACTACCTGAACCTCTAAGCTGAGGCTCCAGACTAAGCCCAAAGGTCAGGGTCTGCAGGATGAAGAGCTGCTAATGACAGTCATACTAATTACAGTAACAGGAGAACAAGAGATTCTGGTAACTTTCCCATGCCAGAAAGCTGGCAGGAGGACAGAACCACTCCTGTCAGCTGCACCCATCAGCAGTTACCAACCTGGAAAAGAAGGTAAAATTGTTTTTATATTGCACTCCTAAAATGTATTTCTTCACAGTTGATCATCAGGCACTTTTGCACTCACTCCAGAGGAAGGCTCAAATGTTCTTCCTGACTTTTCTCCTTGTATTGTATTTCCTGTTTTCATTTTAATAGGACTATGGGAACTTCCATTCTGGATAAGACTAAGTAGGAATCACACTATTTCCTAGATTATATACAATAAATACATACATACAAATGTCTCTTGTGTTAGGCCATGCTCTAGCACAGACTTGTTGTTTGCTAATTAATCCCCTGGCACAAGGGAAAGCTTTGAGAAAATCACTTATTTCTGGGGCACTTCTGCCTTCACTTTCAATACATGTCCTGAGTATGGCCCAAGCTCCACGGTAGAGCAGAGAACGCTTAAATCGTAGAATTTACCAAAAGTAACCAGCTACACTATTTAGGTCAATCCTGCAAGGTCACAGTATTCTTTTCCAATGCCTGTAGGGAAAGATAAGTTTAGATCAGGAAAGATAACCTGTCTTTCCCAACCTAATGACTCCTAACAGCCTTAGGCCCCACGGCATTGGAATAAGGAGCTGGGGAAGGTGCTGAGGCTGCTTTGTGTACTTAACAATCCTGCAAAGCTGCCACAGGCTAGGAAAATGACCTCAGACCAGTTCCCAGCGGGATTTCAAGATCCCCACCATGCTGTGAGCATCTCTTTCAAACAAGCAAGGAAGAAAAGCCTTTTCCAGATTCTTCAGACCCTCTTGTTACAGCTGTCTGAGACCAGGCTCATATATCCAGGGTAATTACAAGGCATCAATCATAGAGGCGAGTAATGGGAAGGCTGGGGATCAGACACGCCTGTCTTGCCTCAACAAAGCTTTTGGTGCTCAGCTGTTCCCAGCAGGTTTCTTCATACCTTGCCCATTCAGCACAAAAATGAACCAGCAGGAAGCAGTCAGGAGGTTGGCCACCCACTGAAAGGCTTAATGAAGAGCTGATGGACCTAGACAGGGGGAGGAGGTGGGAGCCATGTGGAAATCTGCCACCCCCCACCCCCCCTCGGGTAAAAGCTAAATCTAAAAATAAAGACCTGTGTTTGCACCTAACCAATCCAGACTTTGGAATCAACGGGATCCAGCACCCAAAAACTCCTGCTCATCTCTAAGACTATTTGCATACTCCCCTCTTCACATCAAGCTCCTATCCATGGGGAAAAACACTGAGTAAAAAGGAAAGCCTGTAAGGTTTATTTTGACCGTTAATCAGAACTCCAGCAAAAGCAGGGTCCAGAGATGAAGAGAATGCAACCTCACAACTGTAGGTAACTTCTCCATTTGTGCTGCTAAGTAGGTAGGATACAAGTCCTTTAAAGAGGACTTTTCGCTAGGTACCATCTCTTCCTGGTTGTTCTTTGGCTGTCATCCTTTTGGCCAGCAGCACTGCTTTTATTGCAAGAGCAGAGTGTTCTCTTTGTTGATGGCACAGGACCAGCTCTTTGTTGTGACAGGCGCCACATCCTCCACGTGTCCTGAAATGAGCAGCAGCTGCAGGCAGGCCCCTTCCATTCAGCAGGATCCTTTGTCCTTGCGCCGGAATGCCGTGAGCTGCCACCACCTTCCAAAGGCCTGAAAGGGGAAAGTGGACAAATCAAACACTCAGGTTACCCTTGAGGGGCTGGAGCCGTTCTCACAGAACCCATAAACATTGCTTTCCTTCTAGCAGTGGCTCTGCCAGCTGCCTCACCCTTCACTCAAAACCCTTCCCTGTCCCTCCTGGAGCCAATATTGGGTATGCAGAGTACAAATCAATGTGAGAGAAGAAAGACCAATGCTCCCTCTGCCCTCTAATTTCAGCACCTGCTTAAAGGAGGACCTAATCCTACATGAACCTTTGGGAGGCAGGCAGAGGAGCAAACTGGATATGAGTTCTAAGGCTTTGCCTGCTTGCTCAAATTCATAGTGATTTGCTTGGCCCTGGGTGCAAGTCAGCACAGTCCTCCTGCACCAATGTGGAGCCTGTTTCTTCCCTGAGTGGGGCCTCAAGAGGCAGAGGATTAGGGGATTAACATCACTAATAACAGCAGGGAAGGGGGCACATGTCAGGGAAATTGACTCCTGACACAAAGCTTTGAAAAACACCCATAGATGAACCTGTGTAAATCGGGATGCTTTTTTCCTTTTTTACTGGCAAGTCTCATTCCTTGATGTATTCAACTTCTCCCTAAACAAGTGCATTGTGTAGGGGGAGATACAGGGAGCACCAGTTATCCCTTTGGGGTGCATTTTGTACCACTGAGATCCACTGAATTGAAGAAGGCATAAATGCTTACCTGAGACAGGAGGCTCCTGGCTTCCTCCTTTAAAAGATTCTGCACCACACAGCTTTGCAAATATCTTTGTCTCCACACCCTCCAGGCCTTTTCTATCAGCCGCTGCTGGTCCTGCCAGGAAAAGAAGCAGCACACAGATTAATTGGGCTCTGGCAGGCAAATTACCTTACTTCCCTCCAGTCCCACTTTGTTCCAGTTGCTTTCCTGAATCCCTCTTAAAAAACCTTGCACTGGTAACAAACACAGTAGACTAATAACAGAGCTCTTGTTAAACTACTCTATCCAGCACAGTGTGGCTAAGTCCCAGTACCCTGGGGAAAGGACAATGCCCCATTGTGCTCCAGCACAGCTCCTCAGTGACTATGGATATGCTCACACTATACAGGCACCATCTTGTTATCTGGGCAGGCCAGAGCACATCTCACACAGCTAATATCCAGGAACCAGGCAGAACATGGGTGTGAGCACAAGGGGAAGCCAAATGACAGCTCTTGGTAAGCTGTGGACACCAGTGGGATGCATGAGGAACACCGATGAGGACAAAGATTGTAATAATTGCTGTGAACTTTTTGCACAGTCTACAGACAATCTAGACAAGTCCTGTTTCGGTTTCCCATTTTTAAGGGCAAAGGACACTAAATCTGTGGATATACTGGTCTGACAAGCGGACATTTCAAAAAGAACAATGGAAAAACTAGCCACAGCAGTAAACCAGGATTTCTGGTGCATATTGGTTACTTGTTAAACCCCCAGGTCTCATATCCCAGGATGTGAGGCTATAGGCAGAGCAGGCTTGCCCAGTAACACCCATCACTGCCACCCCAGTGGCACTGGACACTCACCAACACCTGAGCCAGTTTCACCACCCTGCTGGCTTCCCTCCACTGGTGCCATCCCCTTGCCAGACAGAGCAGTTTCGTGTCATGCTGGCACTGGCGCAGTGCCACTCTGTGACACCACCACCTCAAGTATTTCCTCCTGCAGGCAGAAGAAGCAAATAAGCTTTACCAGCTACACAAGAGAGCCCTTCCCTGATGGTATCAGCAAGAGGAAGCCCAGAGCCCTCCAGTCCACTTACCCAAGCCACTTCTTAGCACACTCCTCCAAGTCCACCTCTGCTGTGTTTTCCTGGATCCTTGCATGTGCATCAGAGGGTCCTACTACACCAGGTCTCTCCAGCAGCGTTTCAGCCCTGTTTTGGCTCCTGTAGATCACCAGCCAGTGCTGAATGGCACTGGGAAAAAGTCCAGTTGGTGCTGAATCTTCTACTCTGCATCTTCTACTTTCTAAGAAACAAAAGAGGAATACAGGAGTTAACCTTTGAGCTAGAGAAGGAGACATCTGAGCTGTCATGAGCCCTTAGTCCTTCAACTCCTGAACACAGAAGAAATCCAGAGGTTGATTGCCATGAGCTCCTACTCCCCAGAGGAATCCCAGTAACTAAGCTGGTAAACACCAATTCCTCACACCCTTCCCTCATCATTCACACTCCCCACATAAATCTGTGAAAAAAAGAGAGGAGAGAGAATCTTCTTACTCGTGGACCAAGAAAGAGACATCTTCCTCCTTTTCCTAACCCCTATGGGGGTACTGCGCTGCCGTAAGCACTGGGAAAAGGCAGCTGCTCTGGTCCAGTAGTTGCAGGCCTGCAAACAGAAACAACACAGCTGAAGCCAAGAGTAAAGACAATGCACACAAGTACTCACACAAACCAGTCTGAGAGAGACAGGCTCACAGCTCTGCAGGTAGCTTAATGTGCTAGACCCCAGGCTGGAAACTGCACAGATGAGATCCCAGCATGACTGACTCAGCCCTTCCAAATCAATCGACCTCTTTGTAGTTTACTAGCTGTGAGTCTTTTGAAAAAAGCTGCAACTCTGACAGCTCACTCTGCTCTGCAGGAACAGTGATTATCCCATCTTATCTTTGAGCAGAAAGGAAGGAGTGCTCTCATCTCTCTGGTCAAAATGTCCCCTTTCCTTATTGCTGTGCTCCATATGGTTGTTGCAATCAGTGCCAGATTATGGTGATGAAGTTGTGTGCACAGTCTGTGAAGAATTTCACAGCAGGGACTAAGCAGTCACCACAAATCAAACCAGATTTTTATACAAGCCTTGTCACACTATCTCAGTGCCTCATGACTCACTGAGTTAATAATAACTGTCTCATAGGAACCTTTATCTTCTCTTACTTGTTTGACAGTAGCTGCAGATCCCAGGCGCAGGGCTTGCTGTCCTCTTGCAGCCACTCGCCAGCGGTGACAGGCTTTACCTGGAGAGGGCTCCTGCCACTCGTGGTTTCTACCTCCTGGCACTTGTTCAGCTCTCAAGAGTTTGTCCCTCCACTTAGTAAAGCTCACAGCCAGGAGACGGTGCTCTCTGACTCTTTTAAAATAAGAGAGGACTTCACACTGCCTCAGTCTACATGCAGTGACCTGGGCCCAACTGACCAGGCATCTGAAAAACAGTTACAAGCACAGAAAAGAAGCAGATGCCTAAAGAAACAATTCCATGTCAGACCACATTTCACCTTCTCACCTGCTCTGCAGTGCCCCACATAAATGGTCAAAGCAAGCCAAAGAGTATTCAACAAGAAAAAAGCCTGTTCCTATTATTCCTTCTGCAATCAAGATTTATGCATTGACCTGCATGCTATGTATTCTTCCAGTGCCTAATCTTTGAGAGCGTCAAGTTCAAACTCTTAAACTTTCTGCTGAAAATCCTGCCCTCATTTTACTTCAGATTCTCAGCACTGTTGGCTCTCTTGAAGCACAAAAGACTCTCCTTCCTTCTGGCCATTTTAGCTTTTCCTCCTCTTCAAAGACCTCTGCAAACAGAATCCAATCTTATACTATGCTTTTCCTTTGCCTACAAAACAAATGCTTTTCCTGGGCTGCTTTGCTAGTAAACGGACTGGATCCCCCCACCAAAAAAATATTAGTATGTCAGTCTTCAGTCTATCTATCTCTGTGCTACCAGCTGACCAGAAAGATGGTGCTTGATGAAGGCTTCTTCATTTTTTCATTATGGGATGACAGTAAAACTGCTAAAATCCCCTTCAGCATGGAACCTGAAGTCTGCTTGCAGCATTTATGACAGCCACTTGCTGGCAAGATTCAGATTTTGTTTCTTGGCTGTCACAAACTAAGGCCCTGTGTATGTGGGATGCACAACTAGAATCTTTATGAAGACAAATTTATACCAAAAAATATACAACTTCAGGAGTTACTATTACCAGCACTGTAAATCTGTACCCACAATAATCCCTCTGTATCTTGCAGGCTGATCACAGGAGATCAGTCTTCCTCTGCTACCAGAGAATCCAATCTGCTTTTAAGTCCTGGTTTATCATTTTGGCTCCTTGCTCCATTTGGACCTTCATTATGCAAATCACTCCACTGCACCACAGGGCAGGGGTGTAAATATCCTGTGCCTGGCAGGCTTCTTGGAAGATCAAGGGAAGCTATTGCAGGTTATCCTAGCATGAAAAATGCCCCCCTCAGAAGAGACAGAGCTCAGCCTGTACCATATCCAGGTGAGAAATCAGAAGCACTCTCTCATCAAAGGAGATTCAGAAGGAAGATTAATGATGGAGACACACTCAACAGGAAGGAGCAACATTAAAGGCTTCTCCCAAATACAGTTCCCATGAGGGAGTCACACAGATTTGCAGAGGAAAATGCAATTTGGTGGGGTAAGTGCAGAGTCTAAACATCACAGCCACCAAAGTCTGACTGGGTTTTTAGTTGCTCTTTCCTCTACAGATCCTCTTTGTGTCCTCTCAGTCTGAACCTGCAATTCAAAAGAAAATCTGCTAGGGCCAAACCTTCACTTCTCATGCCTTAAATGAACTCTTGGCATAAATAATCTTATTTGTTCTTATCCTCCTGAACTATTTCAGAGAAACACTTCAACAAATCTGGTTCACTAGAGCTGGACACTTCTCTGCACTTCAGGCAGGCACTGGCCACATACAACAAAAACCACAAACAAAACTGTTTTCAATGAGAAGGCCACTGAACACAATTAAGAGAGAAAATAAATTAATTTATTTTGTTTTTGGGATCTGCAACATAACATAAGACTCAAAGACAGACTACAGCTTCACCTATATTCTCGTAACACCAAGATGAGTTGAGTTCATGGTTCTCCCTTCACAAGCTTTATACTGCTTTGCTGCAGGAACAAATTGAACTCAATTTTTCACTTTAAATTAAAATCAACACACTGTGACCAGAATCCTAAAAGACTCAGATTTTTAAACATTAGATCCTTGTAAGATCTCTGCCCACTATTCCTTTCAGCAAATAGTGAAGTGCAAATGAGGCTTTCAATTTTTAAACTACATAAATTTGTTTGCATCTCTCCCTCAGTGCACAAATACCACCCTGCATAGCTAAGACTGAATACAAACTCTGTCAGGAAAAGAATTTTTGAATGGGAAAAATGAGGTGCAGTGTGAGGCTTTAGGTAAGAGACCCCTTAATATAGACACAATCTCAGAGAAGTGCTCCTACAGAAGCTCCATTTATACATTATCCACACTCCCAAACCCAAGCTCTGCTCTTAATACAGTGGATACTACTGCATAAATTGTTTTTCATGCAGTGTTTCCCTTGGAAATGCTTTAAGAGCAAGAAACAAACCTGTGCAGGAGAAAACGTTCCCAGAACAAAACAGCATATTTCTGCTTCCTTGTTTGGTAATACCATGTCTGCAGAACCAGCCTTTTCTTCTCCTGGCAGCTGTGCCAAGCCCATTGCTGTTGCAGATCTCTCAGAGCACGCTGCCCTGTGAGGGAGACACTTTCCTGAGCTCAGCCCAGTGACTGTTTCTCCATTGCAGAGTCCAGACAAGAGCAAAGAATACATCTGCTGCAAACACCAAATGGGACCAAACTTGCTAAGATTTCCTGTCCTCTCTTTAGCAGCTAAAGAGACTTCTCAATTCACCTTGTAGTTTTTTTGTCAGACCTTCTTTCAGATTTTCCCTGTAAGAGATCACAGATTGCTTCCACTCTTATCTGCAAGGCAGTTTTTCATTAAAAATTAGGAGTTTTTCTTCCCTGGCACAGCTTAAGTACTTAGAGCATATGGAATTCCTTGAGGGAACAGGATTGTTAAACCACCCCAAAAGGTACACCCTGTTCCTGCTAAAGCATAACCTGACTGCTTGGTCTGAGGAGACATGTTCAAACTTGGAATGCTGCATGAAACTCCATTTAACTCCCCAGCTGCCAAAATACACTGCTTGAACGGTCTTTTGGTAGTGCAGGTAGAAGTGCAAAAGGAGCATCTTCCCTAATACAAAGCACTACAAAACAGAAGGAGACATGTCCTACTGACAGCCAGAAGAATGCAGTGACACATAGTGACTCCTGGACTAGCATGTGCCTTTCCAGAGGAGCAGTGCACAGAAACACAGCCAAAAGTGTGACTTTGTCCATCCCAACCATTACCAGAACTTCCCTCTTCTACAGGCACAAGTGATGCAGAGAGATGGGGAACTCACTTTGCCAGCAGGAATGCCAACGGCACAGAGCATCAGCAGTTATCTGCTGAACATGACACCTGAATCTCCGCTCAGCTTCCACCTTCTGGGCCAGTCTCCTTCTCCACAGGCTGAAAGCCATCTGAGAACAATGTACTCCGTGTTTTAGGGCTGCTGCTGCTTGTTGGTTCTTATTTTCCATGACCCAGTGGTGCCAACTAAGAAAGGCTCTGAGAAGGACAAAGGTTGTTGCACTGACTGTAGGAACAATTCACAGAGATACACGCCTTGGTAGAGCAAAATTTAACAACAAACATATGAGGGAGTTTTGGAAACACATCTGTTTCTACAACAGATCTATCTGATCTGTTATCATCCTTTTCCCATTAAATGTGGACAGGACAAGCTGTTGGGAGTAAAGTCTTCTGTCCTGGCTGTGCCAAGCCTCTTGTGCTCTTCAGCTTTGGAATCAGTTGAGAGCAAGGCCAGTTCAGTGGATAGGATACCAGGACTTGTTATCAGCAGAGCTGAGCTTGCTCTAATTTGTGAGGCATCCCATCACATCAGAAATTATTGTGTTCCTGCATAGTAATTTTGAAGCTGGAAAAACCTCAAAATAATGGGCTGCAGAACTCCCACTGAAGACAAAAAAAACATTGCTAGAGGAAGAAATTTTTCCTCTTTTTTTATTAAAGCAAGTGTAAAGCTTTCAAAACAGAGAGCTTCAGGAAACTTCTGGAGAGCATGATCCCTACCGAGAGAGCCGAATGTGCCTGCAGTGCTGCTGGGCCTTGATGTGATGCTGAGTTTGAGCTGACCAGACAATGAAGCACCTCTGCAGGCAGTATTTCTCTGCTTGCTGCCAGCAGCTCTTCACCTCCTTGTCAGAACTGCAGCCCTGGGACCCAGAAAGGCAAAAAAGGGCCTTGAACTGCTGTTGTATCAGTTATTCCACACAGCTCAGCAATCTCTCCTTGCCACTGCGACTTCTGTGATTGCCCTGTTGCAACCTACACCCCATATGAACCCCCAGACATGAGGATTTAAACACACCCCTTTTAAATCCTTGACACTTGCCCTACTCCTACTCAGCTGGCAGGGAAGAGTTACTCTGAGAAAAGCCTCAATCTCTTAAATCTTGTTTGAGAGAGAACAAAAAAGACAAAATAGCAATGAGAATTTTTTATATGTTGATACTGAAACCCAAAGGCTCTTTGCTAAATTTGAATATACAGCAAACACTTGTATATATTTACATTTTACACAACACTTTCTAGCCTCACCTCTTCCCATGCAGTGGTGAGAGGCTGGGAATGATTATCTGGACTCTGCAGCACCGAAGACTGGAATGGATTTCCCACAAACCAATTTCTTCTGGAAGACAAGTGTTAGGTGAGGAGGGAAAAAAGGAAGAAAATTAAGTCCCCTGGGAGGATGATGTGACATGGCATGAGGAATTATCTAGAAGGAAGGAATTCAGCCAGGCCAAACAAGGGGTCACTCTGACCAGCATCCCAAAAACCAGTCTCCAACTCACCCAGATGCAGGGAAGGACAGCTCCCCACCCAGCTCAGCTGGCAGCTCTGTGCACTGGTGGAGTGTCAGGAAAGAGCTGTGACATGGCATGTGTGTGACATCCTCAGCAGCCAGAAGGGAGGACAGGCCGTGCTGGCTGCTGTCACTAAGACTGCATTCCTGCAGGTATGAAGGGAGGAACACTGTGAGGTGAGTGTCCTCACAGTGCAAGAACTCAGCTAACAGCTCTGAGCATGCCATTTACTCCTTTTTTATCAAGGATTCAGGCAAATCCAGAATGCATCCAAAGGAACTGCAGGCTAGCCCCCATGACACTTCTGGAGAGTGATGGGAAAGTTATTCCTATACTAGTAATTTCCATACTGATTACAGAAATACATGTATTTCTACACTGAGAAAAGGGGAAATGGGCATATGCACTGTCTCAGTGAGGAAGCTCATTATATCTCATCCCTTCCACCTTGCAGCCACAAACAGAAGCAAGTGTACAAGGGAGTCTCACTAGTTCAGCACATTCCCACATCTCTAAATGAGCCAGAAAAGGCACAGGGAGTATTCACCTTACACTTTCAGATTTCACTTCAGGTTCAGGACCCTACCGATTCAGCACTACACTTCAAGCACAGTTTGCTGATGACAATATCATGTTGAAGCAGAAAGTTTCCCCTGAAAAATCCCAGCAATTTAATACCTCAGAGCAGTCTGGGTTTACCAAGACCTTCTCACCTTTTCCAATGAGCTTTGAGAGGTCAGAGTAGCTGCTGCACTGCTGTAAAAGCCAGATGATGTTGAGAGGTCCTCAGAAAACAGCATGGCAAGAGGCTCTTCATAGACAGCTCTATGCAAGTGCTTAGAACTTTGCTCAGTTGTCTTCAGCATGAGATACTTGTGGTGCCATAATTTCAGAATTTTTCTGAGCTTACACTGCTCCAAAGTCTGAGAGAAAGAACTGAGACAGAAGATACTGAGACAGTAAAGTTACAGAAGAACACCAGAGGGGTGACTAGCACAGACATGATGGACAATAGGTAGGGTAAAAGGGGTTCTTGCAAAACGTTCACAAAGTCAAGTGGATACTAGTAATGGGGCAGGGCTCCAGGGACTGGCTATTCTGCACTCACTGAGCTCTGTGATGCTCACACAGCCTTGTTTTCCACAGCAGATATACTCTCTGCAGCTTCAGCTTTTGGCAGAAGTCATCAAAAGAGTAGCCTGTTTTCTCCAGAAATTGTCTCTCTCCAGTCCATGATGTCTGACCTTCATGCCTCCTTGTCACAGTCTTGTCAGCTACTGAGCTTATAACTGCTCCTTAACCAGTGACATAAAGGAACAAGAGATTGTTTGTCTCATGGCATTCCAGCTCAGCCCAGCCCAAACCTCAAATTGTTTCTTTTCAGCGAGGTTTAAGAGTAGAGCATCAAACCTCCCTGTAGTTTCACTGACATACCCAGAACTAGTGCTCTGCCCACTCTGGTTTGTTCATATCCTGTATCATCCAAGCCTGTTTTTAGGCTGGTTTCAGTGTATACAAGAAAAGGAAGAAGGAGCCTAAGCACCTCTAAATCCTAGATTCTGCACAGACTCCAACCTGCTCACCATAATGCTGCCTCCATCGTAGGAGGAAGAGGTTCACCACTGACTTCTTATCACTTCTTCTGACCTGCAGCATCTCAACCCACTGCTGGAAGTGCTTCCTCAATGACACTGCTCTGAGATGGGCCAGGTTGCACCTGTCAAGTGCCTTCTGCTCAACAATCTCCTTCCATGTACTGAAGCACCTGAAAATACCAAAGGAAAATGTTAAAAACCACTTATATAAGCTTATGTGTCTTCCTGAGACTGGCTGTAGTTCAGGAAAGACAGACAGAAACTGTCCCCTGAGCTTCTATTTGTTTATTTCAGTAAAATGCCACTGTCATGCTTAGAGCACAGCAGCACAGTGGCTGTTCTTGGGTTTGATCTTTCAGGACATCTTTTCGGGACAAAAAAGTTTTGGCAGTGCACAGGAGTCAAGTTGTAACATCTCTGGCCACAGCAGTTCCTTTTCATGTTTCTACCCCTACTTTCATCTTTATTAACTCCTAAAACAAAAAGATAGATGGCTTTAACTTGGAACTGTTTAGGTTGGCTTTGTTACTCCTTGGACTATTGCAGCAAACAGATTTTTCCCATAAAAATCAAATCTCATCAACTCACCGGGAGACCAAGTTTCTTTGGATTTGAGTTTTCAGTGTTAGAATCTGTTTCATTTCCAAGCTTTGGGAATACCACATCCAGAAAATGTTCCGTAGCTTCTTCTTTTCCAGCAGAGCACGGGCTTCCCAAAGCCTGGCTTCCTCTTTGCTCAGCAGCTCCTTCTGCAGGCGCCACAGTCTGAAAGCTGCTGTGTCAAAGGGCCACAAGAGATTGACAGGAAGAGAAAAAACAGGAGAGCTTCAAACAACTTAGTGTCACACAGCAAACATTCCCTGGCTTAACTCCAAACTGCCAGAGAAAGGACACCTAAGGAAAGCAGTTCACAGTGCTAGAGCAACATATGCTGCAGCTGAATTCAAACAAGGAATTCAAACAAAGAATGAGGCAAAACTTGTATGACAGATCACAGATACTGGCCCAGCTACAGTAGAATCACATTCTGAAAGAGCTCAAAGCAACAACTAGACACAAAGCACAAGAACTGGTGAAACAGTGAACACCTCCAAGCTGTCCTAAGGCTATGAATGAATGCTTACCAGCCAGCCGTCTCATGTCTCTGATTGCCTCAGCTCTCCAGCAGAACTCATCTCCTCTCTGCCTACGACGAAGCTGTGTCCACATCTCTCCCTCCATCCTGAAAAGCCACAAGCATGCCTTAACACCCAGCTGTCCAAAGAGGCACTTACAGAACAGAATCCCTGGCTTTCCTCTCTCTTTTTGTCGCAAGCTGCTCTTCTGCCTTCGGAATTAGACGCCTCAACAAAAGGGTTTTCTTTTGACACCTCCACTGCCAAACTACTGCTAGAGATGACAGTATTGCCTCACTCCACACACAGTAGAGACACTACTACTGCTAGAGACTGTAGTATTGCCTCACTCCAACCTCATTTACACCTGCTTCACATATGCAGGTGATAGCTGAAACAAAGAATTAGTACGGGAGTATTTCTGTCAGACACTCAAATCAGACTGCAAACACTGGTGCACAGGAGCTCTAAAATAGGATTGTTTAGTTCTTAGCACTAAACTGCTAATTCTTGCAGTGTTCATCCACAGCAATACATCCAAGGACATGGAAACAAGTCTGCCATCATTTGAGAAAAAAATTTCCCTATGTTTGTAAACTTCCCTTTGTCCAAGATAACAGAAAGAGAATCTCTCTGCTTACCTACAAGCCTGTTCCACTTCCTTTGAGTATCCTGTTGCAAGCTGATGCTGAGCTGAGGTTGTCATAGTTGCTAATCTTCCTACTCCAAATATCCCTGCTGATGAACTTTGGGTATAGGAGTAAGGCTCAGGCTGCAGAGCTTCCTTCTTGCTCTGTTTTGCCACAGCTTCCTTCCACTGAAGCAGAAACCACATGATTAGAGCAAACAGCAGAGTATTGGTAGCAGGGTCTACATCATGGAATTTCACACAGGGTACTCCCTCCTCCTCCCTATCCAAAGAGGATTTGTGCCTTCTCTGACTGCACAGCAGCAAGGTCATGGCAGCACTGTCCCCAGCCAGTGCTCACCCTCTGGAAGCTGGCTGCTAGCAGAGTTGAAGCATGTCTCTGCTGGGCCACCTCCAGTTGTGTCCTCCTCTGGTGCACAGTCCACTGCAGAGCACCAAAGCCCTTCTGAAGCAACTGGTGTCTGTAATGCTGCCTGGCTGTCCTCTTCCAAAGGATGTGTCTCCTCCAGGCTTGGAAACACCTTGTTAGGATTCGCTTATTACTCAAGTGACAGAAACTTAAAAACAAAAAACAGAGGTGAGTTCCTGTTAACAGAAAGGAAAGTTAAACCAGCCAGGAGGTGGCAATCAGAGTTCAGCCATCAAGTTGTAAAGAGGTTATTTCAAATTATTCTCTCTAAAGAATGGAAAACATGCAATCTCACACCAAAGTAAGAAATCGCTGTTGCTAAACGGGTAGCTACCTCATTCACATCTTATCCACAACATTGAATACTACCTCATGGATAAGTCTAGCTCTTGATCTTCTCTAACTGTACAATAAGCACTCTGGAATTTGCTGCATTGAAGAGTAACACTCATGGTACCAACACTTCTTCATTGCTAGCAACAACCAAGGGTGAATTTAGAAGATAGTATTGAAGTTACAGCAATTATTTGATCATGCTTCATTCAAAATGAAAAGAAGAGGCTGCAGCCCCTCAGCCAACCACAGCAGATTAATGTAGGCCAAGTCCTAAACCCAAATGTTCTTAGGGACATGGCTCCTTAGCCACTTTACAGAAGTGCTCCTCTGTTAACTACCAGCACACTCACACTTAAATGCAGAGTCTTTTTACCTTTGCTTATTCACCTTCAATGGCCAGAAGCTTTTCTCTGAGATCTGCAAACAGACAAGAAACAATAATGCACAATTATTCACACTGCTCCACTCTGCTGAAGAATTTGTCCTTGTGGCACACACAATTTTGGATGGAGACCCGAGCAGGACTGCCTCAAGGTCATGTATTATGTGGGATGCCTTGGACACTGCTCCCACACCATTGTTCTGTGAATATTCTTACATACTTAGACATAATAAAGCACAAAAAGCCTGAAATCTCAGGGCCCTGCAACAATGCACAGAATAAAAAACAGTTTAATGCTTTCCCTTGGCATGTAGATAAGAGAATATAATCAAGTGTTTACATTCCCAAAACAACCAAGTTGACAAGCTGGTCTTTAGGTTGAAGTATGGAGCTGGAAAGATGGGTAAGTTGGGATGAAGAACAACTGTAAGAGATGAGATTCTGGCCATTAAGTGACAAGAAAAAACTGTAGGACAAGCATCCCCATCACTTGTACCTCAGCTCTGCACCTCTAGCAAGTGGCAGAAACAAGCACAAGTAACACCTGTGAACAGAGATGCTTCACTGTGAGCACACCCTCACCTCTCTGGACACAGTTTTCTGTGTCTGGCTCCCTTCTTCACAGCACTGTGGCTCCTTGGCATTCCTTTTTACAGAACATTCTTCAGACTGCTCGAAATTGCCATCAGCTTCCAAATTCCTCCGGCTGCTTTGGTAAGAGTATTTGTTTCTCCTTCCTTTTTTGCTCATGTCCATACAATCTACATCAGAATGTTCATTAAAGCCTTCTGCAACTCGTGTACCCAAAGGATTGGACTGGCTGCTACCCACTGCAGCCACTCTTCTGGAATCACACACCTCTTCTGACTCTTTGCTGCACTTAACATGAGAGTTGTTGACTTGTACAGATTTAACACTAAGCTGATGGCCTGGTCTAAACTCTTTATCTCCAGCATGAGAAGCAATGCTCACACACACTTCTGTAGGATTCCCACACATGGCTACACCAACATTCATCTGAGCCCTTCCCAAATCTGTCTCCAGTAACACCTGCAGACCCTCTGGATCCAGACTGGTTGAAAGGTCTTTCTTCCAAGACTCAACACATGGAGATGCCCCATTATATGTCTGTTCTCCTTTAACAGCCTTTCCAGGAGAATGACTTTTTCTGTGGACATAAAGGCTACCAGCTTTCAGAGATGGCTTTACCAGGGACTGGCTTTTGGAGAAAGGGGGGCAACTGAAGGACGAATCTGCTTCTGTATCCACTAGCCTGCCAGAGCCCCCTCCAGAAGCAAGGGTTTGTGGTTGGATGCCACCTGAAATGTTGGTTCTCCATGTGTTTGAGCCAATGTATCTATATCTGTGAGAGACAGAGAGAGGCTCAGCAGGACTGAAGTCCCTTGTCACTGCACTAAGGCTCCAGTCTTTAGCAAATGGGACACCCCATTTCAATCTTGCCTGAGCAGCATTGGATTTTACTGCAGCTAGCTGTTCTCCCATGCTCAGGATGCTGGGACCTAAATCATCAGGAACAAAGCACGAATGGCCAACGAGTGGAGAAGACTTGGGCTCCAGAGGGAGGGAACCACGTATCCCCATCAAAGCACTTTCTTGCTTAAGCCTCTGGACTGAACAGTACAAGTTAGCAGAAATGTGAGAGGATTCCAAAAGAGGCTGAAAAGACTCCAAATTAGATGGATCAAGATTTCCCAGGGTCAAGGATGAACTGTGGCAGGTGTTCACACTTTCACTTGAGCTTCTTAAAGAAGGACCCACCACTAATTCATGCCTAAGAGGGGAATCTGCAGCATGAGATGCTAAACGTGCATTGAGCAGTAAAGGGTTCACAGGATCCATACGAGAAGCAGCAGAAGGCTGATGCTGTTGGTTTTCCACTGGACAGTCACAGTTCTTGTTCCTTCTTTCTGAAGAATGATGGTAAACTGTGGATATGGAGCAGCTACCAGCAGCTTTTGAAAATAGTGGTGTTGAGGAAAGTCAATACTCTCACTCCTTCTCCCTTCCAAAACACAAGCCTCAAGGTGCAAGTGCCTCTGGGGGAGATTCACAGCATGAGCACTGACAAAGCAAGATGGGGATTCTGTGAACCACACACTTAGAGCTGTGCTGCTGCAGCCTATAGCACGGATTATTCTGCTGCAGCAAGCAGGAACGGGAGAATGGCTGAGAAGGGCAGGAGAGATTAGTCTGTCTCAGACTGGGATCTCTTCTATCTGACAGAGGTGTGGTACACAGCCAGCCCTGTGCTGCTGTCTCTGGGCTTACACCGAGTGCTGCAGGGATGAGAAATGTCTACTCAGCTTCTAGTGCCCAAATACAGATTGAAATTCATGTTCTTCTGAATGTTTCTTGGCTCTGAAGAAAAAGAAGAAGAAATATAAGCAAGAGACCGTGCATATCTCATCTTGCCTAGTTTGCCAAAGCCCTTGGGTACTTTCCTTGTGGATTTCTTGTCTCTCATCCACCAGCCTCAGTCCTGAAAGTGTTATGGACACTACTCTCTTCCTGTTTTTCAACAGACAATCATATCTGGCAGAGAAGGAATGACTGGAAAGGATGGGTTCAGTACTCAAAAAACCCCCTGGAAAACAAAGATTTCCAGCATTATAACCTTCAGCCCCAGAAAGAATGTGCTGCTAGCAAGGCTAAATTATGCCAAATTCAAGGCTACACAGACTTATTTCTTCTTGCACGCACTAAAGGATGAAACCATGTTTGCATATCCATAGAAGCCACACTGTCCCTTAATCTGGAAGATTTGCAGCATAGCTGGGAGACCTACTTTGCAGTCTAGCCACTAAGTCTGATGGTTACATATGTAAGACTCATGCTGAGAAGGGATTCTTAAGTTGCTGCTAACAGGTAAGTGCAATTTGAGAGGACTGTGCTTCCATTCCCTCAGATTTTAAAAGCAAGTTGTCAATCACTGTCATTCTAACCACTATTCTTTTCCACCTCTCTTTTAAAAAATGAAAATGGTATTGTATAAAGACACACACATCTCTATCATCTTAAAACCCCCTAGTCAATCTCAGAAGAGACAGCAATGAAATCAATGCCCATTGTCTTTTTCAACACACTCTAATCCCAGAAAGCCTCCTGTCAAATTGCACTGTTTCTAAGCTGTGTTTATCTCATTCTCTTCTAAGAGAGCATTTGAGGCTCAGTTGTCCCTGTTTGTAACAGCTAATTTTTCCCTCTCACATGCAAACTCCTTCAGTAATCACCACAATCTGGGGAGCAAACACAGTTCCTAAAGCAGCAGGAGACAGTCAGGCGGTGCTGCAATTATCCCTGGGAACTGCTGTTACTGCCTTTCATACATCACCAAGGGTGCCATGGAACGGAAAGATCCCATTATTTTTTCCAGACAAGCTGAAGTTGGCAACTGCAGAGTGAACAGACAAAGCACAGCTGCCTTCCTTAGGGTGTCTATCACTGCATTAAGTATAACCACTGGTGTTCCATGGAAACACTCCTTGCATCCCAGAAATATCCAATCAACAAGCAACGTATCACAAAAGGGTGTTACAATTTAAATCGCAAAAGGACAAACCCACCATGGTTTTCAGTGTTGTTTGCCTCTGTGAACACCCAAAACCTGGCTCTGGACTATCTTTTGCTCAAGAATCTGGACATAATCTATCTTCTTGAAAACTTGTGATTTTTTTTAGCTCTCCATATCAGTTCTTTGTGCTAGGTACCAAGCTCTCAACACATCACCATGGTTATTTCAGGTGGTGTTCTTCACCTCAGCCATTCCTTATTTCAGTCTCAGTGAGATCTGGAAGAAATTGCATCCTTTCAAAATCATGTTTGTCTGCCTTCTCAAATTGCTACTCAGGACTTTAACAACTTTTAAGCAGTAGGGTTAATCTCATTCACAACAAGATTTTATGAAGATCTTCTTTAAAAACTTTTTCTGAGGCCAAAAGAGATACTCAAGGCAAACTGCCACATTTTATGGACTGCAAAATCCATGACCAATGCATTTTATATTAGTTTTTATTGTTCCAACTAAAACATTTAACGCATGCTTACTATATACACACTTTGCAGCAACACACTAATGCATTAAAACCTGAAACAAATTCAATTAAGCAAATAAAAATTAAGACGATCAAGTGATTTCTCTTGTTATAAGCAAAAGGAAACAAACAGCACAGTTCATGAAAAGTAAATCAAGCTCTTTCAAGCAAATGGCATTTCAGCAAAACGGCAATAACGCCACATTCATAATAAACACATTTGTGCTGCACACACAGTGCTTATTTCCTGATCCCTGCAGACCAAGGTTGATCCATTTCATATTCCAAGTAGGGGACAGTGATTATCACTCCGAGATCACACTCCAGCTGCCTTAGAAAGCAGGATTTCCCCCAACACTGCTCAGCATTACAAACCAGACAAACCATCGCAGGCAGGCACAGGTGTCCTCCCTCCCCAGCGCTGCCATCCGAGCACCGGGCAGTGTCTCAGGATGCAGCAAAAAATGGGAGCAAGCAGCTCCTTGCCCACGGCCCAGGCTCGTTTAGCAATCCTGA